>OY734947.1:18231364-18558931 GCA_963457585.1 Spergularia bocconei | reverse complement strand
GGAAACTTACATTAGTACCACAGCTCTTCCTAGGAAAAACAAGAACAAGATGAAGCTGATTGATAGAGATCACCATGAATCCAGATTATATTCTATACTCTATTCAAAGAATTCTTTATCACGGAAAGGCCAACAGAAGATGTGATTAGTCACTCATACTGCACTACTCGACTAACATTAAAACAATATGAAGTAGCCTATTCAAAGAGTTCCTTATCACGGAAAGGCCAACAGAAGATGTGACCTGTTCCAATGATTTTCATGTACAGACCAAACAATGGAAACTACTTCCCTCCCCTTAAGCGTTCACGTAAAGAAGTAGCCTAACAGCAAAAGTAATCTATCTACATCATCTTATTGAACACTAGAAGAGCAGATACCTTAAGAAATTGCAAATAAGATGGATTAAAAATCAACCCTTAGGAGTGACGTGGTACAAATTAAGTTATAAGTTATAACCCTTAGAGTTAAGGCGATTAGTTTTGGTATTTTTATAAAGATGCTACAAATTTTTTGTTTTCTTTTTTTTTTTTTGGTAGGGGGGGGGGGGGTCAGAATTCTACAATCTGAATCGAGGGTCTTCCCGTATCAATAGACCTTAATTTTACCATCCCCAAAACACAGCAATCGAAAACTGTTGAATGAACTGGGTAGTGTTCAGTTCATTCATCTAATAATAGACCCTCAAACTCCATACAAGAGTGCACAGTAAATGGAGTTGCATAACCGTAACACCTTAAGAAAAGCAGAAAACTCCTAATGAGATCATACAAAGTTAGAAACATGCCATACCACTACTATTATATGTGATGCTGATTTCACAATCAGGGCTATGATGCAGAAATTGCTTGAGTTGTGCAGCCACATTACCACCATACAAAAGTAGATGCACCTAACCATAACCAAAGATGCTTATAATGCCTTTCAAGTAAAGACTACTTTAGCATTGCTTGAGCTTCTTGGGAATCTTGACACGCGCTTCAGAAAGTCAACCTCCTCAACTGCTTTCAATTTCATTTTCCCTGGAACGATCCGAAATTCGTCCAAAACGACTCCACTTTTAAGCAAAAATTCTATTAGTTGCAGCTGACCTTCAAAGGGTCTTACATAACTGTGCATGGTGACAGTCTTAAGCTTTGGCAGCGACCATGGAGAAGAAAAATACACAGGGAGCATCCCCCAACTGGGCATGGATGCCTGATGTTAATCAGACAAAAACGTCGAATGTTAATTCAACCAGACGAATAGATAAATTTAAATGCACAAGCCATGGAATACACTTACCTCTACTGCGTATATTATAAGTTCTTCCAATTGCCCAAAAGTTCTCGCCAAGTTACTAAAGCCTATGAGACAGTCTCCATCAAACTCAACAACATCCAGAACTACACGTTTCCATCTATTTTTTGGAAGATCCAAACTTCTAATCAGGCGAAAGAAAGGCTGAAAGGGAAGGAAACAAATCAAATTAAGCATCACATTTCATACTCACTCTATATGATAATACAAATGAAACCATACAATAGCCAGGCATTGCCATTTTCTTTGGATAACAAAATACGAGGTGGAAGAGAGGGATCAAAGGCAAAGGGAGGGGAGCGCAAATACTCCTAGAAAAGAGTCTTGAAGTTGTTGTTTGGATAACCAATGTGAAGGAGAGAGTAAGGAAGCTTAAGATCAGAAATTGGGAGGAGCTATTCTCCCATCCTTTTCAATAAACCAAAACCCTCCAAAGTTGTAAAAATTGAGATCCCCTTCTCTTGCCTTATGCATTTAGCACAGGGTTCTGCGACTTTAAGCACTGATCTTCAGAAAAAGACTATAGTTTCAGGTTACCAGCGAAGGCGGTGGCAGTATGCAATGGTAATTGTCTTCTAGTTGATGGCTTGTTGGTTTATCAGAATTGCAATCAGAACCATATCTGCTATAATCTGTAAACTCCTCTAATGTAATTCTGTGCTCTTTGTTTCCTTTCTCTCCTCTTTATATTTCTAGCCAAACATTGGAATGTGAAAGAGGTATAACCAAAAGCATAAGGCTTTCTTAAGGAAAAGAAAAAAGAAGCTAACCGTAGAAGCATGTGTCGCCAACTTAAAAGTTTCAGCTTCTGCAAGTTTACTCAAAATCTTTATGAATTTGTCACCTAAGCCCACATCACCACTGTAGGGCATAGAGTTGATGGTGATTTCAGCAACAGATGAAACATCAATGACGTCTGGTACAGAACCCTGCGCATCCAACTCAAGTATTTTAAGGTTGGGGCAGTCAAGAACACAACAATATGTATCCCACATATTAAGATATAACTTCACAATATTTGGAGCTGTAAACCGTAACTCTTCCATTGACATAGGATAAATAATACGCAGTTCTTGTAAGGACGGGCATCCTGATATCAAATTCTGGAATGCCTCATTACACACATTAACATCCCGAAGTTGCAATTCTTTCAGAGACACCAAGTGGATTTGATGCTGCGGTGTAATTGTACAACCCTCAAGCACAAGCTTAACAAGTGATTTACTACTCATGAAAGCAGGTAATTCGGGATTGAATTCCAAAGAATCATCACACAAAGCATAGTAGTCTAATTCCTTGACTTCTCTGCCTAAAGCAAATCTCAACCAAATCTTTATATTATCAATGTTATTGATGGTTTCATCATAACAGTCCTCAAGACGAAGTTTGAATTTGTCAATGGTGGGTCTTCTATGAAGCATCAACACATTGCGGACAAACACGGAGAAGGCATCAAAATCATCCCCATTGCTTACTCTCCAATTGTGGCCCAACGCACAACTAAATTCCGAAAGGCTAAAACAAAGAGTAGGAATCAAAGTCCAAAGGTTTCCAAATCGGCGAAGTAGCATAGTTCTAACAGCATATATAGTGGGGAGAAATGAAAGAATGTTCACAATAACTTCATCAGGCATTTCACTCAACCTATCACGCCCAACCACATGATCAACAACATTTTTCGACGAACGCTTACGCTTCTGGGACCTTGTTGAATTCATAGTAACCTAATTACCTAACCAATTAGATTAAAAACTTGATTCAAACAATGTACAACTCAAATTGTTCAAGGAATGAATCATAATACTTGACTAAGAAGACAGTAGTTAAATAGCAGAATCATTTGAAGTGAGAGCAAACATGAACATTCATTAAGTAATTAGAACATGATTTGAAAAATGCCCACCTCAGATTGTTCAAGGGTGAGTGATAAAACTTGAGTAAGAAGCTAATTTGATACAGAATCATGTAAACTGCGAGCAAACATGAAACATTTGCTCAGTAATTAAATTGGAGATGGAGGGGACAAGAATTACCTGAATGAGAATTGAGGGGTTTCTTCTGATGGGGCAAATTTACGTCCACTGCGTGTCAGTGTTGTTGAGACAGACGAATGTTTACCGGCCGGTGTAATTGGAGTGTTCAATTGGGGCCAAACCAAAGCTAAAGAAATGAAATTAAATGAGTACTTTTTGACATAGATATCCCAATTCAATTCTTTGCAACTATTTTGTGACCTTTTAAGGTTGTCTGGATTAGGGGAGAGCAAAACTCGGTCCAAGACCAAACACAATTGTCCACTCAGTTGACGGGAAATTTGGTCGGTCCTCGCCCCTCGGTCCACATTTTTGGGAAAATTCGGTTTGGTCCACTCAGTTCAAGGGACCGGACTGGACCGAGTGAGATTCTGTCCGGTTCTCGATTCAAATTTTTTTGAGCCTCGGTCCGGTTCTGCTCTTAACCAATGCCCAGTCCTAGTTTGGAATGTGGATATAGCCATATAGGAGGTGAGTTGTAATAAAACTTAAGGGGCCCCACACATTAAAACTTGGAAATTCGATAAGAAATGAAAAGACTATCTCATCCCAACAATTACTATCTTAATCTTAATCCTTACAAGGGAATTTGACTATTTCATTGAATTCCATATGAATTCCCTATTATCAATTCTCATCTCTTATCCTACCCTCTAATCCCCAATTCTTGTGGTATTCCAATTTCGGAGCACTAACGGATGTTGTATCGAACATGAATCATGTCGAGACCGCTTCGTGATTCATAATCTGCAGAATGCTCTTCAGGGAACTTCAAAGTCAAATCATAGAGCGGGAATCAAATGAGAATATGTGCACAATAACTTGATCAAGCATGCCATGAGATTCAAATAAAGCTAACAGGGTGCAAGAAGATAAATCAACCAACAGAAGTCACTGTTTTCTTCCTTGAGAGAACTGCAGACATTTTTATACAGACTATTCAGTTTTGAAGAAAGGAAAGAAACAGCAAAAAGAGATTAAGAAGACAAGACTCAGCAACTTTCAGAGGAGCAAACTGATTTGCTGAAAACAGAAAGTAAGGTTCTTCCCATATTAGTACACTGTACACCTTAAGTTTACCGTAATGAAAGGGAAGTGTTACATTCCTCTCATAATAGATCATCATACTCCATACGAGAACGCACAGTAAATGGTAGAACCGTAACACCTAAAGAAAACTCCTAATGAAACCATACAAAGCTACAAAGTTACAAACATAACATTCCACAACTATTATATGTGATGCTGGTTTCACAATTAGAGCCAAGATGCTGAATTTGCTCGAGTTGTGCAGCCACATTACCACAATATCAAAGTTGATGCACCACAAGACCAAACCAAAGACGCCTATTAGACTTTCAAGTAAAGACTATTTTAGCATTACTTGAGATTCTCGGCAAGCATGACACGCGCTTTACAAAGTCAAGCTCCTCTGCTGCGGTCAATCTCCATTTCCCGGGAACAATCCGAAGCATGTCCAAGACGACTGCGCCTTTAAGCAAGATTTCTATTAGTTGCAGATGACCTTTAAAGTATCTCGTATAGCCGTGCATGGTGACATTCTTAAGCTTTGGGAGCAAACAAAACACAGGGAGCATCCTCCGATTGGGTTCGGATCCCTAATGTTAATCAGATGAAGACAGAGTTTCAGTTCAGACTGACAATTGACAAATTGATAAACTTAAATGCACAAACCATGGAATACACCTACCCAATTCGTTTCTGTGTATATTATCAGTTCTTCCAATTGCCCGAAAGTTTTGGCAAAACGAGTAAAGCCTAAAACAAAGTCTTCACCAAAATGATAAATATTCAGAATTACACGCTTCCATCTATTTTGTGGAGGATCCAATTTGTTGATCAGGTGAAAGAATCCCTGAAAAGGAAAGGAAGCAAGTGGACTTATTCACTTCAGTACGTATAATGCAATAATGAAAAAAATAATGCAATAATGAAGCAATTTCATTTGGTTTTGATAGCAAAATAAGAGGTGGAGAGGGAATCGAAGGCAAAGGGAGGGGAGCTGCCAGAGACAAGAATGCGAGAATTGTTGTTTGTATAACCAATGTGCATGAGCTATTTTCTCATCCCTTTCATTTTTTTGATAAACCAAAAATTTCATTGTTAGAAACATTGAGATCCCCCCTCTCCTGTCCTTATGCATTTAGCACACAGGTGTCTGCCTATGTAATAACTGCTCGGCAAAACAGGGCTGTCGTTTCGAGTTATTAGGGAAAACTGTGGCAATTGCAGCATGCAATGGTATTTGTCTGGAGAATTCTTCTATAATATGTAAATTCTTCTTAGGTACATCTTTGTTTCCTTTCTCTCCTATTTATTTTCTAACCAAACCATGGAAAGACAAAGAGTTATAACCAAAATCAGAATTTCTCAGGAGAAATAAAAAAAAAAAAAAAAAAAAAAAAAAAAAAAAAAAAAAAAAACTACTAACCATAGAAGCATCTGTCGACAGCTTGAAAGTTTTAGCTTTTTCAAGCTTTTGCAGAAACTTGATGTATTTATCACCAAAGCCCTCATTTTCATAGCCGGAGTAGGACATATGAATGATGGTAAACTCATCAACAGATGATAGATCAATGACGTCTGGTACAAAATCAAGCGCATCCAACTCCAGATTTTTAAGGTTGGGGCAGTCAAGAAAACAAGGTTCACGACCTTGCTCAGACAGAGTAAGATTTAACTTCTGAATACTTGGAGCTGTAAATCGTAACTCTTCCAATGCCATAGGATAAGTAATATGCAGTTCTTCCAAGGAAGGGCATCCTGATATCAAATTCTGAAATCCCTCATTACACACATCAACATTTTCAAGATGCAATTCTTTCAGAGACCCCAATTGGATTTGGAGATGCCGCGGAATTTCACAACCGTAAAGTTCAAGCTTAACAAGAGATTGGCTTGCCAAAGCAGGCAGTAGAAGACATTCATCCCTATCATACCAATTCTCAGAATAACAATCTAATTCTTTGACTTCTCTGCCTAAAGCAAACCTCAACCACATCTTTATATCTTCTATGTACTCAATGTTTTCATCACAATAGTGACGCGGTAATTCAAGACTAAATTTGTTGATGGTGGTTCTTCTGTGAAGCATCAAAACATTGCGCACAAACAGGGCAAAGGGTTTAAATCCATCACCACGCTTGCTTCTCACCCATTCACGGCTAAAAGCCGACCGAAAATCATAATAGTCAAAACTAAGAGATGGAACCAAAGTCCAGAGGTTTCCAAATCGGCGAAGTAGGACAGTTCTAACAGCATCAACAATGGGCATAAACGAAAGAATGTGCACTATTACTTCATCTGGCATCTCACTCAACCTATCACTGCCAACTATATCAACAACATTTTTCGACAAAGCCAAACGCTTCTGGGACCTTGTTGAATTCATATTAACCTAACAACAATCCAATTAAAACAAAAACTTGAATCAAACAATGCCTACCTCAGATTGTTCCAAAGAGTGAATCACAATACTTGACCAAGAAAACAGTAATTAAATCGCAGAATCATATGGACTGAGAGCAAACATGAACATTAATTATAGTAATTAGAACATAATTCAAGAAATGCCCACCTCGGATTGTTCAAGGGTGAATGATAAAACTTGACAAAGCCGCTAATTTCATTGCAGAATCATGTAAACTCCGATCAAACATGAAACATTTGTTCAGTAACTAAATTAAAGACGGAGAAGACAAGAATTAGGAATTACCTGATTAAGAATTGAGGTAAGCACGTTTTACCTCCACTGTGTGTCAGTGTCTTCAAGAGAGACGAGAGAGTTTACCAGCAAGAACAATAGCCCATGTAATTGGGGCTAAAAATGAACTCATTTTACCGAGACAGACCAAGTAATTGAAGAGTACTCGTACTATACTAAAGACTTATGGGTAGCGATTTTTACACTCCTCTATTATGTTGTATTTTTATTGCATGCTTGATCATGATAAATTAGGTGATTTGTCGGATAATTATACGCACATTTCTCTTGAATAGCATGTGTGTGCCCAGCACGGTGTTGGTGTTGGGCACTGATCCGACGCTCTTTGTCGACCTCTTCTTTTTTAATACTTATTGTTTGTATGGAAAAGTGAAAAGACATCGTTGACACTTAATTAAGCAGATTATGGACTTTACTTGTCTTCCTCTTTCATTGGTGATTTGGCTTGTTAAAGAGAGTAACTAGAGAGTTGTTAAAGTCACTATTTAAGTAAACTAGATAAACAAAATCTCCAAACAAGCGTTAAGAACGTTAGTAATCGTTACCCATGATGTAAAATAAAGACTAACTATATCAAATTTGTGGGAAAGTACATTGTTCAGGAGTTTAGCTACTCTCAACTTTCAAAATTACGATATTTCAATTGACATTTGTTTTATTTTTATTTTTCTACGGAGATATCCCAATTTTCCAACATTATTTTGTGAACTTGGAAGTCTTAATCTATGATACGGAGTAAGTTACAACTTGCTGCAAACATGCATTTTTCTCAGTAAAGGAGAACTACTCTTAATCACACTCAAGTTTATTCATGTCCTCTTGGCTCGAGCAAAAATATAAATGAGGTCATCGACAGGTGACCCGGACACGTTAGGAATGAATCAACGGTATTGGCATTCCTCATGGCAAGTGTTGCAAATGTCATCCAAACGGGTATTCTCCAACCAAAGTAGAGTGTGATTCATAAATTGCCAAAACAGGTAAACTATATTAGTTGCTAAATGTCATCAACGCGACTTCTCCAATGTTAGCTCTTTCATAATGATCGGTAACAAAATTCAAATATTGAGTACCAACTTACAAACATACCACTCCACGATTACTACATGTGATGCAGATTTCACAATTGCGACCATGATGCAGAATTTGCTTTGATTCGTGCAGCCACATAGCCACCACACCAAAGTAGATGTATAGCAAATTAAAAGTAGATGCATCCGGTTACCGGTTAGATGCATCTACTTGCAGAAGAATGTTTTAATGGCGCCCAATGTACATTGCCACGGTAAATCTCTGATAATCACCTCTTGAAGGGACGATACATCAATCACATTCACCAATTTAGAAAACATTTCAATCTCTAATTTTTTATGGTTGGGGCAATCAAGCGTACAAGTGTCTCGCCATAATCCAAGACGCAACTTCTCAACACTTGGATTTGTAATACGAATATCTTGTAGTTCCAGAAGAAATTCCATATCCAATTCTTGCAGGGAAGGGCATCCAGATATCAGTTGATTAAATACCTCATTAGTCAGATGACAACAGGAAAGCTTTAACTTTCTTAAGCTTCCCATGATCATTTGATGTTGGGGTTCAATCTTACAAGCATGAAGTTCAAGCTTTACAAGTGATTGACTTGTAAGGAGACAACAAGGAAGACGAATGTATTCTTCTTCACATTGAATTGACAACAAGATGTCCTTGGCCTCTCTCTCCACAGCGAACCTCAACCACATTTTGACTTCTTCAATGATATGTGGACCCAAGCACTCAATATACCAGGGATCACAAATAACTAGCCGAAAAACGTCAATGGTGGATCTTCTATGAACCATTAGTACATTGCGGACAAAGCAACAAAAGCGTAACAAGACCTTGTTCATGTCAGATTCCTCATCACCATATATTGTTCCATAGAATTCTTGGCAGTCAAATTTAAGAGAAGGAACTAAAGTCCAGAGATTTCCAAATCGGCGAATCAACGTAGTCCTAACAGCACCTAGAGTGGACATACCAGAGAGAATGTGTACAATACTTTCATCAGGCATTTCACTTAATCTATCTCTCACAACCACCTCCTCATCACCCTTCTGCTTCTTCGACTTTGGTTCCATAATATCTAATCTAGCACACAGAAACCCAGTCAAAAACAAAACCCTAGTTTGATAATACCCAACTCAATAAACCTAGTAAGAAAAAAAATAAACCTAAGTGCTGCTGTATTAACCTAGAAAACTGTACAGATCAAATAAGATGAAATGTTGCTGTATCAAACATCAGAGAAATACATAACTCAAAGGCCGGGGTGGAGGGCTGATTAAACAAAACTTAACTGCAATATTATTCATATAAAAATCCAAATTTGTGCTGTATATAAATTAAACCAGAATCGGAAACATACACCGACGTCAACCAAGCCTTATTCCCAAAATGATTTGGGGTCGCCTAACATGAATCGTCATCCAACAATCGGAAACATACATGGGAAAAAAATATGAAATGCAGATTTAATCAGCTTTATGAAATCTGTGAGCAAAAATGAAATAACTAAAGCAGTGAAGTGGTCAAACTAACATACAGGGACGGAGCTTGGGCAGGGCCCACAGGGGCCCCAGCCCCCCTCAGATTCATAAATATTTAGTTTTCAGTGTAGAAAGAATCATAAAGATGCTACTTGCCACAGTGGTTTTCTTATACGTTACTAATACAGCCTTACAGGGGCCAGGGTTCGAATCTCGGTGGCTACATTTTTGCCCTTTTTACTAATTTGTTTTAATCTCTTTTCATTTGATTCTTTTACCACGTTTTTCTCTTTACTAGTTTTAGGTGCCCGTGCATTGCACGGGCTAGATATTTTAATGATAAAATATGTTATTTTCATCAAAGTTAGATACTTCCAATCAATTCTTTACGTTCTTATTTTGGGACAAATTAACCCATCTAAATTTCATGATCAACCGTTACGAATTCTCAAACCCCTTATCTAATCGAATCACTTAGACTAAATAACCCACTCAAACCAACCCAATTAACCCTAAACTTTCCCTCATTTATCCAATAACACATCTCAATCCCCAACCGAAGAGGTAATGTTGTAAGGGTCTGACTCTCACAGACGTTAATGCTGCCACTCTCACCAATATGAACCCAAGAAATTTAAAGTAACTAAATCAATATTTTCACAACCCCAATATTTTCATCAATGTTCTTCTCAACTAAATCAATTTAATTATAAACCCAAAATTAAGGCACCACCTCCGCAACCTGAAATCACCGCAACCGCCAACATTCTTACCACCTGTAACACCACCACCCTCCTCCAATTCAAACAAAAAGAAAAGAAATAAAACTCAAATTCACGGAATTTTTGTCGAAAAGTTCATACAAACACCCAAATCAATATTTTGTACTAATAACCCCCAAAATCATACACAAACCCAGAACAGATAAATAAAAAATCTCACTAAAAAAGTTGATTGTTCAAAAACATACTTTCATTCAATCAAAACCCAAAAAGTTGAATGTTCCAAACAAAAAATGAAATCAATAGAACTATATATTTAGAAAAAAAAAAAAAACGGCCTGGGTTGTTCGATTGTAACGGAGAAGCAAAGGGAGGAGAGAGAAAGTCGGCGTTTGGCGATAGGATTGGGAAAAACATACCTGATTGAAGGATGAAGATGGGTTGAGGAGAATTTTGGGGTTGGGTTGAAGCAGATGAAAATATGAGAGAGAATGAGTCAGGCCAAGCAGGTGAAGTTGCGGTAAAAAAAGGAGTCATTGACTCAGTTGGGGTTAATAATTTTCACAAATTCTTTTGCGGTACGAATCATGAAGATTAGTATTTGAGGTATGGCAATGGAAGATGAGGAGAGAGAAGAAGCCATGAAAGAAGAAAAGGGCAAGTGGGATTTCTTTGCAGAGAACACGAGAGGATAGGGGAGATATAAAAATAGTTAAAGTGAGGAGGAGTGACTCAGCCAGCATACTCAACGAGCGTGTCATACATGTACAGCTGTGTGATGGACCCAAACCTAGATCATTAAGTCCAAAGCTGCAGCCTCGGTCCAAGCCGAAACAATTTTTTGAGCAGCTACTTTCACCCTCCATTCCCTCTTTTTATATAGGTATAGAATTTTTTTTTCCACATTCTTTTACCTCTAATTTTTCTCCCCCCTCATTTTTTTTCCTTTTTCCCCTTTTATTTTTATCTCATGTTTTTTTACCTCGTTTTTCCTCTCAAAAAATTTCAATTTGAGCCTCCCTCAACTTTTCATCCTGGCTTCGTCCCTGCTAACATAGAGAGTGAGAGCTAAGACTTACATGCTTCTGATTGTAGGAACATAGTGAAGAAAGAGCTCGCTGGAAAAACTCGTCAGAATAAATTTTGTAGAATAATGCAGAAGAAACGTCAGCCGTCAGAGTGTAGATGAAAAGGGTATGGGAATGATGGAAATTTTTGAGCGATTTCCAACACTACTACAAGCCTACAGCCGTAAAAAAGGGGCGTGCATTAATTGTTTATGCCACGTCATTAACGGCGTTGGTTTTTTTGGCGGTAAAGGATATCAAGTATTCTAATCAAACGACAAAAGTTACGTGTCCTGAAATCATACAAACCCGAAAGTTGGTGCTTGGTTATAATTTCCGTCATGACTATAAAATTTTATTGACAACATTTCTTAAATATGGAAGTTTTTTGTATTTTCATTTATCCAAGAAGACAACATTTTTTAGAAAAAATTACACAAGTTTGATGCGGAAGTTCACCACGTCTCTAGCCACGGATGGTAACGGTCTTGACATCTCACACGGAGAAGGAGGCTCCTGTATATAGACATCGCAACCCTGCCACGGATACCTATCGGATTAAATGACTCTAACTGTTATTAGGTAATCAGTTAATCACCACAGGGAAACTTTTTATATATGCCAATCGTAGTGTACAATACAAGTTCTTCCAAAAGCGAGGAACTTTTGACCAACTCATAAACTAAGCGTTTCAATTTATATACACCTGAAATCCCGCACGTTGATTACACCGAGGACAGCAACCGGTGACCAAATTTTCTGAGGACAAACCTCGTACAATGATCCTACCACGCTCCAAAGCACGGGATAAAACGATTTCGATCAATCGGCTTGACTTATAAGTTACACAACATAAGAATGTTGACAGCATTTGTGGGCATACCAACAAGGACTATTTTGTTTCACGACATAGTACCCAACAGAAGTATCTGTACTTGCGGTTAACCATACTGACTCCAATCTGTTTTCCCCCAAAATAGCACAATAATACCTGAATTTATATCAATCTACTTTCTCATAGGAGACCATACAATTCAGATAAAACTAACTTCCGAGTACGTTGGGTACAACCAACTCACGACTTAGGGACAATTGAGATCAAATTAACGTTCCAATAAGGGATGGTTGGAAATTGAATCAAACCAAGAGAGTCAAGTAAGGGACAGTTGAATTATTTTAAACTAACTATCGAGTAACGACCGACTATTGAACTTAGATCAAACCAACTTACGGGCAACAGACAACTAAAGACATCAGCAACTCGTACCAAATTTACAGGAGAAACAACCCTAATACAATGGACACAACCAAGATCTAGAGTCCAAAACACGATAGAAAATATGTTCCATCATTGGGCTTTTCTGACTTACAAGTTGCCCAACAGCATAACAATGTTACACCACTGTGACATACCCAACAGGAGTAACTGTGGCACAACATTGAGTAAACACACTTATATCACACTCAAAAAAAACTTTGCGAAAGCTCGCAGAGCAGCACCGCACTTCAGATAACGTTGGCAGAAGCCGAGTAAAGCATTTCCAAGGAACAGACCCAACAACCTTATTCCAATCGAATGCTGGTCAAGGTCTTTCAATCAGACAACTAGACTAGTATCAATTGATATATCACACAACAACCACATATACGATTATCAAATGATATAACAAACAACTTTCGCACGAGGGACCTTAGAAATTTGGATTCCGAGAAAGGGATAATTTAAAAAATCACATCACACCGGAATTCCGAGTAAAGGACGACTGAATCTCCATCATTTCCAATAAATGAACTTCACGTCAAACCGGTAAATCATTGGTCAGATAAACACCTTACATAAGTAAACGATTTCGAGGGGCAACAGCAGGTCAGATTCCAATTCCTTATGGTCAACATTACGACCTTAGCAAAACACTTGGACAATCAAAATCAAATTAAACCAACTTTCATATCGAACCGACCTCCGAATAAGGTACAATCAAAATCACACAAAACCAACAACAGAGTACTAGTTTCAACAACAAAATACCAAAACAAAAGTATCTATGACCCACTCGCATCACATTTTTTACGACTAATCTACACTTGAGAAGCAGAGAAAAGCATTTTGAAAAACATAAGCTCAAACGAAAGAGACCCAACAAACTAATTCCAATCCATGCCAATGTTGGTAAACTTCTTTCAATGAGACAATTTATATAGTTCACAGGAGGAGATCATCCAATACGCTTATTGACAAATTTGCATAAGTCAAACGGACAATGCAAGTACTTTCACGAAGGGACAATTACCAATTAGATCAAATTGACTTTCGAAAAAGGGACATTTAGATGATTATCATGTAAATCACAATTGAATTTTTAACCAAGACAACAAAATTTAGATCAAACCGACTTTCGAGTAAGGGACAACCAAAATTATATCAAACCGAAGTAAGGGTTAATCAAGGCAACTTTAGAGTGAGGGACAGCAGATCAAACCGACTTTTGGTAAGGGACAACAAAAAATATATCAAACCGAAGTAAGGGACAATCAAAAGTAGATCAAACCGAATTCCGACTAAAACTATATTAAACCCACTTCCGGGCATGGGAAAACTGAAATTAGATAAAACCGACTTCCAAATGAGGGATAACTTGATTTCAAATAAACCTGTCAAACAAGGGACAATTGAATTCAAATCACACCAACCTCCGAGTAAAAGACGATAGAACTTCCATCAATTCCAATAAAATAACCGGACTTTGAACCTCAAAATCTACCTTGTGAAAGGTCAGGCCGGCAAAAGCAACAATTACCAAGTTAGGACCTGTACTAATTCCAATTCTCGAAGCTATACATTAGGACCTAGGCACGACAGTTAAAAAGGGTCGAAGCACACAGCGGACAATGCTCGCAAAGGCAGAGTACACAATTTCAGAATTAAAATTGGATCAAACTAACTTATCGAACTAGGGACAATTGAAATTGGATCAAACAAACTTTCCGAATTAGGGACAATCGAAATTACATAAACCGACTTCCCAATTAGGGACTACCGGACGACTTTCCAAATTAGGGACAACCGAACCGACTTTCCAATTAGGGACAATTAAACTGATTTCCGAGTAAGTGACAATTAAGCCGACTTCCGAATCAGGGACAATAAAATTAGATCAAACAGATCTTTACTCCTAGTAAGGGACAATTAACATTGGATCAAACCAACTTTCCGAATTAGGGACCATCGAAATTACATAACCCGACTTTCCAAATTAGAAACAACCGAAATGACTTTCCGAATTAGGGGACAACCGAACCCACTTTCCGATTGAGGGACAAGTAAACCGATCCCCGAGTAAGCCGACAATTGAGCCAACTTCCAAATAAGGGACAATTGCATTCGAATCATACCGACCACCGAGTATAATTACTGAATTACCATCAATTCCAATAATAAAAACGGGACTTTGAACCTCAAAACTTACCTTCTGAAAGGTCAAGCCGACAAAAGCAACAATTACCATACAAAAGTGAAAACACACATCTAAGAAACTGTACTGATACCAATTCTTGATACCCAACAAACTTATTGAGAAAGTTTTATACAAATCAAACGAACAATGTTAGCATAAGATTTCCAGCATAAATGCTTCAATCACCCAACATATATAATGACAATCACGCATACTTGCATTTGCCACACATCTCTTACCAACTTTCCAACAAGGGACAAAACCAAATTTCTCGAAGGGGACAGTAAAATGAACTTAAACCAGCTTTCGAGTAATGAGCGACAATTGAATTAAATCCGAGCAAGGGACAAATGGAAATTTTTTTATCAAACCATATTTCAAGTAAGGGACAATCGAATAAAATCAAACGCAATGAAAAATCATACCATCTTCCGAGTAAGCGACAATTGAATTTATATCATACCAAGTCCGAATAAGGGACAATCAAATAAGATTTTCCGAATTAGGGACAATCGAAATAAGTTCAAACCAACTTTCAGAATTACGGACAATCCAACATCCCGAATCAGGGACAACTGAAAAATATATCAAACCGACTTACTAATAAGGGACAATCGAAAATCGATCAAAACGAGTTTTGAAATTAGAACAACCCGACTGAAATGTAAGGGACCAACCTCAAAAGGACAGATAATCAAAGCAAAACAATCATCAATTCATTAGTCGAATAAGGGACACTTGACCATAGAAACAAACCAACTTTCACCTACAATTGACTTTATATCATTCCGACTTTCGAATAAGGGACACTTCAACTTACACCAAACCCATCTCCGAATAAGGGACAATTGAAATTACTTCCAACTAAGGGACAATCTGCAACAGATATACTGATTTCCGATAAGCGACAATTAAACGGACTTCCGAAACAGGGACAATAAAATTAGATCAAACCGATCTTTACTCCGAGAAAGGGACAATTAATATTGCATCAAACCAATTTTCCGAATAAGGGTCAATTAAAATTGGATCAAACCAATTTTTCGAAACAGGGACAATCGAACCGACTTTTCGAATTAGGGACAACCGAACCGACTTTCCGATTGAGGGACAACAAGATTATATCGCTATTGAGGGACAATTAAACCGATTCTTGGATCAGGGACAATCAAAATCAGATCAAATTGATCTCCGAAAAAGGGACGATCGAATTGAATTTCGAATAAGGGACAGACCAACTTCTTGAATTGAATTTCAGATCATACCAATTTTCGACCAAGAAAACCCTAACTTTAAATACCATTGCAATGTAATCGGAAAAATTGGTCCGGAAATCAATAAAATCAACAAAAACGTGAAAACAAAGATCATTACAAAACAAATTTGGAAAAATTGGAGAAAAAGATTGGGGGAAAAAACAGAGGATTTCGAAAACTGGAAAACAAAATCTTGGAAGGGAAAGCTAATAACTGATTTAACGGAGTAGAAGAAGAAAAGAAGTTGATTTGGGTAAAAAGTTAGTTGATGAGGCTATTTATATTGCAATTTCGCCGACTTTAAGTTGTCCAAACGAACAAGTGGGCCAGCTGTTAGGCTTTATTTGGGTTGGCCCATTATAACCAGCCCATACTTGATCCACCTGTAAACCAACGCAATATTCCATAAGGCGGTTATTTTTTTGGCGAAAAGTTTTTATAAAAATAGGAACCGAATTCTTATTTAAGAACCCAGTTCTTGCGGTAAACTAGGAGAGAGAAAGAGTGGGCATAATTAAAAAATATTAGTTAAGAACCAAGAAAGTGAGTTCTTCCATTGTAAGTTTAAATTTTTATGCATTGATTTTGAAAAAATATGAGGTGGCATGAGATTGCTAATGCTCTAAGCAAGTGAAATACAAAGACGTGACTTTTACACTCCCCTTTGTAAAATGAGCAATAATTCTAAGGGACGACCAAACTTATTGGAAAATATAACTCATGTAGAAAAATATAAAAATTATACGGAGTAATATATTGGAAGTACAAAATTCATTTCCCTAGACAAATGACAAAAACCGTATTAATTATAACTTGTACTAATAAAAAGTTGTGATGATGATTTTTTAGGGTTGTTTTACTGTACATTTGGTAACGAGAAAATGCACAAGTGAACATAAAACGTTAACACGTTATCATGTGCAGGAGGCGCTTTATAATTCTTGAGATTGATTCGAACGAATGGAGGGTGTTTAGTGATCTATTAACGGGATATTATCGGTTTCAAGCCATGGAGCTGGAGGCGGGAACCAGTACAGTATACGGAGGACTGAGGACATAAATTGAAACAATGACGACCTTACGTCAAAACTACACCAATAGACAGTAGATGAAGGTGAAGAGGAGACTGGTGGCCAGAGGCCAAACCGACGAAAACAGTAAGAGCATGATTAACCACGGACAAGGGAATGTTCATGAATAAACAGATAATTGTTTCACATGAAATTATTGTTAATAAACGAAGATATGACCCGCTCTATGCTTTGTCAAGGCAGACCCTGGCCTGTAGAGTGACTCTAGACCACCCTGAAATGTAAGACGCGGCCACGGAGGGGTATAAACGTTGTGAACTAAATGAGCCATACCATTTAAGCATTAAGAGGTCTTAAAGAAAATTCATCATTTACTAATCTTAAAGCCATAATAGAATCCGGTGACAACTCACTCGAAGCAATTGCAAAAGTCAGCTTGTGTGCATGACTATTAGCCAAACTGATGTTCTTGGTAGCCAACTAGAATATATCTCAACCAAAGATTACGCTTGCATTAATTGACGCCCTCCTAAGTTTAGAGACTTCCTCAACAAATTTAAGCTCCATCCTCGGCTGATTCTTTCCAGGGATAATTATCAATTTCTCCAACAAGATTGCATTTTTCAGAAAATATTTCGCAACTAGAAGCTGACATTCACCACATTTCGTATAGCCATGGATGGTAACAGTCTTGATTTGTGGCATCTCAAAGGGAGAAGAAGGCTCCTGGACATCGTAATCCTGCCAAAAATAGACTATTAGATCAAATCACTCTCAGAGTCACTAACTGTAGTAACTAACTACAGTAGGTATTAAGCAAAGCAAAACTTACTACCTTAAGAACCCTTTCATATGATGGTTCTGTAGAAATTACGAGTTCTTCCAAGTGCGTGGAACTTTTCACCAACTGACAAACAAGTTCAAGACATTTTCTTTTACTCCACGATGGCTCCAAAACTAAGCGCTTCCATCTATTCACCGGAAAATCTTTGATCTCCATGTCAAGTAACACCTGACCAAGAAGAAAATAACTACCAATGATGTTACTTCTTCGTATATACACTAGTGTCATAGTAGGAGGGCGTGCTATGAACCAAACAGTAATTTAGAAAGAAAAAAAAAGTTTTATAAAACAAGAAACTGTGAGCAACCACAAGTTACAACTGGTTCATTGAATCTCCAAAGCACTTGGTATGGTAGTTACTTAGTATTTTGCCATGCCAAGCAAATTAAAGCTGAAACAACATTTTCTGATCATGTGTTGGTTTGATGAACGTATACGAGAGTACTAGGTGTACAGGCAACAGACAAACAGGTTGTGATCACCTTAGGACTGAGAGGCAGAACCAATGGAGATTAGGGAGGTCAATGGCTCAGGATCGGGCCAAGTTTTAAGGACTCTTGCAATACGGTTACTCATTTTTCAAAAGAAAGTCACATACAGATGCACAGTCAATAATCAAGAGCTCTGAGACTTACCTCAAATGCAGAACTCGACAAAGTGAAAACAACAGTGTTCCGAAACTTGTAGAAGAATGTGTTAATGGCACACAAAGTACAATCACTTGGTAAATCTCTGATAATCACCTCTTGAAGAGACGAAACATCAATAACATTCACCAATGCTTGATCCTGTTGAACAATCTCTAAACTTTTAAGCTTGGGGCAATCAAGCGTACAACCGTCTGGTAATTCAAGACGCAACTTCTCAACACTAGAAGTTGTGATACGAATATCTTGTAGTTCCTGAATATACTCCAAATCCAATTCTTGCAGGGAAGGGCATCCAGATATCAGCTGATTGAATGTCTCATTACTCACCTCACAATTGCAAAGTGACAACTTTCTTAAGCTCCCCATGATCATTTGCCGGGGCTCAATTATACTATTATTAAGTACAAGCTTGACAAGTAATGGACTTGTAAAGAGACCACGAAAAGGAGCAATGTAGTGGTATCCACTATAACCGTGAAGTGAAAAGACAATCTCCTTCGCCTCTCTCTCCACAGCGAATCTCAACCACATTTCGAGATCATCAGTGATATTTGAATAAGATACCGACATATACGAGCCCTCCATGATATACAGCCGAAAAACGTCAATGATGGCTCTTCTATGAGCCATTAGCACATTGCGCACAAAGCTACAAAAGCGTAATAACACATTATTCCTATCAGGTTCCTTCACGGTATATATTGCATTTTCGAACTCTTCGAAGTCAAAATCAAGAGAGTGAACCAAAGTCCAAAGGTTCCCAAATCGCCGAATTAACACAGTTCTAACAGCATCTAGAGTGGACATACAAGAGAGTATGTGCACAAGTATTTGATCAGGCATTTCACTTAATCTATCTCTGACAACAACTTCCTCATCACACTTCTGCTTCTTCGACTTTGGTTCCATTATATTTTCAGCCAATAACCTAATCTAAAAAAAAAAAAAAACACCCAAACAAACAAAACCCTAATTTAGAAAATACCCAATTCAAGAGGGGGCAAATCTAGTAAAGTATGATAAGTTGCAAAATTCATGAAAATAGTCCAAAATTAAGTTGTATAAACCCAGAAAAATGAGCAAAAAAGATGAAATTCTGCCGTATCAAACATCTGAGTAACATATATAATATGATGACAAATTGACAATCTGAACATGCAGCAGATAGATAAAAGTAAAATCTAGAATCACATTTGTGCTGTAAACATCAGAATAGGACATATCGGGAAAAGGATGAAATAATCAAAGGAGAGGGTAACGTAAGACTTACATGATTATGAAGTTCGAGATTCCTGAGATGGTTTCAGTGTTCTGAGACAGAAAAAAGTCTGAGTTTAATGTTCATTTTTTTTTTTTTTGGTTACATGGAAATACAAAAATGTGACTTTTACAGCCTCTTACTACGAAGGAATTGAAAGGAAAATACTTTTTATGGTTTTCCAATGTTTGGTACATGAGAAATGAAAAGAAAAAAAAGAAAATGAAAGTAAAAACTTATTTGTTTTCTTGGGTAAAAAATATACAAAAAATTGTAAAAAATGCAAATTACCCACTTTACCCCGAAATTTTATTTTCCTCCAATAATAAGAAGGGGTAATATCGTATTTTATTCGAATAAAGATCCAATTCCTATCATTTCCTCCCATCAAACCAAAAATTGGAATTACTAATTTCATTTCCTTCCATTTCCCTTCTTTTCCTCTCCCTTCCTTTCTTTTCATTTCCTTCCGTTTCCTTCCAACCAAAGAGGCTGTTACGCTCTCCTATACAAGAGGAGCATATTAATTGTTTTTTTTTGTTTTTGTTTTGAGGTTCTTAGTAAAGGCTAATCACATTGGAAAATATAACTCATGTAGAAAAATGGAAAACTTGCTATAGGGAAGTACAAAAATCATTTCCCTAGACAATTGACAGATCGTATTAATATTGATTTTTAGCGTACTAACACAAATTATGATGATGTTACCCGAAAATTGTTACGAAATATGAGCTTTATGAGGATGACCTACACTACTATGTGTAGAGAATGTAGAGAGGAGGGAGGAGAGAGTTATAACATGAAAGCTTGAGTTTATTATGATAAAAAACGGTTTAAATACTAGTACAAGATGTGTATACCTAAAATACAATTAGCTATAAGGATACAATATATTACACATTAATAACTATTCCTAAAATACAAACCGTAATTCTAGCTATCCTAAGTTACAATATTAACTACCCACAATACAATATGAACATAATTATTACATGATAATAATATGATAATATTCCTTAATACGCCCCCGCAAGATGGACGTCCGAAGGGTAAGTCCAATCTTGGAAGGCAATGCGGAGATGGGTGGAGAGGAGCAAGCCGTCACATTTGGTGGTGGAGCATCAAAGAGAGAGAGGTCAGAGGACATTCGGACGTTACAAAATCAACCGAAACCAATAAGAGTAGGCAAAAGGAGTGACCATGAAGAGAGAAAAGAGAGGGAACGAGACAATAGTAAGACCTTGGTACACAATAGACCATGTCAGGATTCAGGAAGACGAGAGTAGAGAGAATGATTTGAGAGAGAGAGAAAGAAATAAAAGGAATGAAGAAAATTCACGAGAAAAAGAGGAGGATAAAGAGGATAAGTGGAGAACAATTTAGGAATTGGAGAAGACGAGAGGGAGCAATGGAAATATGACAGTGGTAGACCACTTCAGGGAGGAGGGAATAAAAATTCGAGAGAGAATAAAAATTTGGAAAATGTGAGAAGAGATAGAAATAATAGAAGATAGAACAGAGTAGGGAACAGTTGCGGGAACACAAGTCACCGCAACAAGGCTCGTTGATCACAAGAACAACGACTATTTTGTTAAGTTGTCGAACAATATCGACAATTTGATGAGGGCTGCAGCGAAAATTAGACGTGCTGATGACCGTGACGACAATCGGCGACAATGAAGATGAATCGGAGAAGATGAATTTGAGAAAGTACGAGAAGAAGATGGATTTGTGAGAAGAAAAATATGAGAAGAAGTAGAAATTTGGAAGACAAATTTGGAAGAGAATAAAAATATATTATAAGGGAGATACGGTTAAGAGGAGGGAACAAGATAAGAGGGTTTGAAATTATTGGAAGAGACAGACGAAAAGTTTGAGAAAATGTTTTAGAAGGAAATAATTTTATTTGAAGGAAAAATTAAGAAGTTGAATACGTAGAAGAGTAAGACTTGAGAGAGTAATCCGATGAGATAGAATAAAGAGTAAAGAATAAGAGAAGGATAGTGGACAGAAGGAAAAAAAAATTGTGACAAATAGGAAAAGATGAGTACGGGAGATGTAAAACTTGATGAAGACAAGATTCATGAAATTAGAAGAAAGGGCAGGAAAAAGAAATTTGAGAGATGAACATTAGACGAGAAAACAATGGGGATTGATGAGAAGGAAAATTTGTGTTCACAATAGAACAATAATTGAAGGGGGATAAGAGAGTCGTAGTCACAAGATCAACGACAATTGAAGCTTTCAAAGATAAGAAGAAATGGAAGACAATGAGGCGGAAGACATTGATGAGCGCGTCGAAGGATCGACTGCTCTGATACCATGTAGAAGAATGAGAGGAGAGGGAAGAGATGAATTAAAACATGAAAGCTTGAGTTTATTATGATAAAAAACGGTTTAAATACTAGTACAAGATGTGTATACCTAAAATACAATTAGCTATAAGGATACAATATATTACACATTAATAACTATTCCTAAAATACAAACCGTAATTCTAGCTATCCTAAGTTACAATATTAACTACCCACAATACAATATGAACATAATTATTACATGATAATAATATGATAATATTCCTTAATACTATGAATGAACCAAATAAAATTGAAAATTTCCGAAGATCAGACAAGCTCTATGGTTTATCGAGGGGATCCTGTAGAGTGTAAACTACCCTGATATACAAGAAGCAGGTGTACAACAATGTGTTGCCAAGTTCTTAAATGCATTCAGTAGGATGTCTACTAATATTTTTGTCATAGACAACAATTATGCATTCTTGAGGTCCTATTAAAAACGTCATATACGGATATGCCCATGTTCAAACTACCCATACGAGTAGGTTCGTTCTTTTTTTTTTTTTGGAATTTCGGCGCCAATAGATAGAAATAAAACAAAGTTTCAAAGTTAATACAAACCAACAAGAAATTAAAACAAAGAGTTATAACAAACAACTACAACAAAGCAAGGAAATAAAATGTACTACTGCGAAGAGGTTCATTCTGATCACGACTCACTTGATGCTATCCCAAAAGATAGATTCTGCACACGACTATTAGCCAAAATGATGTTCTACTGTTCTTCAAAAAAAAAATGATGTTCTACTGATGAGAGTGAGACTCTTGGTAGCCTACTGTATTACAGTATGATGCCTGAACAAAAGATCACACTCGCATTAACTGAGGCCCTCCTAATTGTAGATACTTGCTCACAAAATTTAAGCTTCTCAGCTGCTTCTAGCTGATTATTTCCGGGGGTAAATATCAATTTCTCCAAGGCGATTGTGTTTTTCAGAAAAAATCTCGCAAGTTAAAGGTTTGCAAATGCGCCCAAATCGCTTTACATCATGTTTTGATGAAAAAGAGGGAAATTTAACGAAGAGCTTACCAGTTCTGTGCTTTATCAAGGAACCCTGTGAACTGTGGTCTGTGGACTACCCTGAAATACAAGACACAGGCCGGTGTACAACAATGAGACCAGAATTTGCCAAGTTCTTAAATACATTCAAAATATCTGCCAATGCATTTGTCATAGCCAACTATTAAGTGTTCTGGAGTTCTAAAAGACAAATCATCAGTTACCCATGTTCAAAGCCATACGAGTAGTTCTGATCACAACCCATCGATGCTATTCCAAAAGTTAGCGTCTGCACGCAACTACTAGCCAAAATGATGGTTCTACCAATTAGACTTGGTAGCCAACTAGATTCTTTCTCAACCAAAGATCACACTAGCATTAGCTGAAGCCCTCCTGAATGAAGAAACTTGCTCAAAAAATTTACGCTCCTCAGCTGCATCTAGGTGCTTCTTTCCAGGAACAATTATCAATTTCTCCAACGAGGCAGCATTTTCTAGGAAAAATTGCACTACTTGAAGCTGACGCTTACCACCTTTCTTATAGCCATAGATAGTAACACACTTGAGTTGTGGCATCTCACAGGAAGAAAAAAGCTCCTGGGAAGTAACAACACGGGCAAGACCCTGCAACAGATAGAATAGATTAAATGACTCAGAGTTGCTATGTCTTTACCAAATGGAGATTTGCTATACTAAACACACTTACATGTGATTGTTGCGTAGTGTTACTAGTGTACATCACGAGTTCCTCCAACTTTGTACAACTTTTCAGCAACTTACATATCAGTTCATGACATCCTCTATGATTCCACCATGGCTTCAAAACTAAGCGTTTCCATCTATTTCGCGGAAATTCTCTTCTCTTCATGTTAAGTAAACCCTGTCCAATGAAAGAAGAAACTGAGTACCAATGCTGTTACTCTTTCTTGTGCTATTCCACAAGAAAGTGGCATATGAACCGAATAGTAAGCAATCAAAAAGAAATTTATACAAACAAGTCACAGGTAGTAGTAATTTGGACAACGCAACCAAATTACAGTCAAACAAATGCGACTGCTACACCATTTTGAATAATTCTTATGCCATTTTACGTGTACAGTACAGGTCATAGGAAGTGACCACCTCGAGACTGAGAGGCAGATCCAATGGGGGACTTGGTAAAACTAAGGCCCATGGCCAACCTTTGTCCTTTCCTCACTATGTCTTCATTAAAATTATCCTCACAATGTGTGGCACTAGCCAAAAAAATAGCATTCATTAAGTAGAAAATGGATCATATAGTTCCATATAACATACAGTCATCAACCCCAGATAAGACTATGAGAGATCATATTGCATTTAGTTTTTTTTTTTTTCAAACGAATGTCACAGGTGCAGAGTCAATAAAAACCTCTGAGTCTTTCAAATGGAAGGCTTACCTCGAAAGCTTCACCCGACAAGGTGAAAACCTCAGTATCTCGGAACTTCGACCAAAATGTGAAAATGTCACCCCAAGTGCAACTGTCGGGTAAATATCTGATAATCACCTTCTGAAGAGACGATACATCAATCACATCCACCAGTGTATCATTCTGTGCAATGTCTAAAATTTTAAGGCCGGGGCAATCAAGCGTATACGTATAAGGGTCGTCTGAGTGTGATACTTCAAGAGTATCAAGACGCAATTTCTCAACACTTGGGAGTTGTAATACAAATATCTTGTAGTCCCTCAAGATCTTCCAAGTCCACTTCTTGCAGGGAAGGGCATCCAGATATCAGTTGATTGAATGCCTCATTACTGACAACACAATAGTCAAGCTTTAACTTTCTTAAGCTTTCCATGAGCACTTGATGTTGGGGCTCAATTATACAACCACTAAGTACAAGCTTAACAAGAAATTGACTTGTGAAGACACAACGAGGCGGAAAGAGTTCACAGCCTGAAATTGAAAACATGATGTATTTGGCTTCTTTCTCCACAGCCAATGTCAACCACATTTCGATATCATCAGTGGAGTCCCAATTAAACCCGTAGTGGTTAATATTTAGCCTAAAACCGTCAATGGTGGCATTTCTATGAAGCATTAGTACATTGCTCACGAAGCAAGCAAAGCCCTCCGTGTCATGTTGATCACCACCAAATATAGTCTCATTGAACTTTTCACAGTTAAATGAAAGAGAAGGAACGGAAGTCCAAATATAGTCTCATTGAACTTTTCACAGTTAAATTAATTTTAATTGTTTTTATAGCGGGGTGTATAACAAGGAGGCGGGGGAACACCAAAGACCCAGTCCAACACATTTAGATACTTGGATCTGAAGACTTCCCTTTCCTGAGAATAGCAGTGCATGATTATGGCTGTTGATAAGCTAAATACAACTACATCGGCTCTCTTGATCTCCATCAGTGATTGGGGCAAATATCCAATATCGGACATGCATGTGAAGAAACTCTCAATGGCGCGAGCTAAGCAATACAATGATATTTCTATGCGTCTACTCTTCTTCTCGATGGCTAGTGCAAGACCAGTTGGGAACTGTTTCAAAAGCCGATATATTTCAGAACATGGGGGCAAACACATAATATTATCCGGGATTAACTCTGAAGTGTTGACGGATGACGAGTTTCTGAGAGTATGACTTACCGTCCCCATTGCCACCATTGGAATGTTACATCTCCTAAATATCCTGAAGAGAACGCATGTCCACATCCTGTAATAAACAAAAAGCTTTAGAAGGTAGAGTGGGTGTTCGGGTTTGAAGGATCCAAGATTTTCAGATTCTGACCCTCAAAAACTACAAACTTCTACCAGGGTCCTTGCATAAGGCTTGAATAATAGATTCTAGACTTAATTACGATAAAGATAGTACATAAGAGAACACCTACCATGCAGAAGCGCAGTATGTCGACAGGAACAAGCTAGACCTTGATATACCAAAAACACTCTTCCACAAGATTGAGTAAGGTCTGCAGAAAAACAACGATAGAAATATCAGATAAGAACCACCACGCTATCCTTGTTAAGTGAAGTAATTATTACAGTTCAAACCAAGGAAGCAAAACTGCTATTTCAACAGCACAGACTTCTAGTGACATAAGCCAAAAAAGGCAGAGAATGTGCAGAAGTTGACAGATAACTCTGAGGTTAAACTAGCTATATTAGAAAAGCTCCAGCAGGTACTGCTATCACCCAAACAAATGTGCCAGGGGCGACAACTATTCAGGATATGTAGAAGACAAGGAAAAGGTTAGTTGCATATAAAGAATGCTCCATATACATCACTTGAACCAGATTCCCTTCGCATCAGGTTTCGAATCCAATTTTATGCACAGATTAACAGCATCACAATAAACCCAGACTATAATTAACACCCAGAATGACAGGTGTGAGCAATTTTTTATGTGAGATTTACCTTTTCAACAAGTCTTGACGGTGGACAATGAGTGCTGGTATTAAATACACTGGTAGGTAAACTGGTAGTGCCCTTTTATATGCTTGAACAAGAAACGAGAAGAAATGGGTCTCGCATGATTGTTTCCCATGTACCATCTGAATGATTCATAGAGGTTGTTAGGCAAAGCTCAAAACTTGCAATTTACATTCAATAGAAGATAAATTTCTCATGAGAAACAAATCAACAAATTGAAGAGAAACGTAATTGACATCTGCCAAAAGAAGACATTTTACTCTGGCTCTCATATACCCTCAAGGACCTGTGTAGAGCACACAACGCCCGGACACAGGGTATGGACTGGACGAGTGGACGACACTTCATTTTAAGCCAATAACATAAAGACTTGCAAAATTTAGCTGACAATAATGCTTGGACACACAACTATCAGATACTTGTCAAAAAAAAAAAAAAAAAAAGACATAATGCCATCATACGAGCAAAGACACTGATATATAACATCAGTTAACAAAAAAAATTCAATATTATTCACCAGTTCTAAGAGATAAAACCGTATTTAGGAATCTTCAGAAAGAAATTTATATTTTCACTAGAAATTGCACAATAAGAGTATGATAATGCAACTTAGTGCGGAAATGTCCATACCGAGCAGGGAACTTTCATTTCTGGATCTAAGTTGATAACAACACCGAACGAATTATAGTATTTCTCTATTGCCTCCAGATTAGAGACCTGATTCCCAATGGCAAGCTGTTTCACACCTTCCAGGATGGACATATCCTTTGCACCATGCTTGTTCAGAAATGACTTGTAAGATGAAGGAAGAGATTCTTGCTTCAATATGTATGCAGACCTGAAAAGACACATGCCTGCTTAAATCATATAGCTTATCTACGAAAGGTGACAGGTTAAGAAAACATTAATGAAACAGTCCAACCTTTAATAATTCCCAGAGATAACCGACGTTTAGATATTTATAAGACCAAAATTTAACACCATTCATCAAATATGTAGCAAGCAAATATATCCTAAGAACAATCCCCAACCCAAAACCTAATACAGTGTTCTCCTTCCAGAATTAGTCTTCTTTTCCGCAGCCCCTATCTTGTACATTCCTTTCTCATTCATCCATCTTTTTAACTACTTTGCCTTCAAGCCGTTTCTCTATACTCCAATCTCCTATCCGAGTTTTTGAATCCTTCTCCCCTGCCTAACAAGGATAAATCCAATTTTTGGTAGAACATTGATTGGACAACCTGTCGAGGCAAACAATTGTTTCCAAAATAGAGATGAATTGATGGTTTTCTCTTTAGCCCCCAATATTTTTCTCTATATCTTCATTTCACGTCCAAGGTTTATTTCTCTTATTACGTCACAGAAATGATGATGGGATGGAGTAGAATTAAAGCTGGCGTTGCATCGTATGAATTCATGGCAGGGGAACAGAGGATGTGCAATCGTACATAGAGTGAAAGGACAAGGACCAAGGGGGAATTAAGGGTGGGTCACGCATGCAAAGAGATGCAAGCAAGAGGGAAAAAGAGATGCAAATAGATAGAGGGAAAATCTAATCCAAAAACCTCCCTGTGTGAGACTGTTTGGATCCTCCCGCCGTCCCACGGCTAATACTCATACAATGGCCTAGGGGTGGGTCAGTATGGGCCGGTGCTGGCTTCCGGTTATAAGCCTTTCGCAAAATCTAATTGTAAACCTATAAGAAGAAAAGGTTGTTGTTCACTATGAACATGTCGTTTCTTATAACGCAACACTTACTTGCAAAAGGGATTTGACATAGAACTGAGGAACTAGTGCTGAAATTTGACACGAGTCTAACTTAGATAGGGTGCCTTAACAAAAATGACAATTTTTACCCAAAAAAAAATTATTTTCTATATTTGATGCTATTGTTTGGCACTTCCCCCTAACAGCCCCAAGCATAGTCCAATGTCTAACTTAGTTCAAGAAGATAGATACTTACAAAATTTGGGAGGACGAGAGGCACATGAGGAAAAGATCCCCATGCGCCCAAGTTAAAGGTTTGCAAATGCGCCCAAAACGCTTGCTCTTTATGCCACAGCGAGATGCCAATACAGCTGCTCGCATAAGAATATAAATAGCCAAGCTATTGTGCTGCGTATCTAAGCCAGTTAATAGCATTGACGGCCCAGCAATAGCACCTGCTAATAATGCCCTCCATTTTGCAGTCCTGTAAACACAACCAACACAAGTATCCGACAGGGGTATCAAAGGTCAACCAAACTTGTAATGAGCAGTAGCATACAACACAACAACAAAAACAAAAACAACAACAACAACAACAACCAAGCCTTATTCCCAAAATGATTTGGGGTCGGCTAACATGAATCGTCATCCAGTAACCGTCTTGTGTATGCCAAAAGAAAAAATTGCAGCATCCTTGATCAAGAAAAGACACCCATGAAATACGGTTTCCTCATATTTATGACATAGATTGACTAGTCAAAATACTACTTGGCTATGTGGAGAACGTTAGGTAAGCAAGGAAATGGCAAGTCACATTACATTCTTAATTTCTTACACTATGTACAACTGTGACAGCAGAATTAAACAACACCACACTCCCTTTCACATGCAAAACAACAGATAAGAATAATGCACATCAGTATGGTTCCTCTATCACACTACCTCATCCCAACATCTTCTATCCCACATCGTAATTTTCACAAATTATCGACTTTAGAAATTATTATCCTTATCCTTACGAGACTGGATGACTCAAAAAACCTTATTTGGTGAAAACACGAATGGCAAGACGAAAAATAAACCATCATTTCGGATAAGTGATCACACTAAGATCACAAACAATAAAATTTCCTTTCACATACAAAATCATGTCAAATACTTTTCCAATTCACATGTAATATAACAAATCTCGTCGCGATTTCACATTTCACTCATCTCCTTTCCCCTACACACAAAACATACAACCACCACACTAAATTCAACTCTCACAGAAGGCAATCTTACCTATTACTCACAGCAATCACGAAAATTACGACATTTTTACTGTGCTATTAACAAGCTAATCACTCAACAACTACAAACCAAATCAAATCATAACAAATTCACAGTACAAAAATCTAATCACACAGTAAAAAAAAATATTTACTGAAATAAGATAATAAAAATTACCTACGATGACCGCCAAAAGAAGCAATAATTTCATCAACAGAGGTAAAAGTTCCGGCAAATGTACCAAGAAACAAACCATATCGCAAAGTTTCCTTAATCACGGATATAATCTCCTCACTTTTCGATAATCCGCCGCTTTTCCTGACAATTAAATGATTACTCCAATCAATATCAGCTTAATTAGCATCACAAACTAATTAATCAACATAATTAAGCTAATTAATTAATAAATAAATAAATAAAACTAACCTCAACAATTTGGAGGTGTTCCGGCGGCTGAGGCGGGCGAGGAGAGAGAAAATGGATAGTCCGCCTTTCAATCCGGCTCCGATACTGAAACCTTTGAGAGAGGCGGAGATGATCCGGCGGAGTTTATCGGAGTTTGTATCGGATACGGCGTAGGAGTAGGAAGGGGATGGGGAAGGGGAGGATTTCCGGCAATGCGGACAGTCGAGGTGGTCGGAATTGGTGGCGGAGAAGGCGGTGCAGGTGGTGGTGGTGGCGCAGTCGTCGGGGGGCGGCATAGTAAGGGTAGATTTGGAAGTTTAGGTTTGAGATTGGGGGACACTGTGTTGGGGGTTGGAGTGTGAAAAGCGGGAGTGAAGGGAACACACGTTAATGGTAGAATGGAGTAGTTTGTTTTTGGTTAAGAAGTTTTGCAGATTTTGATTTGTTTTGAATCTCACAGAATTTGTTTGGTTGTTTCAGGAAGTTTACTGCTATGACGTGTTTGTGTTGTCTTTGGAATTGAGAGGTTTGTAATTTTGGTCAAGAACGTAACTTTGAATACTCCGGTAGATTGACACTTTTGTTTCGATGCGAATGTGATGTTACGCATAATAATCTTTGGTTGCATGGATGATGGAAGTGGTAATTGGGTGGGGAACTGGGGATGTTTATTTCTTCGGGTCCGATCATGTTCGGGATTTATTGTTGTGTTTTATTTGATTTGAATCGTTATTATGTTTGGTGTCCAGTTGTTTTGAGTTGTGTCGAGTGGAGTTTGTTTCGGTCATTTTGGGTTGGATGATTGTTGATTATTTTATCGGTTTTTTGAGTGCTGACGGTTGATTGATAATTTCGATTTTTGATTTGGTTATGAATGATGTATAATTGTCTTGAATATCAAAATCAACTCCAGTTGGATCATTATCGAGCTTAAACCATCGTTATCTGATCATTGTTGATGTTGGGGTGCAAACGCAAGTCCTACATCGAAGAAAAAAAAAAGGAGTGAAAGACTGTCTTACAAAGGATTACCAAACTAATTAGTATGAGTCCATTTGTGAAGAAACTCAAAAACAAATCCATGAGGGTTAAACCTAAAGCGGACAATATCATACTAATTGGACTGGTAATCACCAAACGTATGAGCCCAACTGTTGGGGGATTAATCGGTTTGTATTGGTTAACGGTTCACTAATAGCTTAAGTCGATTCAGCTTCTCTTTGTTTATATTTTCCGCATCTCAGTTCACTTTTCAGGTTATTGGTGACATGAAAATGCGGTGATATGTTAACCTATTGATATCTTTTTAACTATTGGTGACTTGTACGGAAGAAAAATTATTTGCAACAATCGCACGATCAAATAACCTTTATTTCTTTAGATTAGCTAAATTTAACTTGGAAATTTTTTAGATTTTATCCAAGTTAATATTTTCTCCATGAAGTAGAAAATGAAAGCCGCAAAAGAGAAGCTATTGCAAAAGATAAGAAACGTCAGCCTGAAGATAAGGAACAAACGAATGAAGAACCACTACTCACAAAACATACATCTTCAGTTCTTCATTTCCAAGTAAAACCAAATAAACCCCCCAAAATTAAAGATGGCTACCAAGCTTCTTTGCAATCGCAGCGGTCCAAAATCACGTTTCCTCTCAGAAAGAAATGACTCAATTCGTACATGTTCTGTCAGCTTTCCTCGTCACAAGAAACTAACTACAATGCAACCTCGGCGGAGAGCTGAAAGGCGGTCGCCAGTGGTTGTGGTGTCAGCAGCAATTCAACCACTTGACTTGACTGAGGAGAACGTGGAGCAGGTGCTGCTGGATGCGCGCGCCGAGTTGGCTCAGCTGTTTGATGCATCAGTAGGGATAACAGGTCAAGCTGAGCTAGCTGAGCTTGATGGTCCGTATGTTACGATCAGATTGAAGGGAAGGTTCTGGCATATGCGGTCCACTGTGTTGGCTAGGCTTGCCAATTATCTGAAGCAGAGGATTCCTGAGATTCTGGAAGTTGATATTGAAGATGAGAAACAACTGGATGACAGCCCTGCAAATTTCTAGTTTTGTAGAGTTACCTTTATCTGTAGCATTAGCATTTGCAGGCCTGTAATGTTCAGAACTAGACAGTATTTCATGTACTAATGTTCGAGAAACGATTTTTACACTCCTTATTTTGATATGCTTTTACAGCCCCATAAGTAAAATTGTGCTCTCATAAAGGGGTGCATAGATCAAATCGGGCAGTGTAAGAATCATTACCCGTCAATGTGAAGCGCGAACCAGACAACTTTATCTCTTGTACTGTAAATTGAAAGTATGGGGATATCAACTAGGACTTCAGGTTGATTGTCAAAAACACTGTACGAAGAAGTCAAAAGAAATGCAGGACCTCCAAAAGAGATTGATTGCTCGATTTTCGCAGCACCGTGCCTCCATTAATATAGAGTAAAAGAGTTCAATAGGAGAAGGCAATATATATAACAGAATAAATCATGAAAAATGACTATAGGGAACTACTTCCTACATAAATGAAGGATAGGCCATTTCATCTATTTACATTGGCATAGAAGCTTCAGTACCCAAAACTTTTGCCAGACCTACGAGTGATTCTAGTGTCTCGTAGTGTGCAACTAACTACTAACCGTGTCCAGCTCTGCACTACACTCATGACTCGTCTCCCATGGCAGTCATCAATAAGATAAGGCTCCCACTAATCCACAGGCATACTGATCAGCAAAAGTACGCAACATTGGTAGGCAACGTTGAGATTGATCTAATTGGGGTCATCAGATTCAAAATGGATAAATAGACCATAGATCCCATCTCCACAGTCTCCTGTCAAAAGAAAATCGCGAAAATGTTCTTGACAGCTATCGCAATTCTCTGGCTTCACCATTTATCAATGCAATACTCCACTTGAAATCATCTATCTTCGAACCAGCAGCTAGAGCTTTCATTCATTCGGCTTTGAGAACGATCTTCATGCACTCATAAACAAAGTAACTTATTGCTGCTGATGGGAGTACCTGAAGATGGTCATAGAACACCAAAGGACGATGAGTATACAGTCTATGACCAGGATGAAAACTTGCAGAAAACGTGACAAGAAAATAACTGTAGAGTTGGCTTAAGGATATAATATTGCTATCCACTCATCAGCATAACCAGCAACAATTGTTATTTCATTTTGGTTTAGGGTGATAGGGGTGGTCCGGTGGGAGGAGACTCGGAGAGGGATAGTTTAACAGTGTACGGAAATTTTCATTTCTTAAGTGCACAATACTAGTATATAGCAACAAATTTAAAAATAAAATTAAAAAAAGAAAATAGCACCTTCAGGCACCCACAAACAGGAATGACATTACACCTATGCCTCAAAGGCTTCCACCTATGACGAGATAGGGGGATGTATCATGTACGCAGCCGTCAGTAATTTCAAAAAAAAAAAAACACTTTAGGCACCCTTTGACCCAATACTATTACCATGGCAACAGCAACGACATTACCCCTAGCCTCAAAGGCTCCCAGCCTCCCCACCTATGACGAGATAGGGGGATGTACACAACATTCTGTTATTTCAGGAAAAAAAAAAAAAAAAAGTTTCAGGCACCCTTTCACCCAATACAACCAACAGCAACGATATTACCCCTATGCCTCAAAGGCTACCACCGGATAGAGGGGCGACTCTAAGCACTACGCAGCCTTCTGTTATTTATCAAAAAAAAAAAAAAAGGTAAACCTCCCACTGACCCAATTGGTAACAGTATAATGAACAGCAACGATATTATCCCTATGCTTCAAAGGCTCCCACCTATGACGAGACACAGAAACGTACGCAGCCTTCCTTTATTTCCAAACATAGAGGGGATGTTTGCCTGTTTCTAGACAATCGGCCCAATACTATAACCCTTGTTCAAAGTTACACACGACCACTAAGGCTACCAATCTTAAGTCTTAACGACTCTAATTTCTTTCGCCAACACAAGTTGCCAATATCCTTATACCTTCTTTATCCTTCCTTCCACTTCTGTGAATTTCATCACTTTTTCAGTAGAGGTCCCTGCCTCTAACACCACTGTCACCCCATCTGATGGCTGCTCATCTCATTAGTGCTACAAGCTTATCATGCCCCAGTTGTTTATTGTCAGCCACCACAACCAATGGTGACAACTTCATTTATTTTATTACAAGACATTAGTGGCAGCCAGCCACCCTGTGGCACCATTAGTTTTGGTGAGTGAAGGAATGGATAGAGAGAAATGGTGAATTGGAAAAAATGAAGGCTACCTCCATAAATAAAGATGGTGAATGAGTCGTGACTGGTGATGGGTGGGTTTCAATAGGTCAGGGTTACAGATGAAGATTGAAGATTGAAGAAGAAAAAAGACAAGACTAGAAGAGAGAGAGGGGAAGGTTTGGTGGTGGTAGACTGGTAGGAAATCACTTAGTTCTTCTGGATGTAAAAGAGGACAGATGTTAAGAGAGGATAATTCGTACTTGTTGAACAAGTATTTGTGAAGTATATTTCCCTTACGGACCTACTAGTTCACCTTCGTGGAGATATTAATTATATCCCATCTGATTCTATTATTGGCAAAAGAAAAGCAAAACCAGTACCTAGGAACCCACCTCTTTATGCCAGCTACGAGTATCACACGAAAGTCTATCTGAAATTATTAAACAAGCATATAAACTGAGGTTCGTTTATTCTAAACCTTTCTGGGCAACTAGTAATGAGAGTTCTATTTTGTAATTTGTTCACCGGAACTCCTATTTTTGCGCATAGGCATGCAAAATACCATAATAACCAGAGAAGGAAAATCAATACAGTATCATCCATCAAACCAGAGGACTTGCTACTTTAGATTTGAGATGAGAAAGCAGACAAGCAAATGGCTGAGTGCTACGCTACAATTTTCAACATGAGGTCATAGTTCAGAGCCTTTTTCCACACTACTTTAGAACTGAGTATCAATTAGCAGCATAATGGATGAAATTGCACATACCTGGAGTAAGCTAGGAAGCAATCCAGCATACAGAGCTGGGACCCCTCCTTGCTCAACTATCTTCATAAAGGTTCCAAATGTACTAAGTTTTGTAGCTCGAACTTGCATCTGCATCTGCCTCCTGACCACTTCAAATGGATAGGTGGCAACTTCAGCACATGCACCAGAGATAGCTCCATACAATAAGGTTCTCAAAGGTCCCAATTCCAGTTGGCCCAAGGCTGTTAAATCTTGTTGCTTCAATTTCTGGATCCTTTTCATTCCATCAGGTGAACGGAGATATGCTGATTTAAGTATATCATATACGCCATAAAAAACTGCACTGGAAGGTGCAATACTCATGATGGAAGGAAGCAAGCCCTTATAAAGGGAGAAGACTCCTTCTGTTTTGATCATATAGTGGAAAGCTCCAACGACACCTCCCAAATTTTCCCCACCATGAGCCACTATTCTGGTTCGAATCTGATAAAAAGAAAATCAGTTCAAATTTGTAGATGTAAGTTATCAAAGAGAAGGCAAAAATAAGCAATCAAAACAGTGGAATCGAAATGATTATACGCAAGGGGAATAAAATAGTGTCAAATTGTCCCTGCTTCAGAAAATCTTCACCTAAATAATTGATCTACTCTACATCAACTTGAACAACCATACCATATTCACACCTGACGAGATGTAGCTGAGCAAGTATCACTTCTAATTACAACACATGCTAAGCAGAAACATTTAAACACGAATGACTAATAAGCAGCAACTAAATTCAACATACTTTTCATAAGTTAGCAAAAGCCGAAAGTTAGAACAAGAATTAAGAAAAGGTTGCAGTTTGTCACGTACTGTGTCCAGAGGCAAGCAAAGAACAGTAGCAGTGATCCCAGCACCAGCTCCAGCTATAAATCTTTCAGCATTTGCAGTTCCCTTCATAAGATGTAATTTTAACAGTTGCTTTCTGTAAGTATCATAAGCACAAAAATTTATTGCTTTAAATGGAGCAGTGCGGAGAATATTGAGGAAGTTCCCCTTCCAAAAGCCCCTCAAGCCCTGAGTAATAGCAATTGTCTTAACGACCTCCAAGATGTGTTTCTGCTCACCACGAACAATATATTCTAGCTTCAGTCTCTCAAGTGGGGCAACAATAGTTCTGAAACAGTTAAACTCACTCATAAGCTAATGAAGTCAAGAAACTGTAAAGCAAAGAGAAAAGGCACCCAGTCAAAGTTTACAATCTAGGCTATTCCAAGGGGTATACAACAATATCATCAACAACAACATTAACTCGATGTCTCAAAGGCTCCTGCCTACAGAAAGGTAAAGGGGACGGACATTGGCAGACTTACCCTTGTGTCAAAAGCAAAGAGAGTGGATGTTTCTCAAGACCCTAAATGAAAATTGCGTCAAGTATGGCACCGATTGACAACTACTTCACAATATAAGAAGCGGAGACAGGAGTATCAGCCTTTCATTTTAATTGGAATGAGTATCATCTTATTGGTGTTGAATGGACCCATTTCAGAGGGAATATGAAGTGTCTAGTGAGGGGAGTCAGCTCAATAAGCTCATAAAACAGGTCTAACCAAACTACTTACTAGACGCCAAGACCAAATAAACGTCAGCTTGCTCACTTGAAAGACCTGACATAGTAGCCTTAATAATTCTTTAAACTAAATATATTTGTTAGGCCCAGCATTATAAACAGAGTTGCTGAACACATCTACTAGGTTTACTTACCCAAGATTCCAACAACAGTACTTAAGATGTAAGCTAAGATGCTCAATTAATGATAATTGCTCCTACTAAGATTTACGTAGTTTGCAACAACCATTGAACATATTTTGCAAACAACATGGTGGCACTTGCAACTTGCAACTAGAGAACATACTGTTGGGGAAACTCGAACTTCTATACCAAATCCAAGCTCTCAAAGCTTATCTTAGCAGCCAACAAATAAAAGTTCATTCTAACATAGAGTGAGAATCCTCTTTCCCACGAAAGACACTAAAAAAAATGCCACTGACACTGATTACTATTCAAACGATCACAAATCAAAGTTCCACGAATAAAATATGGCAAATCATTATGCCAGAAACTTTCTCCATTCCTCCGAAGGATGGAAATGAGCAAAGCTTACAAGCCCCTAGAACCATGACATTACTCTTCCAACAGTTATGTTTGGTTGGAGAGAGAAGGATTAATGATTGAACAATGGTGATTACCTTAGCTAAATGGGAATCTCATTACATTGTAATGATGATTACATCCAACTCTTCTCGCTCCTTTATTTTCTCACTAAAAACGGTGATTACATTGTAATCGTTATCCCTCCAACCAAATAAGCACTAATTACTAACACAAAACCACCACAAAGCCTTATTCCAAAAACAATTTGGGGTTGGCTAACATAAATCTCAACGATAACACAACACTACACTGATGCAACAAAGAATCCCGGCCTGGCGCCTATGAAGAGTAAGTGAGGTCGAATGTACGTAGCATACGAAATTTCCTACAATTGCAGCATTGTATATCACATATTCATAGACAGAAGAGTCAAGAACACACCACATATTCAGCAACACACACAATCTAACAAAACTACAATCATTTCATCCCACAATATTTGATAATAGTATAAAATCAACAAATCCCAAACCCCACATACAAAAAAAAAAAACAGAATAAAATGGACCAACATTACAATAAAATCATAATAAAAAATGGGGGAGCAAGATAGATTAGGTAGATAAATATACCGGGCAACCATGGCAGCAACAGCACCAGCCCACAAATGTTTAGTAGAGTTATTAATAGCGGCGCCACGGCCCGGTACCAACGACACCGTTTTATCTCCCCCTACATTCACATCCTTCAAACTCACCGACGAAAACACGCCACCGCTACTCTTGACAATGACCCTTATACCCTTATTAGAAGAAGAAGAACATGATTTTGAAATGGTGGTTGCAATTTTACTGCTATTGTTACTGGAATTGGTAGAACAGTTTAAAAGGGGGGAGATTGTGCGGAGGAGAGAAGGAGAGAGAGTGGGGTCCAGAAAGAGGCCGCCGTGTGGGGAGGAGGAGGAGAAGAATGAGGTGGCTGGTTCTAGTGATAAGGTGTCGGACGGCGGCATTTTGGGTTTGGTGGTGGTGGTGGTGGTTGTGGTGGTGGACTGTGGTCAGTGGTTAGTGTGGTACCGACTTTTGTTTTTTGAGGCTGGTATAGTGCTGACGGAGTGACGGTATCGGGTTTGCTTTTTTAAGAGTGGAGTATATTCTATATTTCTATGGAATCGTGTTTGCGGCTCGAATTCGAACTAAGCTCGATGTCGTGAACCTTGAAGTGGTCTTTTGTGGGATTGGAATGAAGTTAGAAATGAGAAGTGGAATGGATCAATTAACGCACAAATATTTTAGGTGTGTGTGTTACATGCGCATGTGGTGCACGCGCATCAGATAGGGTGCGTCATGCGTGCATTGGTCCATTCTTGATATGAAAAAAGTGGTGTTCTGAAATTGTTGGGAAATGAGTTTAGTACTCTGTGTACTCTACAAACGAAGAGCAATTGATTATTTGGTTTGTCGTAAAAATTCACTATGTTTATTTGGAAATTTCAAAATTGGATTTATTGTGTTGATCTAGTTTATCGGAATTGAAAAACTTTGTTTGATTCATCTTATAAATTAGAATTCATTAATAAATCTGTAAATTATGTATGGAGATAGGGGGGGACTTGGTAAGCAACTTCCTTCAAAATGAAAAAATTGGAAATTCATGAAAAGTTACAAGACTTAGTGTTCCCAAATTTTTAATTTAACCAAACAGGCTAATAATTTGCAATTCATGAGAAATTTAGAATCTTGTGTTTTATCTACGGCAAGCGAATAACCACTAATTGGAAACTATATATCCTTATCTAGGGAAGTTTAAATAAAAATGTCGACGGAAGTTTCCGTAACGTGAAACACTATCATGTGTTAAATGAATGGAGTATGAACTAAATTATTATTAAAGGAAGGAACTCAAGGGGGCCTCTTCGATACAGACTCTTTTCACGGTAAAAATAAAAATAAAAACTTAAACTAGCAATTTTATGGACTATTATGTTAAAAGACTCAAAAGAAAGACTACACTTGAAATTTCAAAAATAATGAAACTACGTACGTTCAGTGACTGTGACTCATGTTTCGCAATGCGAAATGACTTGCAAGCAATCCGAACACATGAAAAATTCACCAAATACCATTCACTCAAGCTATTTCTAAGCTAAACATTATTGCCAACGCTTCAGGCCTCATCACACCTAGCTAGCCTCAAATCCACATTTGCCAACCTTGTGCGCCCCAAAATTGTTCTTTCACTAAACCTTACCAATTTCAAGTATATTATCTTCTCAGATACTATTGAAAGTATACTAAGGGGAGTACTATTGTTCTTTTTTTGGTGTAAGATTTGTCGATTTAAGTTGTAAAAGTGCATAAAATTGATTGATACTGCATCTCACTTTCAATTTATCCTAAATTTTTGCGAACTTGGTAGTAAAGTTTCATGGACGAGAAATAACCTTTTTAGTTCAATAAAACCAATGGCCAAAATGTACTTCCTCCGTATTTAATGTTATTTACGTTTTATAACTGAAACACAGAGTGAGACATGAAACGAGACATAAAAAAGTTAGTACAAAGAATCCGCTTTCCGAAAATGCACGAAGTATGATAATTCAGTTTTTTACCATGGAGTGAAATAGCGAGTGAGACGTTATCTAGTCTACCTGTCCTAAACTCGCAACACTATATAAATACACAGCCGTCCTTTGGCGCGAAATGATATTGGAAAGATCATCGATCTTCTTCGTTACTCAACCTTTAGTCCTACACTCAACTTCCTAGAGAGAGAAAGAGAGAAGAGTGAGAGACAAATTTTCAGAAATTCATGATTTCTCCGCTAATCTTCCGCCATTAAAGCGAAACTCTGAGCTCGCGCTAACCTAATTTTTCGATCGAAATCCAAACATTTCAATTTTTCAATCGAAAAATCAATTAAAATGCAGAAATTAGGGTTTTTCGGGATGAAAAGCTTGGATCAGTTCAAATCATTGTCAGGATCTTCTTCCGGAGCAGCGAAAACCTTGTCGATTTCTTCGCGTTCATCTTCCGATCAAATTACTACCGGAAGTTTCGCCAATCTTAAGCTTACCGCTGGTTCGTAATCGTCATCTCAATTTCCTAATTAATTTCTTAATTTCGCTTCAATTTAGCGTCGATTTTGTTCTTATTATCGTTAAATTTGCAGAGAAATTGGTTAAGGAACAAGCATCTGTGAGAACTGATCTCGATTTAGCGGTAATTTTTCCCCCTACATTATGAATGTCGCGTAATTGTGAAGTTACGATGAACGAATTCGTGAGTTACGAGTTAATTTTTTTGATTTCGGAGTAAAATTTGTAGAATTCGAAGTTGAAGAAGTCTTTGGAGCATATTCATGTGTTAGAAGAGAAGCTTCAGATTGCGTTTAATGAGAATGCGAAGCTGAAAGTGAAGCAGAAGGAGGATGAGAAGCTGTGGCAAGGATTGGAGTCGAAATTTTCGTCAACGAAGACGTTGTGTGATCAGCTTATGGAAACCTTGCAGGTCCTGGCTAGTCAAGTTCAGGATGGTGAGCGTTTGGTTGTTTTTATTCACGTTTTCGTGGTTTGCGTAAAATTTGATATAATTGTTGCTGAAGTTTGTGATGCTTGAACAGCGGAGAAGGATAAGCTTGTAATTGAAGAGAAATTGAGTGCAAATTCAGCGGCTCTGGATAGTTTGAATGATGAAATGAGGAATTTGTCGCTTAAGTTGGAGTGTGCCGAAGAAACTGTCAGAGAACGTAAGTTGTTTCGCCTGTAAATGTTCGGTTTTAGTGAGTAATTCATCTGTAGGCTGAAGATTGTGAGATTTGGAGAGGAAATGATAATGTTCGGATAATGAATTGTTGTAGAAGTTGAGCATAATGTTGTGTTGGAACTCGGAAGTATAGGTTCGTGAATTAATTTGTCGAATGTGAATCGATTTTGCAGGTGATGAGGCCTTGAAGGAAGTAAAGGTGCAGAAACAGGAGCAAGAGGCAGTTTTTGAGGACGAGAAGTTCAAAGCGATCAGACTTATGGAGGAGAAAGGTGGTTGATCTTATATCTTTTGTACATTAACATGAAATCATTGTCAAATGATGTGTGCAGGGAATTCTCTGTGTGATAGTATACATGGTTTTTATGCATGTAGCTTGCCATTGACGGTACACAATAAGATATTGCTGCTCTGTCCAATCGTCCATTATGTTACTCTGGTATAATGTAGGAGTTTATTGAGTTCGAAAATATCTGTTAGGTTAGTCCCAATGAAGCTGTCTAGTGCTTGTTATCTGTCTCATTTGTCAGTTATAGAACAAAATATCTATTAATGTTGTCTCATTAAGGAAGGAATGCGTGTTCCCTCTTTAGTTTGTTGTGGAATAATGTTTGCAGTACGAACTAATGGTGGTGGATTACGACATTCGCATTATTGTATGAAATGCTGTTAGCACAAACTGATAAATTCCCTAGGTTAGTCCCAATGACGCTGTCTAGTGCATGTTATCTGTCTCGTAAGTCAATTATAGAACAATATATTTGTGTTGGCCCCTGTAGAAGGCAATTGATGTTGTCTCACTAAGGAAGAAATGTGTGTTCCCTCTTTAGCTTGTCGTGGAATAATGTTTGCATTGTAAACTAATGGTGGTGGATTACGGCATTTGCATTATTGTATGAAACGCTGTTAGATCACAAACTGATCAGATATATAGGGTATGATTTTGGCTTGAGATGCTGTCCATATTCTAGGCATTATTACCCTTAGCCAGCAGTTCCTTTGATTATCTGGTAGCTGTAAAGCTTATCTGTGGATACTATTTGTTGTAGAAGTTTAATTCAGAACTGGTAATTTTCTCATTTCATGTGGGTGGATTTGGTCAGGGAGACTCAGAAATAGTCCTCTTTTACGCAATTTAACTTGATGTCGATACTGGCAAGCTAGTGGATCATTATTTGTTCCCTGGACAGCTCAGGATACTTTTACTCTTACTAGGTCAGAATGCGCACATTTACCTGAGATTTTATCTGAATTTGCATGCAGATGCTTTGATTAAAAGCCTCGAGGCAGATGTAACTACTACCAGATTTACTGGGGAGAGTTTGAAGTGCAAGTTGGATGATGCAAGTATGGAGCTAAAGTTGAAAGAAGAAGACCTTTCTCGGATGAGATTTTCTCTTGAAAGCTTGGAGAAGGAGAAAGTTGATCTCCAGTTTAGCAATGATGACTTTGCCAGAAACTTGGCATCATCCATGCAGGAGACTCAGAATCTGAAAGAAGTGGTTAAGGCTTTTGCGGCCAAGTTGTCTGAACTGGATCAGCAAAGTCTGGCTGTTTCAGACAAGATTTCTCAGCTCTGTTCTGTGTATGATTCGAGTTCTAAATTAGCAGAGCAAGAGAAAAGTCTGTTTCTGCAGCGTTCCCAGCAGCAGTATGATCTGCTTCATGGTCAGCATGTGCACATGAAGTCAGAGAAGGATGAACTTCATCTGGTCAACCAGGGACTGAGTGATAAAGTCAATGAACTTCACAGTGCCCAAGAATCTACAATGGTGCAGCATGCTGAAGAATGCCGCTTAACAGAAGAGAGGATTAGGAAATTACAATCTGAAGCAGAGGCTCTTGCTTTTAAGAAAAATGAAGCAGAACAACTGGTTGTCCAATTGGAAACTCAAGTTGGTAATCTTTCAGAGCGTTTAAAAGCAGCTGAAAATGAGAAGGTTGTAAAACTGACTCTAATTTATTGTGTGCTAATCTCCAGCATCATATGTCACTTTCTCAATGTCTTTCTTTGAACCTGTAGGAGGAGTTATTGCAGAAGTTGTCAGAACTAGAGTCTGAAAAAAAAGAGAATGCAGAGAAGCTTCTAGTGGATATACAGAGGAAAGAGGAAGAAGTTGACGTATTTCAGAAGGATGTTTTGAAGCTCAATCAACAGGTTCAACTGCTGGAATCGCAAGTGAGCAAGCTTGATATCGCCTTAGAAGAAAAAGAGCAGCTAATCTTGCAATCCAAAGAGAAAGAGAAGCAATTGGAAGATCAGAAAGCAGAGGTTTTATAACTGTCTGATTAAGACTTGGTTTCATAGTAACTTTGAACCTAGGATGTCTGTTGAAATCTTTTGAATCCCTGCAGATCCAAGCACAATTGATCGCTTCAGAGAGCAAGCTTGGAGAGGCTAAGAAGCAGTACGATACTATGCTTGAGAGTAAACAATCAGAGCTTTCAAGGCATTTGAAGGAGATTTCACAGAGGAACGATCAGGTCATATTTTCTACCTCAGGCTATATTGCGGCTGAGATTCATTTAAGCGTTATAGTACTTTTTGTTGACATGAATTTTCTTGAAACAGGCTATAAATGACATAAGGAAGAAGTTTGAGGTCGAAAAGCAGGAGACTGTTAACCTTGAGAAAGAGAAGGTTGGATGACTGTCTCAATTTATTGTGAAGTTGATGCTCTATTGCTGTCCGCAATTGATGTTTCGTTAATTGAGAGAGATTAGACATGATGATCTCTGTTGATACCTTTAGGCAGACAAGACTGTTGCAGAGATGCAAAGGATATGTGAGCAGAGACTCAATGAGTGCAAAGAAGAGTCGAAACAGCACCTGTCTCTCATCCAAGAAGAGCACAGTTCTCTGGTAAGTTTTAAAAAAAAGTTGAAGTAGAAATAATAGACCTTCTGCTGAATGTCACTTACGGATTAGAGTGTTGAATAACCAAGCGTGCATACAAACCTAGAGTATTATCTTCAACACCGTAACTTTATGAGTAGCTTTCATAACGTTACATGTGCATGAATGGGCAAGCATTTTTATGCTCATTGACACAACCCGGATCTCTGACCTGTCAGCCCACAAGTGACTAAAATGGATGTTGTTGTACATTGAGTTCCTAACTTGTCTTTATTCTGTTATTTGTCTAGATTGATAGATTGCAGAAAGAGCACGAAAAGAAAGAGTCAAATCTTGAAGCTGACCACCTTGAAGAACTGAAACGCATCCATTTCCAATCTGAGAATGATTTGAGAGAGGTCAGTAAGCTTCACATCGAGGCACTTGAGCATTTAACTCTTATTATGAACCGTTGTTTCTCTAACTAGCTCAAAACTTTCAGAAAATGATGACGCTCAGGGATGAGCATGAATCTCAGTTACGAGCTCTAAGATTGAAGCACGAAGATGAATGTAGACAGCTTCAGCAAGAACTGGATCTTCAGAAATCAAAAGTGAGTAGTCATTTCTTCTTTTCAGTGGCTAATTAGTTTATTACTCTTGCGACAACTTTGACCTCCTTCATTTACAGGAAGAGAGGCAACGAGCTTTGTTGCAGCTACAATGGAAAGTGATGAGTGACAAGCCCCAAGAGGAGCAAGAAGTAAACTCAAAGAAGGTTAACCCACTTCTCTAGCTCTCTTCTATATGGCCTTGAGGGCTATAATTTGCATGAATTTCATAATGTATCATGACCCCTATAAGGCTGTGAGCTATTGACTAAGTTCTTGTGTTCTTTTGTGCGCCTGACTTTCACGAAGGTTTGGCTAATTTGACAAATTATTTGGAGCCATGTTTATGGAAGTGCTGCAATTAATATACTTTAGGCATTCCATTTTGGACCCAAGAATTGTATTTACAGGACATGTGCATTCCTGTTAACGAACTGTTGGCTAGATAGTTCAAAGGACTTGACAGTTATTTATTTTTATCTCAGGACTACTCTGTTACTTCAAATAGAATGAGAGAAAAGGATGACGTGAAAAAGGTGAAGCATACTCAGGTAAGAGATGAAATTGACACTGTGAAGGGAGTAAGTTAGTGTTTACGCGCTCTTATACTAATTCAAGATATTGTGCTTCACCATGTATGTATTTCAGGACATGCCTTATATATCTGAAGCTGAAGTTCAGTCTCCAATATCAAGCTTGCTACATAAAGTAGAGAAGTCAAACCCTGAAAACATAATGGAGATATCTAAACATGGCAGGAAGGTAAGAGAAAGCTCCGTTTTCTTTTTTTGGCCATAAACTATCAGTTGTAGGTTTGAAATATTGTGCTGTTTTACAGCTGACATAAAAAATTCCTAATTTTGCTGCTTTTCCGCTCATCCAAGTGACAGTCATGGCTTATTTGTTATTGTATTGAGTGGCCATGATGCTCATCTTTCTGCTGTAGGTTACTCACCGTGAATATGAAGTGGAAACAACTAATGGAGGAACAGTCACCAAGCGTAGGAAAACTAAGAGTACTGTCATGTTTGCGGTACGTAGATACCTCCAGTCAATACAGTAGAAACAGTAAGATTCATATTGCAAAAACAGTGATCAACACCTAAACTTTATGTGGTCTCAGGATCCAAAGAAACGCAAAAAGGTGGCGACACCCAAGGTCCACACACCAAGAAGCTCAATCAAGGTAATTTCTTACAAAATTTGTTTTGCAGTTGTTTGGAGGGTTGTTCCTATTCCATTCTGAGCTGATCCCTCCCTAAAAACTCAACACAACAAACACAGCAATAAAGGAATCAAATTAATTAAAACTGATGGAGTTTACTGTCTCTATGAGCCTGCCCTTCAAATCACATGTTGTCATGGTCACCTGTCACCATGAATCATTTACCAGTCACCATGAATCAGTTATTTTAGTTTAAGGAAAAGATTGACAACTCCGATCTGCTTAGAATATTCTGTTGGAAAGCCACATGTAGTCGCATTTAAGGTAGTTGACTCATACTCCTTGTGCAGGGAACCAGGAAAATGGCCTATACTCAGCCTACCAACTTAGGGGACTTGTTCTCTGAAGGTTCTCTGAATCCATATGCAGATGGAGATGATCCCTATGCATTCGACTAAAGGTAAACGATCAATCTTCAATAGGTTTTTCTTCTAATGCTGTTGTGCAGTTTCCTATCGGCCGTAGTTTCTTCTAAACTGAAAAAAATGTGAACATTTTCTCTTTAGAGGATATTGGTGAAAGCTATCAACCATGTAGAGTGTAGATCCTCGGTCAGTTATCTGTGAAATGTCTGATATGTGCCTAATATGCATTTTAGTATAGCTTGCAAATCAAGAAAGAATGATTTTTATTGATTATTTTGAGTTTTGACCAGAAATTATGTGATCCGTTGATGACAGTACATCTTACATTACTGATTCACTGACAGTTTTTGACAGGGTAGTACAGCAGACTTCTTTTGTATGCACCTCAACCTGTATAGGATGCTTCAGCTGGTTGTAGAGTACTAACAGTGCATCAGCAAATACACTATGCTCTTGTGCAGCTACTAGCGATAGGAGATCAAAATTTTGCATCTTACAGTCGTGAAGAAGCAACTGTTATATAGTCGATGTAGCCATGAAAGGGCATATGTCCACATGAAATATTTTGTAAACTGGTTGAAACTCAATGTCTCGTTGATATTCCTGAACTCAGTTTCATTACTGTGAAGCTGATTACGATAACACAATGTATAGATACAGTCAAACAACACTTGTCATTTCAGAAATGCTAAAGATGACTATTACAGGGTCTTCTTAGACGAATACGAGAAGAAGTATGGTTTCCTTGGATCATCTTTTATTTTTTCAGTTTCCGAGTAATAAGTTCTATGGACAATTCGTCTACTACGAATAGGTAGCTGGTTTGTATAAAGAATACATATTCACGCATTATATGAAAGAGTAGTTGTTCCCCAAAATGTCTGAGGTTTGCCTAATGTTTCATTTGATCAACGTCACAAAACAATTGTCAGTTTTGGCAGTACTTGGAATGGATTATTTCATGTCTAAATGATCGTTACTAGTAATGTAGTTTTCTTTTTTAAGTTGACCATTTCTTGACCAGCCTATGAATCTATATGTCGCGTCGAACCATCCTCGAGTGTATTTAATCGGCTAGAAGTTAAACCACATCTACATTGCAAGACAAGATTACGACTTCTCTCTTCACCTCACCCGCAAGATTAGAGCTTGTTCAACGGTACAGCCGCATCCCAACCTCTTTGGTTGCCAAGCCTTTTTTCACCGAGAAATTAACTACTCGTGTAAAATGTCGTTACAAGCAATATTGACGCACTCGTTTTCTTTATATCGTTCTTCGTTCCGATTAGGCCATTACTCCTTGTTAAGGAAAAAAAAAAATTGACCACGACTTTTGTTTTTGCTGAGAATTTGGTGTGGCCTCTTCACTTCTTCAGTCTTGGCTTCCCCCACTTGCCGCCAACAACACTAAACAATTCCACTATTTTCACAGTTTCCACTTCCCTTTTTACACATTCCCTCAAAAAAGAAGCCTCTTCAATTTCTTCAACTCCGGTCAGCCCTAAAAATCAAATGTCGTCAAGAAGAAGAAACCGTCGAAATTTCCCCATAGAATTAGTCCAATTTCTCAAACTTTATATATCTACCAATTTGTTAATGCTTCCTTAGTTACCTCATTTTTTTAATTTTTAAGCGATGAACTCAGAAGAAATCCGCTGTGAAATTATTCCTATTCCTACTTCCTCCCCTTCTGATGTTCCCAAACACGCCCTTTTCTTTCACCGGTTAGTTCATTTCCTTAATTTTCTGTTCATCATTTTCATTAATTTCTGTTATTTTTTTTTGCTGATTATAGTGATATTATTTGGACTTTATGTTTATCTGTTAAATTGTTAATTACTGTTTTTAACTTTAGTTGATTTTATATTGTTTAATATGATGAATATTGTGGAAATTGGATGGTTTTACACGCAGGTGGAATTTGTAGTATGAAAGTTTGAGCGTATTCGTGACGATTTAATTAGTTGGAGTTGATCACATAGTAGTGCAGAATTCTAGCTTAAAATTGCGAGTAAAACTTTTGTGGATTGATCATTGGGATTTTGAAAGACAATTAGAGTTTCGATTTTCGCGACATATTGGTTGTGTTGTGTTTTGTGGAGTAAGAAATCGTGTAATTTGGTTTCGAATTAGGTTTTCGTTGTTGGTGAATTGGAGAGAGGTCAGTTTGGGATGTGTGATTTTTTTTTTGGGTGAGATGGGAGTAAATTTGTAGGTGTAGTTTATACTCGTAGGGTTTAAAAACGGCTGGATTATCGGTTAGTTGCGTCAGAGGGTTAGACGCCGTGGTTCTGAAGTGTTGGTTGGCTGTTTTGATGTGTCATGTGTTAGCAGTCGCCATTGTCGGATTATGATTTTATCGTAAAAGCACAATGTTGCTGATTTGAAGTTCATGACACTAACTAAAGACTTTTTAGGCAAAGTTAGGAGCAAATGCTTGTAGGTTACGTGTTGTGGTACCGATTCATTAGGCTAAGAGCAACTGCTTGTAGGTTACGTGTTGTGGCACTAATTCATTAGGTAATGATGTTGGTTCTATTGCGGGTGAATCTTGAATATTAACCTATCAGTTCATGGAACATCCGCCACGACCTCAGGATTATGAGTTTCCAAGTGTGTCATAAGTACTCATAACTCATGAGTTGCCATCTTGTTCTATTCGTTTTTTTAGGGGTCTTGTTCATTTCATTTTATTCTACTTCACTTGAGTTGAATTTACTTCAATTACGCTAAACGGTTTATTTTGTTTGTAGCGTTGCTGTTGTGGTTGATGTGCACCGATTAATGTGCCATTAGATAGATCTTGACATGTATCTTTGGGTGAATTTAATCTTGAGTATTAGCCTACAAACATGTTTTTAGCCCCTTCCACTCTTTGAGCCTGCGTTCCTTCCCCGTTAAGGTGCAATCTGTTGTGACAGGTTTCGTAAGCAAGGCGCTGAATCTGCTCCTGGCACTCGCACATCTAGTTGTCCCTTACACCATAGTAATCTAGCTGCTGTACAGTGTATATATTGCGGAAAAGATGGGTCTGCAGAGAAACAGAGCTCTAATTGGTCAAATAGGTGCTTCCATGACATTATTAGTCATTCATTCAAATTGGTCTCATGGTTTGATGAGAGGATAGAAGTGGTTCTTCCAAGGTGCAGAAACTTGATTAACAGGCTGGGTTCCTCAAATATCTTCGTACCATTAGCCGATAATGTCGGATTCAGTTTTAAACTCGGACCAGCAAGCATAGACCATTTACAGGATGCATTGTATGCAAAAGATGTTATAGCGACTGATCCAGGCATTCAGAGGCTAAATTTATCACCTCGTTGTCTGATTCCTGTTGCAGATTTGAACATGTCTGACAAGTTTAACTTTACTAAGGAATTTTCTGAAGTTGGAAATTTTAGTGTTCTAACTTACAACATATTGTCTGATATCTATATATATCCAGACAAGTATTTTTTCTGCCCTCAGTGGGCACTTACATGGGAGTATCGGCGGAACAATCTACTTCGTGAGATCATTCTGTATGATGCAGATATTGTGTGTCTTCAAGAGGTAAAGACTTGACGAATGATAAGGTCTTCTTCATTGTGGTTTCTATGTTCTTTGACTAGGGAGTGAGCTAAAATTGCAAATAAAGAGTAATATAGAAAGTGAAACCGTTGACGATTCACACGTTTTCTATGCCCTGTAAAATAGATCTATAATTCTTTGTCAACTCAATATTGGTTGTTTATGATCTTTATTGGTTCTCTCTGCAGGTTCAAAGTGATCATTTTGAGAATTTTTTCAAACCCGAGCTTGCAAAATATGGCTACTTGGCTGTCTATAAGAAAAAAACCAAAGAAGTATGTGCGAATCTTTAGTTTATTGACTTCTTGCAAGCAAAATGAACTTTTGCTATAGTTTTCATCTTTTCTCCTCTCCGTCAACTATATTGTGATACGAAGATTGCCGTGATCACTAATCTTTTGGCTCTTTGTTATGATTTAGATTGCAACAATAATCTCTAACTTGTGTAGAACTTCTGTTACACAGTCCTTTAATACCTATTTTTGAAGGTTTGGGTTGGGGGTGGGTGGGTCAAGGCCTTTCCAGTGCACCTCGACAGTTTATGTTGATGGAGGTTCTATCTATTCTCATTTTTGTTTAACAATTGTAACAGGTTTATACAGGTAATGGTTACACTATCGACGGATGTGCCATCTTTTTCCGTGGTGACAACTTTAAGGAAGTAATTTCCTATGGGGTAAAATGAATCTTTCTTCAAAGGAATTCTGGACATATCTTAATGCTCTTACATTTCCTTGTAACACTTAAAATTGTATTGTGTAGCTTGAGTTTAGCAACACTCCATTACCGCTGATAAATAAGTTGGAGCCAAGTCAAAGGGATCAAGCTGGAGTCCGACTGATCAAGGTTAGGATTCTTTTTTTGTTCTCCTTCCAGTGTGCAATAACATTAATTAAGCTGCACTATCATTGATAGAGATGTTGGGATTTTGTTCCTTCAGGATAATATAGCTCTAATAGTCATACTGGAGATGGTGGGAAATGCCACTTCTCATGCTCCGTCGTGGTCTAAAATATGTGTGGTACCGTCTGTATTTCCATTGCTCCTTAGTTTTTGAACATTTTTTTCGTGTATTCATAGCTGTATGAAATGATCGTAGTTCCTGCGTCATCTTGGTATGCAGTTGTGTAGCTGCTCTTTGATTTTGACTTGCTTATCAGTTCATTTTATTTGTTCTGTTTCTTTCTAATTGGAACAGATCATTCATTGATATGCAGGTTAACACTCACATATTCGCTAGCAAGGGCTCTCCAGATGTAAAATTGCTCCAGGTACGTGAAAGGTTTCCCTTTTTTCTTTTTTTTTGCTATTCCAATAATGTTGACGTGAAGATGCATGACTTGTATCTGTACTGTAGGTTTCAGATCTAATAAATGAGATTGAGAAGATGTCAGTCATTGACCCAAGGATGCCTCTTTTTATCTGTGGCGATATTAATTCTGTTCCTGGAAGGTAAGTTCTGAGGACAATGTTTTAAAAATTTGTGGAGCTCTTCAAACATGTACTGCATTGTGTCCTGTATATCGAAGTTATATGCAGTTGTTATACGTTAAATATAACAGAAGCTGCTGCTGTAAAGCCTCTCTCCCATTCAGTTGGAATGAGGATTCTGTGTTTGAACGTCCAGTAATCTAAGCCATACTCTTCAATGTAAAGATCTTGTGTGCAAATTTAGATGCCTAATCTTCTTTAGAAGTGCTCATACAATCGTTGGTCTCTGGAAGCCTAGATGTACGAAATTGAACCTGTGAATGAATCTTAATAGTAGTTTTAAATCCTCTAATAAAGAATGGTATGCGAGTCATATTCTCTTAGCTGTATCGGTCGTAAAGTACTTGTTACTCCACCTGTGTTTTATAGGTAAACATTTGTCATTGCAGTGATCCTTATACTCTTTTAGTAAAAGGTGAGGTGAAGGCTGCACGTGGAGACGAGGCAAGAGATCCTTTGAGTATACATCCGCACCTCAAACTTCGTCATTCGATGAACTTGGTAATTACAATTTTGCTTTCTGTATGCTGTTTTATGACTTCTTGCAGACTTAAAACTCTGATTGGCAGGATGTGCTTTGTAGCTCTACTGATCGTCAGCTGGATCTGATTGTTTTACGGTGACGGGAATACTCTACAGGCAAGTGCATACACACCGATTGTCAAGCCTACCAAAAATAGAAAAAAACGAAGCACAGACATGAAGGATCTGAGTACAGGAGAGCTTATATTTCCCAGTTTGATGCCTCATGCCTTTGTCAAGCCTATCAGAGATATGAAAAGACGAAGCTCAGACATGAGTGATTTGGCTACAGCGGAGTTTACATTTCCCACTTTGACGCCTCATCGGCAAAGAACCTTGGATTACATTTTTTACACAGGTATTCTCCTTAACATTTGTTGTCTTTCATTATTAGACCGTTCTCGATTCTAATAGGCTGATTTGGTCATAACTGTAATGCTCTCTATGGCATAGGTCACCTTGCTTTACCTTGTGCATTTTCATTTCGAGACTGTTTTTTTACAAAAGTGCCGAATATTGTTCAATGAAATTAGCAACTGAAGGTTTCGTCAGATTATCTGAGGAAGCTCACCACCTTGAGGCTTTAGGTTTTTTTATTGCACACCTTGAAGGCTTGAACTTTATCCTTTACTAGCCAATTACACTTGTTCTACAACAACAACAACAACTAAGCCTTATTCCCAAAATGATTTGGGGTCGGCTAACATGAATCGTCGTTTAGTAACCGTCTTGTGTACGCCAAGAAATTTCAAAACGTTGTAAACCTTTTCGGAGTATTTAAACACTTTCAAAGGAAGTTTTATAAAGTCGTCAAAATATTTTTTTTTTTATAAAAAAAAGGTAATTTTTTTTGGAAAAAGAGTTAGAGAAACCAAACAAACAAATCAAAGGAGTCAGATTAAGTCCTCCGCATGTATAGAGTCTCTCCACATCGCCCTATCAAACACCATACTCTCTTCAAGCCCTAGGAAGCTCATATCACTTCTAATCACCCTCATCCAAGTCATCTTGGGTCTTCCCCGACCCCTACTAATATTATCACTTCCCCACCCTTCTACTCTTCTAACCGGCGCGTCACTTGGCCTCCTCCAAACGTGACCATACCATCTCAGTCGGTTCTCCATCATCTTATCCCCGATGGGAGCAACCCCTACTTTCTCCCTAATAACTTCATTTCTTAACCGATCACGTCTAGTATGTCCACACATCCACCGTAGCATGCGCATCTCCGTCACACTCATCTTATGAACGTGACACTGTTTTACGGCCAAAATTCCGTGCCATATAACAGTGCCGGCCTAATTGTCGTTCGATAAAACTTACCCTTTAACTTATTGGGCATCCCTCGATCACACAGAAGTGACATTCTTCCACTTCAACCAACCTGATTTGATCCTATGGGCCACATCCCCATCTAATTCTCCATCCTTTTGAAGAATCGATCCCAAATATCGAAAAACCTCAGATCCCTGAACAATCTTTCCATCCAACCTGATCGTCCCCGTCTCCGTTTGTCTTATGCCGCTGAACTTACACTCCAAATACTCGGTCTTGCTCCGGCTCAACCGAAACCCTCTAGACTCCAAAGTGTGCCTCCATAGTTCCAACCTCCTCTCCAAATCTTCTTTCGTTTCTGAGATCAACACTATATCATCTGCAAACATCATGCACCACGGTATATCATCCTGGATTAACCTCGTCAATTCGTCCATAACTATAGCGAAGAGAAACGGACTAAGTGCGGACCCTTGGTGCACTCCAATTGTAATAGGGAACTCTTCTGACTTCCCTACACTAGTCCTTACACTCGTGCTAGCTCCCCCATTCATGTTCTTAATGATGTTAATATATTTCTGTGAAACTCCTTTCTTAGTTAGAGCCCACCAAAGCACTTCCCTTGGTACCTTGTCATACGCCTTCTCCAAGTCAATGAACACCATATGTAGGCCCTTCTTCCTATCCCGATAAGTTTCCATTGTCTGTCTTATGAGATGAATTGCCTCCATAGTTGACCTCCTCGGCATAAATCCAAATTGATTCTCTGAAATCTTCACACTTCTTCTTAATCTATGCTCAATCACCCGTTCCCAAAGTTTCATTGTATGACTCATCAACTTGATCCCGCGATAGTTTGCACACTCTTGAACATCCCCTTTGTTCTTATACAAAGGGACCAAAGTGCTCTTCCTCCACTCCACCGGCATCTTATTACCTCTCCAAATCATGTTGAAAAGTGTCGTCAACCATTCCACACCTCTATCTCCTATACACCTCCAAACCTCAATAGGTATGCCGTCTGGCCCCACTGCTTTCTTCCGTCCCATCTTCTTCAAAGCCATCCTCACCTCTTCCTTCTGAATTCTCCGCCTGAACTCCCGATTAACAATACTTGGATGAATGTCCACATTTCCAATATCATTCACTCGATCACCGTTGAACAAGGTATCAAAGTACGACCTCCATCTCTCCGTAATCTCCTTATCGTCAACGAGCACTTTTTGATCGACACCTTTGACGCATTTCACCCTACCAATGTCCCGAGTCCTCCTTTCCCTGATGCGCGCAATTTTGTAGAGTTCTTTCTCTCCTTCTTTGGTATCCAATCTTGTGTAGAGGTCTTGGTTCACCTTTCCTCTTGCATCTCTTACAGGTTTCTTTGCCGCTCTTTTTGCATCCTTATACTTCTCGAAATTCTCCTCACTTCTATCTTTCCCCAAACTCTTATCACATTTCCGCTTGTTCCTCATTGCTTGTTGCACTTCCTCATTCCACCAAGATGTATCCTTACTCGGTAGAACTTTCCCCTTAGATTCACCGAGAACCTCTTTTGCCACCTCCTTTACCTTATGCGCCATAGTAATCCAAAACGAGTCTACATCTCTTTCCACACTAGTTGCCCAAACATTTGTCCCAGCCATCTTCTCCAAGAAAGCCTCCTTGTGCTCTCCTTCAAGTTTCCACCATTTGATCCTTGGCTCTACTTGTGGCCGCCTCTTCCCAAAGCCACTCTTAGCTCTGAAATCCAGTACCACCAACCTATGTCGCGTAGCCGCACTCTCCCCAGGTATGACCTTGCAATCCGTAAAGCTCTTACGCGAAACATTCCTTACCAAAAAGAAGTTAATCTGGCTCGCATCACTTCCGCTGTGAGGCTCTCTCTTCTCAAACCACGTGTTCTAATACCCAAGTCATATGCCAACGCAAAATTCAAAATGCTCGTTCCTCCTTCATTTTTCGACCCATAGCCAAAACCTCCATGCACGCTTTCAAAACCGTGTCGCGTTGATCCCACATGCCCATTAAGGTCCCCACCAATAATCAACTTCTCCCCACTAGGAACCCCTTGCACCACCTCTTCTAGCTCCCCCCCAAAATTCCTGACGAATAGATACATCCAATCCAATTTGTGGAACACAGGCACTTACAATAGTCATAATCTCATTCCCAATCACCAACCTCACAGTCATAATGCGATCGCTCTTCCTCGAAACTTCCACCACATCATCTATGTACTCCTTATCAATAATGATACCAACTTCATTCCTACTCTTATCTTTTCCATAGTACCAAAGCTTATAACCCCATGGTGTGATCTCTTTAGCTTTCGCTCCAACCCATTTCGTCTCTTGTAAACACATAATGTAAATCATTCTCCTCCTCATAACCTCCACCACCTCCGAAGATTTACCTGTCAAGGACCCGATGTTCCACGTTCCAAACCTAAGCCTACTACCCTTACCGTTATGAATAACCTTCATTGCTCGCTCCTGTCCATGATTTGAGAACCTTTGCACATTTGACACCACCCCTGGGAGCCGGAATGGCGCGTCACTTCCGGGTGACGACCTAGCAACCCTTGCATATTTTTCACTACACCAGGTCTAGGAAGTGTAGCGCGACCTTGCATATTTGACATCACCCCCAGGCGTCGGAGTGGCGCGTCGCTTCGGGGCGACGACCTAGAGACCCTTGCATACTTATCACCACACCCGGGTCTAGGAAGTGTAGCGCGTCGCTGTGAAGGGGACGCCCCCACGGTTATTAAATTTCGATTCATGTCCATAAGATGTGGCTTGTTTTACACTGGCCGCCACAAACCTACCGCAACTCTCCTCCTTTATCCGGGCTTGAGACCGGCAGTGAATACCACAAAAAACACTCACAGGCAGAGTTCCAATTACACTTGTTCTCTTGACCAAAAATCCACTTCAACTTGTGCCGTTTCTTGTTGTAGCCATCTTTCAAACCACTTAATGTCCGATGCATTTGCTTTTCTATTAAGCATAACTGAAACATCTTAGCTTATACTAAGTGTCTATTTTTTTTTCAATACAGTGGATAACTTGGAGGTTAAAGGTCTGCTGGAGCTTCCAGACCTTGATAGTCTCCGCAGGGGACTTCCTTCACCTTTGTGTTCATCAGACCATATTGCTCTCATGGCAAATTTTAGAATCACAAGACCATTCCTTGGATGAGATGCTGCTTCTCAACTCTGCGCCTTCAACCTGCAGATACTGGTATGTGCAACCATAATATAGTTAAACTGCTATGACACTTATGGTAAGGGAATATGTGGTGTTTGATTACATGTATGAACATGTAGTGGTAACTTGATCTTTGTGGAAGGCGTTAACTATTATCTCATTTCTGATGAGGACTGTATCTGAGACTCGTGGACTGATGGAGTTGTCAACTTTAGTTTGTGAAATGGTTGATGTACTGTGATATCAGATGATTTGTCTGTGTTTTTATCCCTTTCTTAAATCTCCTTATGGATTGTAAATGGCACATTGAATATACGAAGTGAAAGGAAAATTTGATGAATATGTGGTGTTGAGGATCCTTAATGTTTCATATTAAATCAAAGTAATTAGATCTAATAATATATAATTCTAATTGTGTACATGCATATATGAGATGCATTTGTCGAGGAATAAATCCTTACAAAGAATATGTTTGTGCATGTACTAATGATGCTAGTGCATGTACACCTACATCGTTCTAGACGTAGTGTAGTTGTATAGGGACCTTGACTGCTGAATGTGTTGTAGCCACAATTAAGAGTGAGCGACGTTTGATGTTCATCTAAGATCCTTTGAGTGAAAGGGTGTACTCGGATTCTTGGGTTGGTACATATTGTGGGAGGGTTGTCAAGTTCTCTGAAACTTGTACTTGTGAGACCACTTTTATGTGGAGCTGTGTTGTGGAATATACTGATTTTCTTCCGATTTTCCTCAATTGTATATGCGAGTGCTACTTTTCCAATAAGCGGCGTGCTCTATGTTGAAAATCATGTATGAGTTTACATTGTAGATTTGGTAAGATACTTTGGGTTTGGACTATATTTTCACCCTGAGTGATTGATTTCATATTTGCTCTGTCCATGTGTTTAGTAATCACTTTTTGGTCGGTCTAATTTCGTAGTCATTGAAACTGATACGTGAAGGTGCTCATGTTTGCACCTTTGAAATAAGCCTCATTTTTGAATTGGAAATTAGTCTGTCCTAGTCAAGTGAGATCCGTCTCAGTTGTAGGTGTTGCCCTTTTTTCCTTGCGTGAATTCTATCCGATAAACTTGGTTATAAAGATTTCATGAGCATTTGAACTCTAATTGAAGGTTCTTGTACCTTAGTATTAACCTTGGGAAATTCGAAGAGGAGATCAGATAATAGCTTTCTCTCCGAGTAAGGTTTAACCTTCAGGTTTCGGATTGTTGTGCCTGTAATTGGTCTGTTGCATCCTTGGGCTTTGGTCTTTGGTCGCCAAGGCGTGCTCGATTGCTAGAATTTGCCTTGGCTTGCAGCTTCATATTTTTTTTTTCTCTTCAATTTTTTTTATTGCATTAACTTTTACATTCTTATTTATCACATTTTGAGCTTCGTACCACTCCTCTCCAAATGGGTGCTTAAACTCAGGCAGCCAGTGGTGATTTAAGTGGAGTTGTAAGATAGTCCTGATAGGCTAATTCAACTATTGAAATAGGTTAGCTTGCTCTGCTACATATTAGCCGTGTTATTAGTTATTCAGGGTAGGATGTTATGTAAGTTAAAATGTTGACTGTCGAAAGGTATTTGGTAGTGTATGGGTTGATTAGTTGTTGATGAAATGGACTGCCAATTCAATATGGTAAAAAATTTGGGTATGATTGAAACGTTAAATTTCCAAACAGTAAAGTTGGTCCTAAAAGCAGTATATATACCAAACAATACTTGAATGTTACCACTTCTACTATGACTACTGCTATACTCTCCCCTTTTCTTGTGTGTGAAAATGGTGTGAAATATGCCTTAATTTGTGAACATAGACAATACTGACTAGTCCGTATGAAGAATAAATCAGACTAAAAGCCCCCTACTTGTTGCATACCTGCATGCGTTGACCTATTCATATTTGCTTACTACTGGGACAGTATGAAATATGAATGCTTTACTAAATTGTTGAATAACTCAAAACATGTTATTTTAAAAGCTAGTGTCAACAAATAGGCCTTTGGCCATGTTTCTCAGACACTTTTCTCCAATGTGAGGCATCTTCAAATTTGTGAGAAACTATGTCAACGTCTTTTACTCTTATCATCCGGTAGATCATGTGTATTTGGATGTCATCCTGACCTAATAGATATAATTTTGCCCCTTGTCATCTTACACTTACTAGTTTTAGGTTTTAGCTTACAAGTTTCAACTTAACTTCTTAGCGCTGTATGTTAGTAGCCCGTGTCTGTTTGGGACTTGGATGCGATCCTGCAAATAGGATCTGACCATTGATGGCCTCATGCAACCCTCTTAGCTGATATTGGATATGCTGATATTTTTTCCTATTTGTAGATCTTTGATTATGTATATCACTAGTAATTCCTGTATGTAGCTAGTATACTGTACATTAAGAAGGTACACACTTCGGGTACACTTAGGAGCTATGTACTAGTACTACTATGTCTACTAGTCGCTTCATTAATCTCCAGCTTATCTCGAGCAAATTAACGTTCATTTTTCAGCAGTTTTGTTCAGAGCAGAAAGATACTCATTGGAACATTGAAATTTAGATACTGCTATGAAAAGGATTATAAAAGTAGTCTCTATTTCGACGGTCAGCGTTAACTGAGGATCGCTCACCGGGACACTATTGCAATAGCATTTGCTATGAATTTTGTATCTGTTGATCACAATTCAGAAGCAAATCTATTTGGAGACATTGAATATCTAAGCTCTGAGTATAAATGAAATCCTTGTGTGCGTATCCAATAGTAAATGAACTCCACTCCTACCTGGCAGTGAACCAGTGACCCAGTCATTATGGGACTGTCCTTTATTTTATTTTTCCCACTCTGTTTTCCCCCCTTTCATATTGTTCATAATATTATTTGGTTTTTATTACCAGTTATTGCTGTTGTTTATTTAATTTTGGTTAGTTGTAGCAATGAGTTTGGTTAGAGATTGAAGTGATGAGGTTGTGCAATCAACTAAGCTTATTGTGTCTTACTCTAGTCCAGGGCAATTAAGTTGGGATGGCCTCTATTAGAATGATGCAGGCAGGTGTCTCTTTTAGGAAAAGAATTTACAGCTGAAATTTATATTAATGAATGTGATTGGTGACAAGATGTCTCTTTTTTATTAAAGAGAATTCAATAAGCAAAGAGCTTGCCAACATCTTATCATGTCACAAGGCTTTGCAATTTAGATTGCTTTGAACTAGTTTAGGTGGAGCCATGTGTATTTAACAATGCTTCCACATAAATTGCCATTCAGGTTCTTAATTGTGGGGCGGCTTTAACTATGGAATGAAAATCTAATTTTCGGTCCGAAAATTTTAATTATTGTGTGGGATTGAGTAGTACTTTCATGTGATCATCATGAATCCGTTCGTTTGGTTTGGTTGTTTACGTTTTGTTTGAATATGTGAGGCATTTAAACAAAATGTAAACAACGTAAAGAAACTGTGGGAGTGGTTTTGTTTTGCGGGTTTTCTCTATGTTGATGTACCTCAAAACCCAAACACCCAGTTTGAGCTTATAAGTTTATGTTGTAGGCAAGGTCAAGTAGGCTGTGCATTTAATTGATGAGGTGATTATCTGTTAGTATGTTTATGATGCCTGGTTTCTGGTTGTGATTTTTGTAATGTGAAACTGTTGAGACGTTAGCTTGAAGCTCTTTAGTACTTCTGTTGTCAAAATATCACGGCCGTCTTATATTTTCTTGCACTGCGTCTGACTTTGAACTTTGAAAATTGAATACTACAGGAGGCGTTTCCATCAGTCACGACGTTCAGTTCCTTAATTAGCCCCTGTAAGTTCTTGCATCACATCTTCAGCTTGTTTGAACAATGTGATCGTTTTGTTATCGCTGAACAATGGCATTAACTTTTTTTTTTTTACTTGACATACATTTTTTTAATTGGGAACTTGAACTCTATTTGATCATTAGTAGCTCCCCGGCTTGGAGAATGCAGCGGGAGCCTCTTTAGAGACACTAGGGTAATGATAGCGCTAGGATAATGATGACTAGCGTGTATTAATATCCGTAACTGTGTGCATCAATAGGCTTTAGCCAAATTATTATTCTTATATGGACCATTGTTGAGGGTTGAGTTTTCTTGTACTGCTAATCAGAACTTATTGAGCTTAAGCGACTAATGGTACCACGGTTTGAAACTTTGGGGACTGGAAAATAGCCAAGACACCAAATAAGCTGTAGTTTTGCCCTGATAGTCTATTACTAGATTACCGGAGTAAGCAAAAAGCAGGAATTTAGGAAGTCCTTGATAGACTGTACTACGCTTCGAGACCGCCCTTCGGGTTTTATTACGAGTGGTCATGGACTCACCCATCTTTGGAGGAACTTAGAGGCTACATCATTTCCTATTGTTCTCTTTCAGAGGAACATGCAAATACGCATTGACTCCCATTCATTCGGTTTCAGGCAAGTTTTGGTGAATATACACATCTAATGCCATGAATGTTAGCTAGGTGGGAGTTGGCCGTATTAATAGGTGTTAGATTACCCTTTCCCTTTTATGGAGAAGAAACCATTGCGGTCGACATGTACTACACTAGTTATGTTGAATGATGAGAAAGTACCAAAAGACAAAGCCTAATTTAAAGACTTTGGTAGCCCATCATCATTTGTTACCCTTCCGATCAATTACGCAACTGATACACTTTAACTAGTAGAATTCGAACTCGTAAATTACGAGTCGGAGTCGTAGTCGTAGTTGTAGCTTGTAGTATTAGACATGGCTCCTCAAACCTCTACTTTAGCTCAACTCATACGTTGGTATAATTCTAATTAATACACTATATTTGCACTTAATTAATTTCATCTTAATTTCGCAACTCGTAACCATTAACCAACTAATAGAGACGTGATTACTTACTGAACAAGCTCATCATCACATGGAGTACTCTTGATAATGATATCTTATATATAATGTCTTTTTTTTTCGCTTTCCGTAAACAGCACCCTGATTAATATTATTATCACCTACATAACTATTAACATTAACCTTTAGAAATGGCATGATCATATCTCAGAAGCTCATTTTGTTTTCCTTGTACCGTACATTTTATATTATATTTTGGACTAGCAAGAGAGGCTAAGTCTGGGCTTGAACAGGTCAGGAGGGCTATGATATGGTGGGTGAATAAACTTGCAGTTGGGGCATGTCGGGGACGACTTTTGCAGCATCACCAGCATATGGCACCGCATACAGGCGGTCGCCACCATCTCGGCAGCCTGATCACCTTTTGCCGCGGCGTCGTCAGAGGAACTCTTCATTTCAACTGTACTGCGCAGGTTGGTGAACAGGTTAGTAGAATTTGCTGATGGTGGTGGTGGGGAGCTGCTAGATTTCTTCATCATCATAGGACTTGTAATATGTTCTACTGCCGAACTTTTTGATGAAGAAGAAGAATTATTGTTGAGTGAACCACAAGGCAGGTTAAGCTCAAGGTCTAAGCTCATGTGATGAGAATCCCGAGGAGGACTTGATGGCTCTGGCTCTGGGCTTTCCCTTGGATCTCTCACTGTTCTTTTTTGTGTTCTGGTGTTGTAGAAGTGTATTTCTCCTGACTGCATGCAAAAAGTAGAATTTCTCAGACACCCCTTTTTTTTAACCGTCAAAAACCGTCATGTACATATTATGTAAATTTTATGTATATAATATACATTTAAACTCGTATATCATGATTACCTGAATATCGAGACAACGTTGCCACTCTGATGGCAACGGTGTCTCGAGGTGAAGTTCGACGTCAGAGAAATACTTGGAGGCCGTGGTGGCCGCCGCGGCCTTGGGATTCATCCAGTGTCTGTAAGGGAGAATCTCCTCAGCTCCGGCGCGATCATGATGATCATGATCATCCCATTTCCGCTTCTTAGAGTTGCTATCAGATTCCAGAATTGTTTTCCTTTGATTCAGCTGAAAGAAGGGTGTTTGAAATGACACCATTCTAATTGTTGAGTGTTCTACAAACTTCTCTAATGATCTTTTCCCTCTCTCTCTTCAGTATTTTGGTTTCTTGGTAAGTTTGGTGAGTGATCAAGTGTAGAAGTAAATATTCAAGTGCCCCTTATATATAGGGAGACTGTCCTTAATTTTTTTTTTTTCTTTTTTAAAAAGAAATAGGAGAGAGAAAATGGGAGGCAAATAAGTGCAAGGAAGAATGTAATAGGGCAAATATAAAGGTGGATTGAGAAGGACCCACAAAAAAAACAAAAATAGTTAACACGATCTCTTCACTTTTGGCGTGCTAAACCAAGTTTTTCTGGGCTTGGAAATATTAAGTGCAATTTTTGGGAGGCCTCTTTTAATAGTGCTTTGGAATTGGATGGCGTAGTCCTAACCAACTTCTCCCGCAAATTATACCATGCTCCCGGGAGTATAAGGAGCATGGTGGTCCTCCTCACAATAAAGGAGTGGGGACCATACTTAAAATGATTTTACATTTTTTAATATGTGGTCCCCACTCATCTGTTGTGAGGAGGACCACCATGCTCCTTGTGCTCCCGGGAGCATGGTATAAGCACTGAACTTCTCCCCTATTTTGCTAGTCAATATTATTATTTATGATTTATTAAATCTCTTACTAGTAATGTTGCCTTCACTAAATTGCACACCTGATTCTGCTGCCCAGTGTTGCGGTCGCCCTTTCAAGCTAGTCATGTCAAACCTACCTACGTACGTGTATTGTTTGTACTTTGTATCTTCTTGCATACTACTTCCATCTTTGCTTATTATCACGTTCTTATGTGCTTCCCTTTCTTCATCGATAGGTTTCACGTTCACACATGTATAAACTGGTTACGGTGAGACTTTTGAGACATGTATGTCCTGGTTTACCGATGATCACGTATTCATGTATATTAGAATATTGATGATCGTGTACGTATTTGTGTATCGTTCAATAATCAGTCACTTGATGTGATCGCTTGATTATTCCGTAAAGAAAGAGTGAAACCAATCAAATTACATTCTGTGCATATTAGTAATTACGGAGTAACATTGTTGCATGACAAGAAAGAAGCAATAATTAAGATTTCATCACTTATGTTGACTTATCCTACGTAACCAACATAACTAGATAGCTTTACTTTGCGGCTCATCACGTCACGTATCAAATTGGGTTGCATGAAACCATGCATGTCGTATATACACATAATATCATATACTATACTACTCCTACCCACTATTATTTTCCCCTTTCAAAAACTGTTTTCGAGTAGCCATGTTCGCAACTACTTTTAGACCAAATGAATTGTTCACTTGTTGAAAAAATTAGTACATATTCTATTCTGCAGTGCATTCTACCAAGCTTATTTGATTTTATGGTAAACGGGTATTTCATTTGGTCTAGAAGTAGCTACGAACATGGCTACTCAAAAACAGTTTTCGAAAGGGGAAAATAAAAGTTGGTAGGAGGGAGTATGAAAATAAAAAATACAATATGATCGATGATATGGATTCATCCTAAGATTAGGAGAGGAGTAGTAAATAGGGGCGGTGTGACGTTGGAGGAGAGAAAGTAGGAATAGTGTACAAAAAATAACTCAAGTGTACGTAGAAGGAGAAGAGTGACATTAAATGGAGGGCTGTGTGTACAGTTGGTCTTGAATGCCCCTCCTTCACTTATATTACTGATGCCCTTTATAAATATCAAATTTAATTCCCATTATTTATTGCAGCTCCCGGAATTGGGTCGCTCAATTTATAAAAATAAAATCAAAAAATGTTATTTTATTTTAATTTAATTTATTTAGAAATTAAGGGGCACTCATAATCAACATACACTATCGTCAGCTATAAGATTCATTCACTACTACCCAGCCAGCAACCACATCCCCATGACCTATGAATCAAAACTTCTTAAATACTCACCATCCTATAAACTTTAATGAATTCTCAACACCCCCGCTTTTATTAGCAACTACATTCACCTATCCACTCCCTCAAGATCCTCATCACCTTCTTTCCTTTTCTTCAACCCAACGAACTCGTGTAATCAGTGGCGAAACTAGAATTTGATATATGAGGTTGCATCGTCAGATTATACACACCAAAGTTCCATAACTAACAATTTAGCTTAAATTATTTAATATACTTTTGGGATTGTTATAGAGTCAAAGTTGTATACAATTTAGTCCATATATGTTTATGTGCAAATTAAAAGTTTTATGCAGGATATATCAGGTTTCCGAGTGCAACACCTACAACTAGCTATCGTAATTGTTTTATAAATGATGTACATATATTACCTGTAGAGCCAAAGTTAATTATTTGATCTTTATGTATAAGAGTATTAACCGAATTTGCGAGATTAAATTCACTTTTAACCACTTTTAATTAATTAACAACGATATTCACCTAATCGACCTCCGTAGCAATTCATTTCGATCCCCTGTTCTAGCTAGTTTCTTGTTTGCAACATTTTGTGGCACTCCTTGAATGTCCACTTTTGCGTGTCACTTACTCAAATTCAATGAAGAAATCAACGTAATTATGCGTGTGGAAGGTACGCTCCGGCACTTGGCATGTTTTTTAGCTAATTTGGTGACCAGGCTCATTTTTTTTTACCAATCTGTCGCCGGAGTTTTTTTTTTTACCAATTTGTCAATTGCCCTCCACTTTTTTTACCAATTTGGTAGTTTGGCCTCTTAAAAAACGATTTGATCACTACTTTATTAGTAGTAATGAAATGTTATGTGTCACATACACCAACCTCCCTAACTCATTAATAATTAGTTACATTATTAGGAGTACATTTATATAGGGTTAATTATTGCTTTAATACATAATGTCATTATACAATGTGGCGACCGTAGAATTTATTATGGATGAAACCCCATTTTGAATAGTAGGATAGATAAAACCTCTCTTAAAAACGAAGTACCTAAAAATTGTCTGTGGCACCTATACAAAGAAGAATATTATTGGCTTGTATTAGCTTTTTATAGAATGTTAAAGTTGAAGCAAATAATCTATGTGTATTTTGAGAGGTCGTCCAACTACGTACAATGAGAAAAGAAGTTGAGATTTCTCCTCTATTTTCTTCGAAATTCTTCTTCCTTTCATATTTCTAGCCTCTTAAATACGGATCGGAGTACATATTAAGAGTCCTTATACAGTATACAAAATTGTGTTGTTATATATAGCATAAGAGTTTGACATTTCAATTCATTTTCAATTCCTTACTTTTTAGATGCGCCACTGACTATAACACGAACCAGTTCTTATTACGAACAAATTGTCGACCTCACTTGAGGGAGGTCAGAGCTATCTAGCTACGCCTACCCCATTGGAACCAACTTTAATAGTTAGTTAACCAAACTCGAGTCTAGACCTTTAATTAAGTTGAATATTATTATATTATATATTTATGTGTCAGTTCAATCTAAGGCAATAGCCCAAAGATTTCTACTATTGTATTATTAGTGATCGACATATACCGTATGTCCGTATCTATAAGAAGAAAAAAATGACCTTGCATGCTAAGCTTAAGGGTTACGTGTTATTGGCCAGTGTACATGCATGGCTTATTATCATGCATGGATTCTCATTTAAGAAACCATCCGCAGTCGGTTTTCCCGAAAATCTACAAAGCATCATTTACTCATTATAATTTTCCGTACTACTAGAGTACTGCTACAGTGCTACTTCCTCGATCTCTTTTTTATCTTTTAAACTTTTCATTCCCAAACTGAGTATATATAAGGATAAATTGTCATATACGACTCATGAGAAGGAACTCATCATTTACTTACTATAATTAGCTGTTAATATCTTATTTTTCAAGTCACATTTGCATGATATCATGTAGCTGTAGAATTGTCAACCACGTATATGTCTCATATGCTAAAGGACAAGTTCTAATAATCAAGATTCTGATTATTCGATATCGATGCCGTCGGATTACTTTATAACCTTAAGTTTCTTTAACTAAATATTCATGGTAACTTATATATGAATACAAAAAACTAATTAAGATTCGATCATATATTTCATGTCTGTATGTATTGCATGATCATAAATTTATCGATCGAAATTTTATTTACAATAGTGATTATGATGTTTACTAAATTACACCACCATGAAATCCATAAAAATTAGTACTCTCTTTTACATAAAGCTTGTTCTAACGAGGAATACTATTTATGTTGGGCCATGATGGGGAATGTTGAACATTTAATGTGGGAGCGTAAGGAGATATATTAACACACACATGCTACTTAGTTCATGAGCCATGCAGATATATACTATATACTATATGTCATTAAAATTAAGGGGTCCCTCCATGCACATATATAGGTTTTGTCAAATACTAATCTCTCCAAATTCATTGCCTAACTACCAGCCCATGCATGTTGGTTGAAAGCTCTCTCATGGAGTAAAGGATCTAATTAAATTGAAAGTGATTTCAAAAGCAAGTAGTCCATTTTTACAAGTTACCAACGTAGTACACCTTAGGATAATAGGAGTAATAAAAAATTTCGAATATATATACATATTACATTAATGAATAATTCGGTAGCGCATGTATTAGTGGAATCGTGCATGCCACGAGTACAATTTGATGCATTTTTTATATAATTCTTGTTATGATTCATTATTAAGTATATGTTTATAATTGTATACTCCCTCCATTTTTTTTTTGTTCTTTACGTTTGGTTTGAATTCCTCTCACAGATTCAAACCAAACGTAAAGAACCAAAAAACATAGAGGGAGTATTACTGGTGATGACTTTACCAGTTGAGGTTGCTGACATCTCGAGCGATTTGGGAGTGAACGGAGAGATCACGATGAGCGAAATCGGAAGGGGGCCAAAGTAGGAGACTAATAATAAAGGCAAGTTTGGTGAGGGAAAGAGAAAGAGAGTTAACTTGCCAAGTGAGTGTACCTGCCTTTTCATTAACTCCTGATCATCTTGAATTCACTTAAATGCTGAATTTAAGGATGAGCATTCAAACGCCTCGCTTACTACAACAACAAAAATAAGTACGTCGACGTCCTTCATATATTACTATCATTATTCCGACTACCGACTATCCATGGATGCAGATCTTCTATCCCACTATACGTAGGTTAACTTAGTTAACATTCTAATAAGCTATATCACAACCTTTTTATTACCAGCACCTTTGTACTTTTGAATTGTTAACATTTGTTTTATTATGTGAGATAAACTAACGATATATTGCATTTGGGCGAGGTAGTAATGTCTAATGATCGTTGAGCTAAATATACACGGTGAATTGTCGATACCTGATTGGTATGGTACACTTGAATGTGAATATAACACAAACTCTACAATGCTCATGCATAGTATATATCTACTACTATTTGTTCTACAACTATAAATCTTCCTATCTATTTATGATTTTATGAATCTCTTGAACTTTGTCACTCTCACCACCGGTTTCTGTTAAATGCTTCCAACCCACCTTCTACTTAATTTGCCTTCACTTAATCCCTTTCTTCCTACTTTGGTTCTTCCTGTGATCGCAACTGAATAAACATGCACTAATTCAATATATATAATATATAGTTGATTAGTCATAGCAATGCTTTCAATGTGTTTGAACTTTAGATCCATAATATATGATACTATTATGACATCTGATCGAATGTGTTAGGATCTTCTAGAGTTGAAAATCAACTCTACTTGGTAGAGTTTGCATCCTCTAGAGTTTCTTTTATATAGAGTTGGTGGAGTTTACCAAAACAAGTAATAAGACAAAATGAAAAGAATTTTAAGGGTCACAAATAAATTGTTAAAAAATTTATTCTTGCCTGGAAACTCTAGAGGATCATTTCTCCTTGAGAATAAACTTGCATTATGTATTACCAATAAACTCTAGAGGATCCAAGCTGGGGTCAGGGACGTGATTTTGGAGTTATTTTGGTTTAGCTGCTCTGGATGTTTCTCATTTATGTCGTAATTTTGATACTTGTTTGTTTAGTCATGTTAGAAGATTAGGGAATAAAGCGGCCCATGAGGCGGCTCACATTAGACCTGTGGATTATTCAACCCGGGTTTGGGTCGATGGTGGCCCTGATTGTATTTTGGATATTGCGGCTACGGACTTCGTATCCGTAGCCACGTAATTTTATATACAGTTCTTGTTTTCCCCTCAAAAAAAAAATAAACTAGATATATAGAACGATCAATCAATACACATATAGAGTTTATTAAATGTCGTAGTTCCTGGTCTCTTGTATCAGCTCAATCGATCGTCAAACAGTTTATGATAGAGATAAAATTAAAATGATTATCGATCTCCACAAATGTTAGTTGTCGGATCTATGTCATGTATGTGAACTTTGTGTATGTTCCTGTAGCTAATATATAAACCTTAGCATCGATCAAATTATTGACATCATGCGTATCATAAATAAATTCTGATTTTTGTTTTCTTTTGATCACTTCTTCGGCAAGTTTACATGCAAATTTCCTTTTTTTTCCATTTCAACCTCAGTAATCTAGTAAAAAATGAGAATTATAGTGATCAAATTCTCTATTAAATATGAAAGAAACTTGATGCATGCATGCATGCAAGCTAAGCTAAGACTTTGGTTATATTACGAAGATAGTATAGATATGTCTTGACGTCACAATTATTGATCATAATAATCAATAATCGGTTTACTAAGTAGCATCAATAATAATATCAACGGATTAACCTAAGAAAGTCATCATCATGTTCGATCAGTACTTGTCAATCATTTAATTACCTATGCTAGTTATAAGTTATGTACGTAAGACACACTTAGGCCTTAGCTATGTTTCCGTGGATTTTTTTTATTTTATTCGTGACAAAGTTTATCCGTGGAAAATTTGAAGTTGAGTTAATTGTATTTATGCACCTTTAGCTGAATATAAGAAGTTAAGAACCAGTGCTACTGTTTATGATCATAACCATGTTTTTCGAGTTTTCCATATACTTCAAAGAAAGATCGAAGTGAAATTCACTAACTAATGATTAGTAAATTACTACCTTAGCTTGTTATTCTAAAATAACTACATAATTTTACGCAACATGATATGACCCCTGCAATTAATAAGGAATAATGGATGGGTGTTTAATTGAATTTGTTGTAGATCATAATTGCTAGATTCATACTATAAAATCGTATAACCTGGTACGAATCTATTACTCCTACTACTAAGTTGTACCACCAAAACAACTGAGCAAAATCTATAGAGTTTGACCTTTCTATCAGTGTTAATTGATAAATGGAGTATATTATAAGTACAGGGAATGAATTTAATTAAAATTGAAATCTACAATAAATGGTGTTTCAGCAAATGAACTCAGCCTAGCCACTGATTTGTCCTCTCTCATCATGCTGTAAAATGTTAATAGCTAGGCTGCATCGATCTATAGCTGTAGCTTCTTCATTACACTTTGTTTCGCAGTTGGTCCTGCTGTGCAGTGGTGTATTATGTAGGTTTTTCATCTCTGTTTCATCTAATACTACTCCTACCCACTATTATTTTCCCCTTTCAAAAACTGTTTTCGAGTTGCCATGTTCGCAACTACTTTTAGAGCAAATGAATTGTTCACTGCTTGAAAAAATTAGTACATATTCTATTTTGCAGTGCATTCTACCAAGCCTATTTGATTTTATGGTAAACGGGTATTTCATTTGGTCTAAAAGTAGCTACGAACATGGCTACTCAAAAACAGTTTACGAAAGGGGAAAATAAAAGTGGGTAGGAGGGAGTATATATCAAGCAGTGTCTTATGGACTCGATCTTAATTATTTGTTTTGAATATATGGATATCGGAAGTCTCTCGAGAGATTGTTTGAAAAGCTGTGTAAGATGATATGTTAAGACAATAATGCCTGGCATGACAATTGCATTTCGATTACGATATCTATATTAAATCATTATGTCAATTTTAAGATTGACGGCCTAGTTATCATACCGTAGTCCGATCCTTAAATGAGTTAAATCATGATAAATAACCATACAAATTAAATAAAACAATCGTAAGGTGAAATTATAGCCATGTAGCAAGTCTCAATCAACTCCGATGATGTTGTGTTGCCATTTTTTTTAGTGCCAGACATGTCATATAGGGCAGTAATTAGAAAAGGTCACAAGACAGCATGAGATGATTAGGTGAAGAAACTTGGATAATAGAGTGTGCTATAAGACGATTGATCGATGCTCAAGGAAACTTTGTTTTAAGCATATGAAATGGGCTTTGATGTTGTGGATCCGGCCCGGTTCTGCATGAAACGTAAAGGTCAATATAGTCAGAAGGTTAAAAATCTACAAGTCGAGAATAATGCATGCATGGTACATCTGGTACAAGTAGTCCGAGCAAGGGTCGAAATGTAGTCGATATTCAATTGCAGCAAGTAGATAGTAAAGTGATGTAACCATGTAATCCATCCCAAAAATTAGACCTTCCACAAAATTACGTCTAGCCTCAAATCAGGACAACCCTTCTTGATACAAGCAGTATTTAGTTAATAGTCCGTTTTCGTAGCTTCTATGTCTAGCTTAATTTTCATCCTGTCTGATCAGCGTGATAAATGATTCCTTTATTTTCTTGTCATCGATCATGACATCAGATTTCCGATTTCGCGATTATCTTTAGCTTGTAGACTGTAACTATAAGAAAGTTCATACATGTTTCTTGAGGAAACTTATCAATCAAGAATAACATAAGAATTTACTACAGCGTAATTTTCAAAAAAAAAAAAAAAAGAATTTACTACAGCGTATGCTAAATTGCCAATATACAACACAAAGGGACACCTTTACCTTGATCATAAAGAAAAACACAGAGTGATGCTGACATCAAATGAAGTCCTAACAGTTCATTTTCGAAAACAAAAGCAGAACACAAGAATGTTAAACCCTTAATCATAATTCAATATCATGGATGCTTATTCTATCTGGTCCACTATGAAAGCGTAAATGTTGGTACAATTTAAGGTCGACGGAAAGTTCTAAAATCGAATTCAGAGCACACGATCAAAACTCTACTAGTTGAGCGCACATTACATCCAAATAAACTACATACATGTACTAATCAGTGCTAATTCGAGTGAAACTTAAAACACAAGATTTCATAAACTTCTGAATCTATAGAGGCTCCTCTTGGACAAACCTGTGCCAGTACCAATGCTTTTTCCATACAAGGTGCATGGAGTCCAAGGGTATACCCTTTGTCTCTGGCACGAAAAATGCGACAAAGATGGTCATAATAATGATCCAACCAGCGTAGAATAGGAAAGCCCCGAACTTGAATTGGCATAGCATAGCTAAGAATGTTTGTGAAAGCACAAAGGTTGTTGCGAAAGTGACAGCAATGCTCAGACTTTGGCCTGCTGGTCTAATCTTCAATGGGAAGATTTCACTTGTAATGAGCCACCTCAGAGGACCCCAAGACCATCCGTAGCCAGCTGCATAGATGCACATCAGTACTAAAACCACCATGGCACTCCCCTTAGACAACTGCGCGGTTCCTGATACTCCTGTTGTGATTGCTAGGACACCTGCCACCGCAATCTGCAGCACATATCAGGCGTCAGTAATACTATTATTCAGCATTCGTGGTAGAGAAGATACACGTACACTTCGAACTGATATCTGAATCATTATTATTATTCATACCAATGTCCTTAATAATTTGTATCTTCAAATGTTGGTAAGTTTACCTGGCAGATGAACATCTGAACTCCGCCTTCCAGTAGCAACACCCTTCGGCCAAATCGATCAACAAAGAAAGTCGAAACAAGAATAGAACACAAGTTAACCAGACCCAAGATGATAGCAGCAATCAAGGCTGAATCACTGCCAAACCCAACAGATTGAAACAGGACAGGTGCATAGAAAGCAATGATGTTGATGCCTGTGATCTGTTGGAAAAACGGGATCAGAATCGCCATAACCAAATGCGGCCTATACCGCCTTTTGAATATTGTCCTCAAGGGCTGCTCATCACTGTTTTGCCTCGCAATCAGGTTAGCTTTGATCAGCTCAGCCAGCTCGGCTTCCAAGTTTGCCTCGCCTCGTGCCTTTGCTAAGGACCGCTTGGCTTCTTCAAATTTCCCTCGTGCCATCAAACTGTTAGGTGTGTCTGGTATGATCAGAGCACCTAGGGTCATTGCGACTGCAGGTACTACAGCTAAGCCTAATGACACCCTCCATCCCCAGCTTCGCTTTGCTGTTGCGTAATTGATACAATTAGCTACCACAACACCAATGCCTATAAAGAACTGAAATCCTGTGTTGAAGGCTCCACGCCATTTTGAGGGCGCCATTTCTGATAGATATACTGGTGTCGCCTGTTTTGAATGCATGATCATCAGAGTATACAGAATGAACGTATAACCAACAACAATATCAAAATTACTCGTCTAACCCCCTATATAATTAAGTACGTAGAGATACTATTTAATTTCAGGCTTTCAGCATGTCTAAAATTGAAAATTGTATGTTTTTGACATTTGCATCAAGATTCAAGAGACTGTTACTTCACAATATTAAAAACGCAGCAAGTTGAGTGAGCCATTTTGCTATATAATGACGAGTGAACACGTAAAATTATAAAAACTTGATTTCTGAACACAAAGTTAAGAGTGTAACGACTGCAAAAGTGGTACGACAATTTGTAGTGTTCTGAATTACGCTTTCGTGCTAAGAAAGGCTGACCTGATTAGTGAAGCCAACACCAAACCCTAATAAAATGCGTCCAATGATGAGCATGGCTATGTTTTGAGCACCACCGTTGATTGCAGCACCTATAAAGAAGGTGGAACCACCCAAAACCATGGCGAACTTGCGGCCAAATTTCACCATTACAACACTGGCTGCGACTGAAGACACTAGTCCGGCAATGTAAAGGGAAGATGTGAAAGATGTTAGAAGTTGGCTATCATACGTACAATACATGTTCGTTTTCACGTCCCCTGCCTTCTTCTTCAAAATTGATGGTAAAAACTTTTGTAAGAATGGCACCATTGTTGTCACTCCTCCTGCAATATAATGACATGTTGATTAGGAATTTCATCAAGTTAATTGGCTCTTCCAATTCGTACAGCCAGACAAAAAATGATAGCAAAGCTCTTGTTCAATAATTGCATTATTGGCATAAAATTTTTAAACTTTGATTGGAACGTTTATTGTCATTGCTAAAGCTTTATAGTGTAGACACTTAAAATTGTCTACTGTTAACATTGATCGATCGAATTGTACTTGTATATTTCATATGTAGAGGTCTACGGTATAGACACCCAAAAGTGTCTACAATCAGCAAAAAATTTACTACACTATCAAAATTTTACTACTCAAACAATTAATTTTACTACCTGAGTTTTTCATTACAATTAATTTTACTACTCCTATATCAATTTTACTACTAGTAACTCAATTTTACATTGTAGACAAATTAATTGTGTCTACATTGTAGACCTCTAGCAATTTGCATTTCATATTTGGTACTCCCTCCGTCCCAACTCAAACACCCCATATTCCATTTCGGGACGTCCCAGCTCAAACACCCCATCTATTTTGGGACATATTTCTCTCTCCTACTTTTATTAAATTATTACATCCTCTCTCACATTATCTCTCCTACTTTTATTGGGTGCTGATTTTGGCAAGGCAACAATTACCGTTGACAAGGCAAAATTAAGCAACTCCCCAATTTGCCCTTAATGTTAAATATCTCCACCAAAATGCTTTAATTTATAATTGAAAAAAAAAAATCATCGCCTCTTGATTCCTCTGTCCTATACTCCTCCAGCGTCACCCTAATGGTCGTATTGCCACGGAGGAGAGGATAGTCCGCATAAAATTCATTCGTCGACTATAGCAGTGACATGGTTATGATGGCGGCAATTGTTTCGGATTCGTGGCAAGGATCGAAGATCTTGCGGCCGCGGGTGGAGTAAGTGGGCGGCAATGAAGCCTAGGAGGGGCTTGCATGCAAAGGGGTCTTCGACAAAGCGCTTGGTGTAGTTGGCGAAGGAGATGTGTTTTGCAGGGAGGAGGAGAGTGAGTGGGGACGGATGAGGGTTGAGGAACGCCGGTAAAGGTTGATGTCGGGGTGGCGGGTAGAATGGAAAGGAGGAGTTGTCGGAAGGGGGTGGTTTGGGCGTGCAAATCTGGTGGTGGGTGGATTCAGGGGAGGGGTGGAAGTGGTGGAGGCGTGGGTACTGGATAGAGCTGTGGGGATTTTTTTTTTTTGAATATTTATTGATTTTACTTATTTAAGGGCAAATTGGGGAGTTGCTTAATTTTGCCTTGTCAACGGTAATTGTTGCCTTGCCAAAATCAGCACCCCTTTTATTAATCCTCACATTCTCTCTCCTCCTTTTTCCTAATATTACCCCACTCAACTTACTATATCAATTTTTCTTATTCCACTACAAAAAAAGGCTCGGGGTGTTTGAGTTGGGACGGATGGAGTACTTAGTATGATCATGTAAAAAAAAAAGCAATATGGAATGTTTGAACCTAGGGAAGATACCTGAAATGCCAATGTCATAGCCAAAAATGAGACCACCGGAGGCAGCAACTATACAGATTATAGCCACTGCCACCGTAATCCGGCCATCAAACTCGCCACCCGAAACCCCATCTGCCACTAAACCTCCTCCAGCCATTAGACTTTCTGTTTCACCAAACTTCCCGTCAGGCCGTCACCCACTTTGCACGCATATATATCTAACACATAGAAATGCAACTTCAGCTAAACATTAAAATTTAGCAAGAACCATTCAGAAGGTCGTTACACTTTCGTTAGTGTATTAGTCAAACATGCAAAGCCGTTTATTTGCATGAGTTCATCTTATAACCAATTGGCAATAAAAAAATACGAAAATTAAACATAACTAAACATAATGAAATACTCGTGCGGTGTATATATATGCAAAGAATGTATTAATGTGAAAGAGTGGAACACAAGCCAGAGTATGTTTGGTAGGTGGGATTTCGAGTTTCATACTTGGTATGAGCTGAAACAGACGAGAACGTCGAAATGGAGACAGTCAACTCCTCCCGAAATTATTTTCTAAAGATGTAGATATTCCGTATTGGGCTTGGATCGGAGTGATTCAGTGGTTAGGTACAAACCAAATGCAGAGACGGTTTTCATACACTCTCACAACTGGTAACACTTTGTCAGTTTCCAAAATTCAGCTTTAGTAGATGGGTCGATTTCCAGTATTCAAACTCGAGACTTCTTAGCAAGTGTTTAAGTCCAACCCTAACACACAAGTTAAATCTAAAAATCAACTTAGTTAACCAAAAGTCCAAGATTACATGGCTAGTTGAAATTCATAACAAAGAGCAACATAATCTAATGATAATAGACTTCGTACTCCTTATTGGCGACCGCAGCTTTTGTCAAAGTGTGCAATAACTAGTGCTAAGTGTGGATTAGTGTATAGGTAACTAAATCCCTTGAGGTCGAACCCCAAATAAGCCCCAGGCAAGTTACGTTAATCCTCACTCTCTTGACATTGTGCAGTAATTCGATATTGTCATGAGAACAAAGGGACATGTCTCCAAGGAAGTAGGAGACTGATAGTTAATCACGACGCCAATGACATCTACGTTCATCTATACCTTTGCATTGTAATTGCTTCACGATTCATTTAATCGACTCCAATGTATATGAAGCGCAATTACTCTTATTATTGGTGTCACTATTGTTGTTGTATGTAGTACTCCGAGCAGATGAAACATTATATTCAACGAGCTTATAAGCTTTGTTTAAGATACATGTCACGCATGCATGACGTAATTTGGACTCGGCCTGATGAACTTCGTATACTCATGGAACACTTTTAACAATTTATCTATATCTGTATGTAGAGAACAGAGTGGTACAGACATCAAACCAACCTCTGCTTACAGAATGAAGTCCTGATGGTTCACTTTGAGAAAACGAAAGCCAAAAAATACAATGTTAACCCCTAATCATGATCATAATCATAGCTGATGCTTCTGGTCCGAATGAGGCACGAAAGCCAGTACAATTAAAGGCAATAAGAAGTTCCAGAATCGAACTCAGAGCACATATAATCAAACACTATCAATTGAGGCATTGAGCGCACATTATATCCTAACTACATGTACTGATCTGAGCTAAAACTTACTAATCACACAATATGACCACCTGAATTATAGAGGCTCCTCTTGGACAAACCTGTGCCAATACCAGTGCTGTTTCCATACAAGGTGCATCGAATCCAAGGGTATGCCCTTCGTCTCTGGCACGAACAATGCGACAAAGATGGTCATAATGATGATCCAACCAGCGTAGAAGAGAAAGGCACCAAACTTGAAGTGACATAGCATAGCTAAGAATGTTTGTGAAAGCACAAAGGTGGTCGCGAAATTGACAGCAACGCTCATACTTTGGCCTGCTGGTCTAATCTTCAGTGGGAAGATTTCACTTGGGATGAGCCAACTCAGAGGACCCCAAGACCATCCGAAACCAGCTGCATAGAAGCACATCAGTACTAAAACCAGCATGGCACTCCCCTTGGACATGTGCTCGGTTCCTGATACGCCTGTTGTGGCCACTAGGACAACTGCAACCGCGATCTTCAGCCCAAATTAAGAGTCAGTAACAATTATAATTCGGGAGATGGTACACACATACTGACATACATTTAAAACAAATATATTTTGGCCCTGCATCATGATAATTCTCATGTGATTTGCTTAAGAGTTTATATTTTCACATGCAAATGTTCATGATTGAATAATAATTATACCTGACAAATGAACATCTGAAGTCCGCCTTCCAGGAACAACACCCTTCGACCAAATCGATCAACAAAGAAAGTCGAAACAAGAATGGAACACAAGTTAACCAGACCCAAGATGATAGCAGCAATCAAGGCTGAATCACTGCCAAACCCAACAGATTGAAACAGGACAGGTGCATAGAAAGCAATGATGTTGATGCCTGTGATTTGTTGGGAAAACGGGATCAGAATTGCCATAACCAAATGCGGCCTATACCGCCTCTTGAATATTGTCTTAAAGGGTTCCTCGTCGACTTGTTTTGCCATCAAGCTAGCTTTCATAAGCTCAGCAAGCTCTGCTTCAACGTCTGTCTCGCCTCGTGCTTTTACTAAGGACCGCTTGGCTTCCTCTACTTTACCTCGTGCAACCAAACTGTTAGGTGTATCTGGTATGATCAGAGCACCTAAGGTCATCGCGACTGCAGGTACTACAGCTAGGCCTAGAGACAGCCGCCATCCCCAAGTTCTCTTTGCAGTGCCATAGTTAATACAATTAGCTACCACAACACCAATGCCTATGAAGAACTGAAACCCAGTATTGAACGCTCCACGCCATTTCGCGGGCGCCACCTCTGCTAGATAAACTGGTGTCGCCTGTTCCAAATGTATAATTATCAGAGAAAACCAAAACAACGTCGACATACAAAGACTGTTTTACAAGGCAAAAAACGAATATTGTTTTTGAAATTGCATCAAGAGGCTGTTACGTAACAAAATGTACGTTTTATTAGATAGTGTTTAACAAAGAAATCCCAAAAAGTAACCTAATGACAGGACCAGCTGATTTCAAAACACAATGTTGGCCTGTAATTACTGTAAAATTGCTATGATTTACAGTGTTGTAAAAGCTTATATGCTAAAAGCTGACCTGATTAGCGAAGCCAACACCAAAGCCTAACAAAATGCGGCCGATGATGAGCATGGCTATATTTACAGCACCACCATTGATTGCAGCACCAAGGAAGAAGGTGCAGCCACCCAAAACCATCGTGAACTTACGACCGTACTTTGTTGTGATATGGCTGGCCGCGACTGACGCGACTAGTCCGGCAATGTAGAGGGATGAAGTGAACGATGTCAGCACTTGACTATCATACACACAATACATGTTTGTTTTAGCGTCCCCTGCCTTCTTCAAAATTGATGGGAAAAACTTTTGTAAGAATGGCACCATTGTTGTCACTCCCCCTGTAACGTCATGTTTCAAATTTCATGAAATAAGCTTAGATGATACAGAAAATAGACACGAGGGTAGGTTTTTGCAGACGAGTTTCAAACCATGATCGTGAGCAGCGGCGAAGCCAGCTGGTGGCGAGGGGTGGCGGCCGCCACCCCGGCGGGGAATTTTTTTTTTTGAAGTTTTATAGGAAGAATTTCGATATATATATATTTTAAAGCACCAAAATTAGCATAACATATTGTTAGCACAGTGGTTAGAGTGCTATTATTATAACCTATTCTCATTTACATTGTTCATTTTTCCTTTGCCACTTATGTTTTGTTTTACAATATATTTTTTCTTTCTTATTGCATAATTTGTTGAGCATGTACGCTTTATTCAAGATCGAATTTACGAGGTAGCCAATGGTGCACGTCTACCACAAATTCCCCGAAAACACCTAACTATTGCCTTAAAAATTCAAAAAAATTAGGAAAAACTTAATAAATAGCTTGTACTAATAGATTACCCCAAGTTTCTGGGGTTAAATTCTCCCTTTCCTCTGTTATGTTTCTTATTAATAAATAGGATCGTATAGTATCAGTTTTTATTAGAAAAAATGAACGATTCCTATTTTGTCGTTTAGAGATACCGCGTATATAGTTATAATCCGCCACCCCAAGTTTTCAATCCTGGCTTCGCCCCTGATCGTGAGTTGTGACTAACAGTATAAATCCTCAAGAACTTTATCGTCTATGTTAGCTGATATATGGTATAACTTAATACCAAGATACGATCCTACAAGTATGAAAGATCCATAATGAGCAAAGAAGATGATTAATCATTGAAATCGGAAAAGATACATATGATAGACCGTACATGTCTATCAACACACGTAAAATTGTACTCTGTAGAACCTTAATTGTTAAGGTATAAAACCATTAACGAGAACTCGATCAGGCCTCAATCAAAAGTCGAAGCTCATAGTTAAGACTCCGTTTTCCTATAGCAGTAAAAAGATATGCAATGATTGAACTTGGTAAGATACCTGAAATGCCAATGTCATAGCCAAAAATGAGACCACCGGAGGCAGCAACTATGCAGGTTATCACCACTGCCACCGTAACACGGCCACCAAACTCGCCACCGGGAACCCCATCCGCCACAAACCCTCCTCCAGCCATTAAACTCTCTGTTTCCCTAAGCTTCTCTTCACAATCTCCACCTATCTATAACACAGAAGAAAACCAACTTTAAGCTTAGCTAAGTCAAGATTAAAGTCTTAGCTTTGCCTAACAGGTCTATCAAAAGCTGAAGAAAATATTTATTAATCATGAACCATTCATAAGGTTACACATTTGTTAGTGTCACAATTACTACTGATCTATTTCATGTTGCCCCCACACAGCAATATGTTTGTCAAAAATGCACTCTCTCTGATTGAATGCTCATTGCCATAACGCTATTTAGTTGCGTGAAATTCGTCTTAAAAACGATTGGCAATAAGAAAAAGAAAGTTGCGACTTTTGAAAGTCGCTAACACATAATGTAATAAATTAAAGCAATAAATCAATATCATTGAAACTTATGCGAAAGATGGGAAAAGAGCTCAACACACCAGAGTGGCAGAGTACGATTGGTAGGTGGGACTTGCAGTTTCATACTTGTGAGTTTTTTTGGAACAGTTGAAGACAATCAACTCCAGCTGACAATACTTTCTAAAGATGGAAATTTGGGATTGGAGTAATTCAGGGGTTAAGTACGTAACAAAAAGCAGAGAGAAAAGATGTACCACGTAATATGCAACTATTAGGCCCTTTCATCAACTAGACTCTCAAGCGTGGATGAACACAATCAACTCAACCAAAAGATAAAAATTACGATAAGAAAAAAAACTTGTATTAGGATCGTACACTGTAATGTTGTGGTGATATGTAAAAGATTTAACAGCTTAATTGTACCTCTCGTGCTCTGAGTCTCGATTCAAGAGTGTAACGTTTGACGTCTTGTAACTTCAATGGGTAAGATTCAAACCAAATGTACTCCCTCCATGCCAAAATATATGACGTTTTCAAGTCACGAGACAAGTTTTGACTTTCAATTTCATGAAAAAATATATTGTCAAAAATTATAAAAATTATACCATTGGATTCGTTATGAAATATACTTTCACATGATCATATTTTCATAATTTTTACCCATATATTTTAAGAGATATCGAAGTTCAAAGAAGTGTCTCGTAACTCGAAAACGTCATATATTTTGAAATGGAGGGAGTATGTATTACGTTTTTACAGGCTAATCACACATCTTTTTAAAGCAATTTGTGTCTTTATTGAATTAACTTTCTCCATAAATGGCAAATGCACAATACTTCCGTTTCTGGATAACCAAAAAGAGATAACGAGGAAGTTAAGAGTTGACTGTTGCCACAGCTGTATCATAACAATATTAACATGTGAAATAACTGTATTTTTCGGTCTACACGAGTACTCCTTAACTTGTGTTAGGTAAGGCCTGTGGTATGTACGCTCGTAATAATACTACTACTGAGATCAAAACCCTCATGCCAGCAACCGGTATGTGTCCAAGGAAATTGGGGAATGGTAGTTCACCAAATTTCTACTTCACGATTCATTTAGTCGACCCCAAACTATACATGACCAAAACATAACTATGATGTAGATCTCCCAAGGGGAGAAAAAAGTTTGACCATCTTCAATCCATTTTTCATAGCCGCCATGACAAATATTGGAGTCGATAAGAACTTGGCCTTACTTCATGCCAACTCTAAATGTGTATTCATTTTGTTTAAAAATTGTACACAATATGGTCTAAGAGTCAACGTGAAAAAAAAAAAACAGGAAGATTGGATATGAATGGTGGGAGTAAGATACTTGCAAGTTAACGTGCTATTTAAAGTTTTGGAAACACTGTTCCTTAAGACAAATTTTCGCAAAATAGCAGCGGTTATGCGTTATGCACCTACAATTTCGTGCAACCATTAATATGAAATCAGCCTTAATGTAGTTTGCAATATTTCTCATCAACCTTACGCCTGATACTGCATAATGCACAGGGCAACTCTGTATTTAATCTCCATCTCTTGGAGCAACTTATATCTTGATCAAATATAGACAACCTCGCGGCAAAATGGATATGATGCCAGTGGTAGTTATCAAAACATACTGAACAGTGATACCAGGCAAGTTCGGGAAAAGTTATCGAAGGACAGTTTGCCCTCCAGAAGCGTGGAGATTGGGGAGCCAAGGTTGGCACTCAGAAGTCAGAAGTAACGTCTTGACCCTTGACCGACTCAAATTAAGGTGTTGCGGAAACTTTTCAACTTGGTAGCTTTAAACCCTTCACCATACAACCAAGGTCCTCATCCTAAAACATCCAACTTTTGCACTCAAACTTGTGCTCCACAATTTCATCATCTTTAACATCTACAGATTTACTAAGAAATTTCACACTGGTGCAACCGGAAAGAAAGGGGGGATAGGGAAGTTCAAATCCAATGCAGCAAACAGATTCAACAAGGGTCGATGAGAAGAAATCAGCAACACGTTGGGGGCAAGTAAATGGTCATCAATCGCAAACGAGGCAAGCAAAAGCCAGAAACAAACCACCAGCAGTGCAGCAACAAATTAACTCAAATACACTTTCTATCACTTGGACACCTACAAGCCACCACCTCACGCGAGCTAAAACAGTCAACAGCACACAGGAAATGACAACGATGCAAACAGAAGTGAAACAAACCAGCTACAAGGGATTCAAGGAAGACTTACTCGAGCATCTGAAGAAAACAAGCAATAAAACAGGAGCCAACAGCAGTGTAGACAGGGAACATAAGTTTTAAATGAACGTATTCTTATGACTACTTCCAACCACGAGCTCAGGTTCACATTCACAGCTACAGCTACAAGCCCGAGCATAACAGCAACATAAACCAGGGTACTCATAGTAGCCAGCTGCATTCAGCAACCAAAGGTGCGATGTACGATTTTGGTCGGTTCGAGCATACCAAAAATACAAAAACAAGTAACACATCAGGCTGCTACTAGCTGCAATGACACCAGCAAGTGCAGCATCAAATCACTTTTCAGTCAGCTACAGCAACAAGCTCACGTGCTCAGCTACAGCAACGAGCTCACGTGCTGAGATATATGGAAAAATATTAGCTTGTTCTTAATAATTTCTAGCAGGTAAAAGCACCTAGAGACATGAAGAGTACTGACAAGAAAAGAAGCATAGGTGAACAGACAATCTAAAATACCAATCTTCCATAGCCCAGGACTGAACCCATTTAACAAATTACTACGTAGATTAAGGGTCAGCATATTGCAACTCTATTGACAGCACTCGCACTACACACTATACTGTACTTTTGACGGCAAACACCTTTCACTGTCTCCAGAAACCCAGTTGAAACAAAAGAACACGCAAGCATTATAAACCAATACACATGGAACAAATATCTAATGACTGGGAATTGATAGCATGGGGATGAAAGATAAAGAGTAACTGCCACAAAATTTAGAAAAACGGACAACAGCAAAGACAAAGTAGCATAACCAAAATGCACAAGAGAGGAAAGGGGGAGGGACTTTGCAGAAGAGACAAGAAAAGCCACTGGAACATCTTAAGTTTTACAACAAACTGGTGAACAAATTTCCCAATATTCGAGCAACAGCGCCATACCCATGAAAGTCGAATACTGCATGAAGTTCAACAAAGAAAGTTTTAACTTTCAACAAACTTCAAATCAACTCAAGCATTGAACAGTAACACGCAAAAGCTTCAGGTTGTTCAGCAGAATCCTGCCACCAAGCAATCTCATCGATCTGCTAGAAGCATCCCAATCATTCCTGAAAGAATGCAAGTTCAATCAGAGCGGGCAAACAAATTGTAAGGCAACCAAAAAGCACAGGTATAACTCAAATACTCACATCCACATCAGATTTGCGAGGAGACTGACTGCGGGAATCAGCAGGACGCTCACGTGATGGAGCACGCTTTGCTATTGGAGACTGCTCCTCACGGCCACGTCCATCAGGACTTTCCACCTTAGGAGATATCCTGGGGGATAAACTTCTCCTTGGACTAGGGCTTGCTCTACGAGGCGAAGCACTGCCATAAAAAAAGCCAATTAAAATTCTCATGAGTCTATGATGTAGGGGAAACAAGAACATTAACGGTCTTATGGCAGTTCAAATCATACCTTCCACGAGGAGAACGACTTCGGCTCCGCCTTTCATCATCATACCTTCCTCTTCGATCATCTTTGCGGTAACCTGGGCTTCTACTGTAGCTCCTGCTTCGGCGACGATAATCTCTATCCCTCTCACGATACCTATCCCTGGAAGACCTATCTCTACTCCTGCTGCGACTTCTCCTTCTATAATCTTTATCTCTATAGTCATCTCGGTGCCTAAAAGGAAAATTAATATTGTAAACAATGAAAATGGCTTAGTAATACAGCATAACCAAGTGTAAAGTCACTGACAAACCTTGGCCGAGGGCTTCTTGATCTTCCTTGTTCCTTGATTTGCTCCATTATCCTTCCTTTGTGACTAAAATTGCACAAGTCAACAAAATTCATTAGAAATTCACGAAACAGTAGCGTGACAAACACTTTATCAGCAGGACTTACAATGAACACAGAGCAACATTCACCTATGTTAATACTTTCATTATCATAAAGATTGATAGTCATACACAAGTTGCAACAATCACCCAACATAAGCACATAAAGATGTGCTTTGGACACCACACAACACTTTAAATTAAATTCACTAAAATATGATCCACATATCGTAAGAAGATTGTAATCCACAAAGTCTCATTAGTGAAATCATGATGCTAAAAACAAGAACTCTGTCCGTATAAGATGCCATGTATAGGATATAATATCAACCTGTGACCATAGTAGCAGAAATCGTCCCTTACACTCGTGTTTTTCACATGTAAAAATGCCTCACACTCGAGATTGAACACAACACAGACTGGCACACCAAATATCAAGCTTTTTTTAGAACAGCGAGTTCAGCACATTCTCACTAACCAATCCAATGCACAAACTACCAGAACCTAACCACACAGCTATCAATAACATTCGGAACTAACTTCTTCACAAGTCTTATCAATTACTATGTTATTTCCATCACCAAGAAATTCCAATTCAATTAGCTATAACCGAAGAACGAAAATTTCAAACAAGCACACTATAATGATGAATGAAACCAACAAAAAAAAAAGGTCCAATATTTAACAACACCGAACACACTAATAATACACAAAGCAGGCAAACAGCAGATTACAAGTAGAGCTGAGGCAGTAGCTTACATCTTTTCAGCATTCGGTCCGTATTTCGCAAACTGGACCATGATCTCTCTCCCATCAACAACTCTCCCTGAACAAAACCCAAATTAATTTTAAGCTGAAAAACACACAGAAACCCTAAAATTTTGATAAACCCTAAAAATTAACAAAAACCCCCAAAATTAAACATTGATTAATTAATAAAATTAAGTACCATCGAGCCTTTCAACAGCCTTGGCTGCTTCCTCCTGATACTTGTAACGTACGAAAGCAAATCCCCGCGATTCACCAGTCCTACAAAATAATCAAATCAAAAAAAGTTCACAACTTTTAGCAAATTGAATAAAATAAATCAAATTGGGGGAAAATGATGAGAGAGAAAAACCCTAACCTGCGGTCACGGGGGATGAAGACGTCGACAACCTTGCCATACTTGTCGAATAGCGGGTACAAATCATCCGCTGATGTCCCTGCAAAATCATCAAATTAACAAAATCGAAAAAATTAGGGTTTGCAATTGAAATAATTGAAATTAAAAGAGGGGAAAAACTTAAGGGGGTATTACGGAAGGTGATGTTGAGGACGAGGAGAGAGTAAGTGTCGCGGATGTCTGGAGGACCAGCTCTTCCGAAGTGCGACATTCTTCACTGTATCTTCTTCTACAAGACACAACTTGGGAGGAGAGAGAGAGAAAGAGAAAGGGGGGGAAGAAAATTAGGGTTTGAGGATTTTTGAGGTTGAGAGGCTTTAGATAGTATTTTGGGGGAGTGGTGGGGTGTCATATTTGGGTCCGATTGTAATACGGGTTTGGTAGTTTTTATACGGGTCGGATATTGGAAACTTAAGTATGGTGGGTTCGGAATTGGGAGTTAGGATTCGCGGTATTTATGGCTCGTTTGGGTAGGAGATTGATTGACGATGTTCAAGGTGGGAATCGGTACTTGATAGACCTAGATTTGGATAGTTATTACAATGAAGCAATATGAAACCGCGGTTTAGATTGGTAGAAAAACCTGAACTTGCACAATCACTTTGGGAAACAACCATATGACGATGACATTATTTGGTTAATGACTCATGCATCATTAAGCTCAATATTGCTCCAGATGAAAGCGACATACTGCCAATTTCAATTTCTATTTATGTTTTCTAATTTTTTCGTTTGTTTCAATTCTTTACGTTTGGTTTGAATTTTTATGACATGCGTAATCAAAACGTAAAGGATTCAATAAAACGGAAGAAGTAATAATGTTGCTTGATGCCCATTACAATACTATAATGTTGCTTAATAATATACTCTTGTTGCCACATAATTAGTGGTTGTATAAACTATTGTTGCACACAATGCTAATAGAGTATCATATAATCATATCCGCCCATGCAGAAATATTGGAGAACATTCAAAACAAAGCTACGTTCATCAACTTGAACAACATTTAACTTGGAAAATGTCACACACAAAAACATTTGTACAACCTAAGGACATCCGTCCATATGATATTAACTACTAAAACAACAACGTGAAACAGACAACAATTATACAAACACTCAAACTCTGTCCTTTGGTCTTTGGAGCATAAAGGAAAAACCTTTCGGACACCATCAACGGCCTCATCAATCGAACTCGACCGTTCAAAACTGGTGTCGCAACCGTATACGGGCAACATTCCGAGATGTATTGCCACAGTTTGAGGTTGTTATCAATGGGTTATTACTGAACAACAGTAGAAACAAACAACATTGTCTAAATATCCTAGTGGAACAGAACAACATACAAAACTTGTGATTTACTTCCTGATCAGCCCCCGCGTGAAGATCTTCTTGCAGTAAGGATTTGTACGAAGAATCGAATGAGGTCGAACAGCTGTGACCAATGAATCATTGAGGGGACCCTGCCATTATATAGGTACAAGAATAACATTAGAAGCAAAATAATACAGCTTCTGGCTCCGCAGTTGAGTGCATTATAGAGTTTTCATTCGTTACCTAGGTAGAACCTGGTTTTCATTTTCGATCTTATTTTCCTTTAATTCGTAATTAACTGAGCATGTAATATCAAAAACGCAGAAAATGAAGAGGGAAAACAGACCTTGGTGACTTCAAGAGCTGACTGAACTACATAATTGGCGAAAGGATCCTGCAGTAGTTGCTCAAAGTTCGGAACTGAAATCAGCTCATACACAATCCTTGCGTGGCTTTCCTCAATAAACTTCAAGCATTTTTCGACAACATGGCTACTGAATTTCTGCATAGAGAGCTGCACATAGTTCCCTTCAAACCGAGTCATTAACTGGGCCACTGCTGATGGAATTTTCAGCTCGACTATGTACTGTACAACATAGTTCCTGTGAGGAAACAATAAGATTAGAACAAAATCAGCACACAAATATTGTAGTGACTAATTCAGACGGGTATTACAATTGATTCAGATCCTATGAATCAGAAATTCAATGCACTAACAAAATTGACAAACAAGTTTGATATGTAGAACATGCATAGGATTGCATTTAACTTACAGGAACATAGGTATAGCATTGGATCAAAACAGATTAACCTCAAATAAAGACTCGAAATAGCCATTGATCCCACAACTCTACATGACAGATTTTTTATCCAGTGGTATAATTATCAACAAACAATTTTATTTTCCGGGTCTATACATCATACTAAAAAATCAGGGGAATAAGACCGAGCTCACGGCCTTTCATATGATACTCATAATAACCTTATTCAACAAAGACAGTCCTAGAACTTTCGTCAAAAAATAAATAAAAACAATGTCCGTCCTAGAACACAGTAATATTCATGTCCCAAGTGGTTAAAGAATGTCCAACGAGAGCATGTAAAACAAGAAGCATGCATGAGCAGGAGTTAATGATCATTTCTTGGAATGTTGGTTCAGAGATTTACCCAAATGGATCTTGAGCAAGAACAAGTGCATTATTGCAGATTTCATCAATCAACTTTTTCCGATGGTCACCATTGGAATGTGCAATGCAACGTTGCAGGACACAGCACCCATGCCGATGAGTTGCAATATCAACACAGAACTTTGCAGCAGCATCAAAGATGAACTGCAACAATATCTCAGGTGTTTATAATGGCTACTTAACATTTCGAAAGTAACAAGACAAATTAAGCTGTCAAAAGCTTTTTATTGTAATAGGGATACCTTGTTATCATCAGAGTTAAGACATTGCAAGCAACGTTGGACAACATGATTCCCATTCAGATCTTTAATAAGATCAAGGAAGCCTGGTTCAAGAGATCGTATAATTAACGAAATCTGCTTCCTTGTTTTGAGGCCGTCAATCAATTTCTGCACAACCCTTGTTCTGAGACACAGCAAGTAGCACTTCAAGTTCAGAAAAAACAAAGAACCCAGAAGTATTGATGCAAGATCTTACGAGTAATGATCAACTATTTAACATGTAAAAATGAGATTTACCCATGTGTATTCAAGCAAATTTTAACAAGATCTCCGCGGTTTTTGGTAACCACTTGCACAATCTTCATCCTCTGCTCATCATTGCAGACATCCAACAATTTCTGAATGAGATAGTTTCCAAAGGGATTAATCATTAGCTCGACAACATGTTCAGCAATTTCATTAAAGATGGTTTCGACATCTTCAAATGATCCATCCTCAAATTTCTTTTGCAGGAAGCGGCAACCATTTTGATCCTTTGCCATATGATAAATATTACCCTCAACTTCTGCCAATGAACTGTAAATAGTTTGCAAAACTAAGGAATCACAACTTCCAACAGGGCTACCAGGTCCACCCACACTGTCAAAATGCAATGAACCATTATAATCAAAGCTCCTCTCCCCAGCTTTTTGCATTGTATTACCCCCAAGCAAGGTTTTTCTACGACCATCCGACTGAATACCGCGGCCACTAGAACCGTTTAGTCCATCATAACCAGTAAAAGGTTGTCTTATCTTTTTCGACATAGAAAGATATGAAGGGTTTTTCCTATGTTCGCCAGCTCTCATAGTACTATACAATGCATTCCCCCTAGTTAGAGCCTGCTTGTTAGAATGAAGTAGCTGTGACGACCCCAAGGAATTAAGACCAGCCATTTCTCCCAAAACCTGCCCACCATAATGCTGCAACACAGCTTCATAGTTTTGAGAATTTGCCCAAGAATTAAACATTTCCTTACAACCTTCCATAAGATACTGTTGCAAGGAATCATCAACAGTTAGAGGGTCATACATAGATTGGAATTGACCAGGAAATTCAGTACCATACCCTGCATCTCTTCTATGAACCAGATTTCCATTCCCAAACTCATTCACCCTCGACATCTTACCCTCGTGACCACGATTATCCCTACTATCATACAAGGACACTCGATCATCATACAACAATTGGTTTCCTTTCACAACTCCAACCCCATTGCCATAATATTCCTCTCCCAAGGGATTGTTATTGATCAAACAGTCCTGATAACCCACCCCACCAACATAGGGAGAATTCGTCCCCACCAAATCACCAAAGCTACTCAAACTCCCCCCTACTGATCTAAAGTTTCGTTCATCTTTACACAATGGAGACGAAAACCCTTCTACCCCGTCCACATTAGAAGAAAACCCGTTCACAAGACCTTCAAAACCCGAGAATTTCCCACCATTCGAGGGTCTGATTTTCGCAACACTGCCATCACCGAAACTAAGTCCATCACTAGCCACCCTAGTACCAATATCCAATCTTTGAAATTCCCTAGTTAAACTAAGTTCATCCATCATAACCCCACCACCTCCCCCATTGTTGGACCCTCTATACCAAGAAGAATTATACACATTGGGACCCACACTGTACTGATGATCTACAAAATGATTTTTTTGAGTGGAAATTTGTGAAGGATCAAAAGGAAGAATCATAGAAGATGAACCAACATCATACACATTATACCCATTTGTTATATCATACGAACATGAACTTGTACTGTGATTAATATCATTATTATGAAAATGTTGGTGATTATATGATCTTAAATGAGAATTCCCAGAAAAAAGATTGTCTTTTTCTCTACCATCACCCTTCATCTTCTCCTTTACTCTAATTATCTAAACAACCCAACACAAAATCACACACCTTTTTCGATTTTTTCCTCCTTAAACAATTACAAAAAATATAAAAAAAAACAGAGAAGAACAATTTAACACAAAAAAACAACAACAAGATCACTTGATCAGCAAAAGAAACCCAACAAAATTACAAACATTATTCAATTTTTTTCCCTAGACAACAACAAAAGTAACCCACACAAATTATTAAAAAAATACAAAAACCCAGATCAATATATCAATAGAAAAACAAAAAAAAAAGACACGAAATTTATAGAAAAATCACAAATAAAATCATGGGACATACATGAATAAGAGATGTTGGAGGAAAATTGAGAATCATTTGAGATATGGTGGAGAAATTGGATTGGAAGGCAGAGAAAAACATTCTATTGATGGAAAATTTTGAGGGTTTTAGAAAAGTAAGTAGTGTGGTCTGTTACTCCTCACGCAATTATAATGCACCTATGTTTATATACACACAAGTGACACAACACACACACACACACAAAAAAATATACACACACAAATGAGAGAGAGAGAGAGAGGAGAGGAAAAAAGAGAGAAATGAAGGGTTTTAAGATGGCTTGTTTTATCGTCATAAGTTTAATTTCATTTCATAATTAATGGATTTGTATATGGTGTGTTAAATAGGCTTAAAAACTCGTGTTGACCACCATTTAAGTGTTGATTTCAGTTACAAACTTTTACAGCAGTGTGTCCTATTCTTTTGTATGGAGTACACTACATTACACAAGTTAAACTACCTCCCTATGTTCACTCTAATCGCCTTTGACAAATTATTCTTCTGATTTTATCGATACGACGAAAATATTAATTCTTCTATTTTTTTTTTGAAGGGGTCTAATTTTATTGATATTATGGAACAAGTAGTTTTATTCCGGCTAATACCGATGTAATAGATAAGAAAATAAGTGTTCTATCCCTAATTCCCGATGTAATATATTTGTTTATATACAGTGATGTGCTAACATCTAATTCGAATTTCACTTGCATGTTTATTGAGAAATCTAGTATGATTGATGTGTAAAAAAAAATATCATGTTTTATCAAACGCAGAAAATAGATTTCACTCGAATTTTCTACCTAGTAATAAGATATTTTCTAACTTCAAAATCATTACTGTAGTTTTTAGACAGATTCATTAAAAACAAGTCAGCTCACCGCTGATTTGTCGCCTTCTAAATTGAAATTTATTTAGTTCTTATCCACGTAAAGTATTCTGTCATCTATTCACCATTTTCCTTCCCCTGGCGAAATAACAATTTTTACGTTCTTTCTTCTCTCCTTTCATCTCGCTTATTCTGTTGAGTTATTTTTAACTGTGAGGGAAAAAAAAAGAGAGACAAATGAAGGGTTTTAAGATGGCTTCTTTTTTCGTCATAGATTTAATTTTCATTTCATAATTATGACTTTGTTTATGGTGTGTTTAATACGCTTAAAAACTCGTGTTGACCACCATTTAAGTGTTGATTTCAGTTACAAAAAATTTACAACAGTGTGTCCTATTCTTTTGTATGGAGTGCACTATATTACACACATTTAAACTACCTCCCCTATGTTTACTCTATCTGCCTTTGACAAAGTAATTTTACTTCTGATTTTACTTGTGCAATGGAAATTAAATCTACTAAATTTATTGATACGATGGAAACTAGTTCTACAAATTTTATTGATTAAATTGGACAAGTAGTTCTACTACGACGAATACCAATGTACATACATAATGAAATAAGTGTTTTATCTTTACTTCTCATGTTATATATTTGTTTATATACAGCCATATGTTAACATCTGATTCGAATTTCACTTGCATGTTTATTCAGAAATCAAACATATTTGATATATAAAAAAAAAACATTTTTTATCGAACGCATAAAATAGATTTCACTAGGATTTTCTACCTAGTATTAAGTTATTTTCTACTACAAAATCATAATCAACATGGAGTAGCTTTTTTTTCGTAATAAAGTGTTTTTTATTGCATCCGTTAATAACATTTTAGGTCAATCACATTAATTGATATATGCAGATATGAAGATTTTCACACAACAGCCGATTCCCAAAAGGTGTAGGAATTTCCTATTGGGGGGCTAAGTAAGTAGAAAGGCTCACGGGAATGGCTAATTCACTTTTTTTTTTTTATCTAAACAAATTTTCTCAATTTTCATACATCATAGCCTCTGTAAATTCATGGAAATTTTGATTTCATAAGGCTATTCAAATGAGGCATAATTTTGTTTTACTGTTGGTAAACTAATGAATATCAAGGTCGACCTCGTGGTCAATGAATCAATCTCAACAAGATAATGTGTTTGAGCATGGTATTTCTTTATGTAAACCAGCATCAATACTCCCTCTATTGTTATGAATCGTTAACGCCTTGATTCACTTATTAAGATCTATCATACTCTGAAAACTAATAACTCAAAATATACACTTTTTTTAGGGCAAAAAACGAAACCATATATTACGTCATAGCAGCTATGAAATTCGCAGCCGCAATATCAATTACATCACCCGGGCCACTATCGACCCACACACGCGTCGAGTATTCGACAAGACCAAAATGACATAGTCTACGAATATAATTAAAAGAACAAGATTGAAACCTACGAGAAAATGAAAAAATATTTGACACTAGTCACACTACAAAACAAAAGTACCAAGAAATCAAAACCCCAAAGACAGGGAATTAATCACTTGTAAAGAATCGGACTCCAGGATGACGTTCTGTACGCCTTGTTGCCACGCCAACTAAAGACCTAGTAAAGTCGCCTTAGCTTCAATTCCGCAATCTATGGCGCCCATCTCTCTTCTACCTGCCACACAGCTACCCTCGTCACCTCGCCCTCTGAGCCTCGAATCACACCTCTCATGCACGAACCCGCCTCCCCCAACACAGCTCCATCCATATTAACCTTGAAAAAGCCCACTGGAGGTGATTCCAAACTTCCCGCCCAGCTCCCGTTCCGCCATCAAGCACCCCACCCTTGCCAGCAACCCCCGCCAGGTACGCACTCAAGTAGGCAGTTGCCCGTGCAATCATCCCTGCCCCGCTCGCCTTATCCCCCGATGGATGGCCTCGTTGCGGCTATTCCACACTGACCACACAACAACCAGAAGCCTCTCAACCTCCATCTCTGATTGCGCACCACCAGAATTCGACCAGATCCCTACCTCTCCGACATAAACTCCACAGACCAATGTTAACCCCCAACTCCTCCCATACACCAACAGCCTCTGGACAGTAAACAAGATCATGAAGCTCGTCCTCTATCCCCACCCCACACCGAGGACAAGTAAGCCAAGTGGAACTCAAAATATGAACTTCATAAGCCATGAAAATTACATTCTAAAACTCTTTGATTTTATACTTTAATAAATAGAATATAAAAAAGATTTAACAAAAAAACTTAGTTTATAAAGTGGGCAATGTGGGATACTCACGCGTGGGGTTGAAATGGACACTCTCAACTGATAATATCAAAATAAATCATTGACGATTCCTGAGAATAAAAGGGATATGTAACATTTAGTACTAGCTTATTAGCCCGTGCAAAATTGCACGGGTTGTTATATGAATTTGGTTATAACTCTATTATATTACCCATACTTATCGCAAAATATTAGGACTGTAAAAAATTTATCGACCAAATGTGACCCGTTATTCAAGGTTAATACTTAATAACCCATTTTTCCCTGATCAAGTCCTGCCCATAAAAAACTCGAACCCGTTTCAACCAGTATTCTTTTGGGTTAAACTTGAGATGGCCCGTTGTCCTAATTTTTCTATAATTAAGACGGAAAAAAACGTGTTTAATTTGGTAGCATCCTAGAAAACTTATGTTTGATTAATGAAAACAATCTAGTAAGTATAGCGAATTTTTTTCAGTAGATTATGTTTATGTACGAAATACAATTTTTGACCCGTGGCCGTTATTTTCGGGTCCCGTTTTTGTGAACTGTAATTCATATTAACTCCTACTACTTTTTAACCCGCTTTTTTTTTAACTCTGACCCCACCCGTTGACCCGTATTTTGAGTTAAAACGAAACAAACCCAAGATGTGTTATTTCCAAATATATTGCGCCCAAAAATAAAATGATTTGATTTGATTTGATTCAGATTATCTCTTCCAAAGTTATTTCCGAAATTATCTCCTAAAATCTCAAATCCTTTATATAACTTCAATAATAATTAGTTGCCTTGGTGGATGAAGTGTTAAAATTGTAACTCGAAGGCTACAAGTTCAAGCCTTCACAAGCTTAAGATCAGCTTTATTCAAATCAAATCAAATCTGATCAGAATTATCCAAATTACAATCAATGAATGTAGTCTATTTTAAGTTATTAATTCGTCTAGTTGCAGTTAATTTATCAGTTAATTCAGTTCAGATCAAATCAAATCAAATTTATTCAAATCAAATCAAATCAGATCAGAATTATCCAAATTACAATCAATGAATGTAGTCTATTTTAAGTTATTAATTCGTCTAGTTGCAGTTAATTTATCAGTTAATTCAGTTTAGATCAAATCAAATCAAATTTATTCAAATCAAATCAAATCAGAGCAGTTCAAATCAAATCAAATCAAATAAGATCAGAAAAATGCAGTCCAATCGCACAGGGTCTAAGGCAAAGTGGTAACGGTTGAGGTCTTGAGGATGTGCATTAACACTAACAAACCAGCATGTTATTCCCTAATCCAAATGACCTCTTTTAAGTTGTCATTCGAGTGCTATTAGACTCAAAGTTTCGAGTTAAGCCAGTTGCGCCCACGCCACCCTGAAATAGTCGAACTATTCACGAGGGTGACGGTGGAGGTTCGGAGTTAGACGAGTGACGACCCATGCTTGATGCAAATCCGATTTTGCTAGGTGATAATTTTCTGATTGATGTGGGTCAATTCTCATCAACTTGGCACTATCCGAATTTGTACTGTACTAGTGAACTACTATCTGGGTTGATTCACTTAGACAAGATCAAGTAATAAGAGACCAAATCTCGGCCGATTTCGATTGCTCAGTAGACAGTAGATACTATAATAAGTATTACTGCAAACCTAATGTAGCTAGCAGTATGGCAAAATTGAAGAAAATTATGGGGTTTTTGGTATAAATAAACTGAACCCCAACCACTTCATTGACATATGACAAGGACACTTGAAACACCAACAAATTTATAAACATTACAACCCAATTAGCAAAATGTCTGTATTTCTGATCAACAAGTTAAGCCTAAGGACCAAATCCGCAGTGCAAGACCAAGTTATACAAGGACCCTTACCCATATATGAGTGACTAGAGAATAATCGGCACGCATAAATCAATGATGTGATCGATGAAGATAGACCGCAGTTAGATTCCATTGGATTTAAACCAAAGCGATGCTGCTCTCACCGCCTGGAGGCTTGCGGACGCCACTGTAGTAGTCCCGTGATTCTGCCTTACCATCGGCAAATATGTCATTGCCACTGATCTCACGCAGCTTGGCCGTGCTTAAAGATTTCTCTGCTGAATTTGGGGGCGTGTCTTCCTTGAAGATGTTGTTACCAGACAGGTGAGCAAACTTCTGGTCATGGATTTTCTTGGCTGTCTTCACGACTGGCTCACTGTTAGTTTCTCGGAATGCTGGTGAAGGTTGCACATCCCTCAGCTTTATTTCAGGAGGTGGCGCAAATATGTTGTTGCCACTTAGCTCCTTGCACTTGGCATCGGAGAGTTGCTTCTGTAGTTTAGCCTCAGCAGCGCTGTCCAGATTTCCACTGAGTTCGCGCTGTTTTGCCACCTCTGGAAGTGTAGAAGGCTTCTTCGGGGATACGCTATCATCAGGCGCAAATGAGATTTGACTCATGCCAGCAAGGGTTTGCTGGTACACCAGTCACAAATTTTAGCCGCACGAAAATCAATCAGAGATAATCCCACCAAACTAACAAGAACTACTCCTAATAATCAATAATTTCGAAAGGTAAACCAACAAAAGAAGCTTACCAAAACACTTGACCACACACATCATGACAAAGGGGCACTTTCATAGGTTCCTAAATTCTAGAGTAGAACTCAATCATGTTTCTAACTTAGGAACAACCTTATGCAATTAAGGAAATGTACACTGTACACTTCATCTACTAATAATATTTTATAAACCAATTATCATTGATAGTCAATCAAAAAGAATTCCAGCTATTCCATGACCTTGAATTATTGCAAGATCTATACCTGGTACATACGCAACCCAGTTTTGTTACTCGGAGTTGCATTGGCACCTTCGGCTTCCTGATCATCCTCCTCCCCTTCTCCGGCGAATATGCCGCTTCCTGTCATCTCTTTTCGCTTGTTTTCAGAGCATGGTTTCCTGCAGTACTCCACATTTCATACACAGCATCATACATACATACATTCAACATTGAAACAGACAAACTGTAACCCATCAAAAAAAGAACAAGAAGGTCGGTAACAAGAATATTTGAAGATGTTTTTTTGTCCAAATTCTGCTAACATTCAGATCAACTCATATCAATTAGGTACAGGGATCAATCAAAGAGACAAAACTAATGATAACACCGGACGACTCGCCACCAACCTCAAAACAGAATTATATTTTCGCATCAAATTTAGCTTCAACAACAAACTCAAATCAATCCAAAATAAACACATCTTCAATTTTCAATTTTCAATTTTACACTCCCAGTGTCTCTTCAATTTCTATATGATTAGTTTGTATTACAATCGCAAATTCAAACCAAACGTAAAGAATTCAATGAAACGGAACGAGTACCACAAAGATAAGATCCACGAAAACACAAACATTCCTAAATTCATGTTAGATCCATCAAATGAAATACACAATACGGATAAACTACAAAAGCTTAAACAACACTTGTCACAGTTAATAATTTGTTTGGAAGCAAGAAAAACGTGAAGTAGAAGACAGTAAAAAAGATCACTACTATGAGTTTGGTATAGAATTAAAACAGAAGACAAAAAATAAGATCTTATACCTTTTCATCAGTGATTCAACTTCTTCATCCGTGACTTGCCCTCCAAACACCACCTTACTTATTCCATCTGACGGCTGCACATTTTCCAAATTAATCACATTTTCAACATTTTCCCCACAATTTTTCAGTCAAACATACAAAATACAAATGGGGTTTATTCGGAAAAAAAACCCTACAATTCTCTGGTTCACTATTTTGCAATCTAATTAATAAAAATTCAAGTAATTACAAATTTACAACTGATTTTCAGTAAAAATTTAAAATTTAACAAATGATCACATTCTTAAATAAAATTACAAATATTTCCCAATAACCCATTTGAAAAAAACTCAATAAAGATCAAAACTTTCAAATTAAAAATCAACATTTTTTTAATTAAAAGTAAGAAATTTGATCAATTTAATAAAAAAGATCACATTTTCAAACAAAACCCACAAATTTCTCACTTACCCAATTTGTAAAACACAGAAAAGATTCAAACTTTGAGCAAAAAAAACAGTTACTAAAAATGGAAAGGGACAAAGAGAGATAAAAACCTGAACATTGCGAACAGGGCGATTGGAGTTACCGGCAGCGGAAGAATCGGCGGTTGGAGTTTCCGACCAAGTTAACAGATCTGCAGTTGATGTGTGAGGCTTTCTTACCGGAGTACCTCGGTGGTCCATTATTTCTATTTTCGTCACTTACTCAAAATGTACTTCACTACTTCACTCAAATTTAATGGACCAACCAAAGATTAATACTAAGTTACTATAACCTATGGTACTATATATTATGAAAACTATATGATAAAAACAATTCTTGGGGAGAGAGAATTTAGAGATGTCTTTGATGTTGTTCCTTCCTACTTACTGTTTGTTTGATTTTTTGCTTTCTGATTGTGTGTGTGTTTTTAAGTGCTCAAGTAGCAGGAGAAGAGAGAAAAGTGGAAGGGAGGAGGTGAGTGTGATATGACGGTATTACCCTTTTGTTGCCGTTTAAGTTTAATTTGTACTGAGTAGTGAGTACTCACTTTTATTTTTTTTGGTGTGTCAGTATCCCAGCTAATATACGGATGCTTTAAGCTAGCCGAGCTGTGTGTGTGATAACAGCTTTTTATAGTAACCGTTTTATTTACGCTACTCAATACCACCCAAATTTTAAAAGAAAAAATTCAAACGGGTATTTTTGATTTTTCGTTTGCATGTGAGGTTGCCACGTGTTGGGTTGTTACGAGAGGAGGGTGATATTACGTTTTTGTTTTTTAAATTCCCTGATTGTACTTTTTGTTAAGGTTTATGTTTTGTGCGTAAGTTTTGAATGCCCTGTTTCACTGTTTGTATTTTCCGTTTGTTTATATCGAGTTCGACTATTCACGTCGATTGTATGAAATTTCAAGGTTGTAAAACCGTAAATTAAATGTATTCAAGACTATCTCAGCAGGTAGTCGGTTTTTAAGGTAGATTTGTTCTAACATTGTTTGCTCCGTTTCGACTATAGTCGATGATCATTCTTAGCCTTAATGTGTAAAGCATGTGAGGGATAACCAATTGAATTAATCAATTTTGTATTATTTATTATGGTATTGGGTGACGTATTTTTGAAACGTAAGTTTTGGGTAGGTGGTGGTCCTGGTGGATATGGTAAGTATTTTTTGAATTTCGGTTGTTGCTTGGTGGCTTTTTATTAGTAATGTTTTGATATTTTGTTGTTTATAGGGGGGGTTGTTAACTTGTTATTTGTTATTTTATCTGAATTTAGAATGCACACTTGAACAAGAAATGCTGTTTATGATGAATTGACTGAGAAAGATTTGGCAGTTGTTGATGAATTAACTAGTACAATATATGTGAACTTTCATATGAATTCACTCATATGATGAGTGTTTTATTGATTTTTATGAGATACGAGTGAGTGTTTACGAAAAATGGCAAAGTTGCATACAAAACAGACGATATCTTCTGAGTTTTTTTAGTTGTGTTTGCATTGTGTGACTCTAGTTGTGTTTGTGTGACTCTATTGATACATCATTACATGCATATATATATATGGTAAACAGAAATGTCAGCTCAAATTGCTACATTTAAACATGATAATACAAAACATACATGTCCAGATAGTCTAGTCATGGAAATGATTTAGCTTGTCAATGTGAAAACTCCATTCTTCAAAACTACAAAAGTGTTTGTAAACTTTGTGTCTAAGACTTGTACCCAAAAAGAAAAAACTTTGGGTTTAAGATTGACAATTATGAACTTCTGATAAGCCTCAAATCAAATTTCTTCTCACAATAATGTTCACAGAGACATTTTCTTTCCTCTGAAACCTGCTTTCATAAACCTAATTTTATATATATCAACATGTATAACTTTGGATTACATGATAAATTAAAAGTGTATACACTATTTGATATTGGATTACATATTTAAATGATGTTAACTCTACACTACTAAATGATTTGGCTCCCATAATCAAAATTTGAGGGTGGATGAAAAGATTAACATTTGCAAATTGACAATTAAAAAGAAATATTTAATCAAAATTTGAGGGTGGATGAAAAGATCAATTGCATGTATAGTTGCATTAAAAAAGAAATTTTTACTTTTATGTTGTTCAACTATGCATGAAAAGATCGGAAGATGAATAATTTGGACTACGACTCTATTTGATACAACTTAATAAACAATACATTCATGTAAGATTAAATCAAATTCAATAAAATCATACTAAATCAAATCAAAATGGTTCAAATAGTGGTCTATGAATTTAGTACATTTCATGATTTAAATTTTTTAAAACTTAGACAAATCAGATCAATATCATTCAAATCAAATAAGACATTTATTGTTTTTTTTCTGAAAACTATAAACACTTTATAGAAAAACCCTAAAAACAAAGTAATTTTGAAATCATATCTAATGGTTAGAGTGTTATTCCGATCCACCAAATAAGATGTCATAAATTATACTCAAAACGACAAAACACATGTTTTACAACGCGTCTTCTTTTAAAGCGTGTCATTCCGCCATACAGGAGGAGGATGAGCTATGTTAGATTCGGACCGAAATACACAGATGGGGTATGAAGTATGAAGTGCTTTAAGCTACCTTGACTGGTAGGCTCGGCTTGGCAGAGAGAGTGTAGCGTCCAAGGGAAGCTTGAGAATGTCATATGGCCACCCACAAGTCCGCAACTACAACTACGAGTAATAAATGAGCCAGATTACAAACAGAGTGGCATTGTGGAATTTTTAGCCCACTGCTGTTTCTGCACTTGTCAGAAAGAATTTTGGTATTTTATTGTTGTTTCATTTCATCCTCCTCCCTTAAAGCAAGGCTTTTTCTTCGCTGTGTCTGTGTGGGGGACTGGGGGTTACACTTTGAGACTGACATACATGGGATAGTTTTGGCCTCAAGCAACCCCAATCGTCACACATTTTCATCTTTATTTATCGTCTCATAATAATTGCTAGATTTACAGCTTTGTTACGCTGCCATTACATGCATTATGGTAAATTGTAGTGTACTAGCGTGTGAGGGCTCTCCTGGCGCTAAGTGCGTGTGTACAAGTCTTTGTAAACTTTCCTCCCCGTAATCTCATTTGTAAACTACTCCGTAATCACTTGAAGACTCATCGACCTAACTAGTGTGACTAGATAGGACTACGACTTTATTATGAATGTATCTGTGACCCTTAGCTCGCTTATGGGCTTGATTGTTATTATGTGATGTGATTTTGGTTATTGATTGCGATGTATTCATCCCTTATTACAATTTACAATGTAGTGAAAACTTCATATCACTCAATTTAAGCTAAGGAATCACAACTGTTTATACAATTAACGTTCCATTGTTTAATTTAAACTTGCATAATTGACTCGATTTTCAATATAGTTCAGCAATGCGAAAATCAGAAATTGTATTAGTAGTACAGATGCATACCAACTAGAACACCTGGGTGAAAGTACACTACAGATGTACATTTGACCGAAGCAGCATGAAACTGCTAAGAAATCATATGACCGTGCAACCATTTGGGGGACTAACTTTGCTGTCCATTGAAAGATAAACCAAATTACCAAAGTCCAAACGCAGTGATTAAGATCATATGATGGCTCTGACATCAACCATTTTGGGAGGAAGGCACATCGCACTCATTCTCTTTGACATAATTAATAATTACACCAACCTATAGTGCTTCTGCAATGCACATGTAAAGTTGAAAAGGGTTAATTATAGGAGTCATTGGCAAGGCTTCCTTGAAGTCCTAGGTAGGGTTGTAAACTTGTAAATGGTCCAAAATTGTTATAATAAGTATGTCGCTTAGGTGCGCTTACGGTTTAATTTAAGTTAAATGCTGAATAATCTAAGCCGAACAAGGTCTTTATTACTTAGAAAACATGCACTTTTATCTTATACTCCCTCCATTTCATTCATTTCTTTACGCCGGGCCGGGTTTTGTGAGGGGAACCCAAGCGCAACGTAAAGAAATGAATGAAATGGAGGGAGTATTACTACTTCGTTTAGCTTTAAACTCGGTTCTTATTTACTTTGGCTTGCTTACTGAGAGTTGAGACTTGAATATTTTAAAAAATCTCATGCTTTGATGTTTTGGGGTAGTGAAAGTTGTGCTCGGGCACATGGGTTTAGAGCTGATCGCCTCAAACCATTAAAGTTGCGTGATACATTTTCACCTAAACCTTGTATGACGATTTATTTTATGCAAAAAAACATTTTTGTTTGTACTCATTTTGGTATATTTGTGTTGTTGAGAGGTCTGTTCTAAGATCAAATGAGGCTAATATAAGGAATCAAGCATCCAAAGTTCCAAACCTATTAAAAGAGTAGTCGTTAGTCCCTTCATAAGACGTTTTACCAACTTCTCAATGTACGTGTTTACGTATCAAACTCCTAATCAGGTGTTTTATTTTTCCTCCAAATCTCCAATGAGAATTGATCGGATGGCATCATGAAAACAAAGTGATGGTAAATCTGTAGTTTTCTTTGGCGGCAGGGGACATTGTGGGCAGAATGCTCATATATATTCGGATATATGTACCCTCGTTTTTATATATGTCCACTTTTATAAATTAAGAAAGTGTTTCTTAACTTCTTTCCTCTTGATATAATTTAGTGTGGTTTTATATTAACAATTTTGACTACTTATGTATAATTTAGTGTGTCTTCAAAAAAAAAAAAAAATTAGTGTGAGACTATATAAAACAAGACCTTTTCACTCACTAATGGACTTGAAATTGAAAGCCATGATGGATGCCCTCTTTGAGAACATCGACGGAAGGATATGATATTGAGGAACGTCTTCAGATGCTCAATGATCGGAGTATTGTTGGAGTACAAGCAATTTAGCTAATATTGTACTCCGTTTATAAGAAATAATTTAAAATTATAAAAGAGTTTCACAATAAGGTATTTCCTCCATTTCTTAAATAAAATTTTTGATATCATAAAAGATAGTTTGACATAAAAGTTTTTTTATATTTTTCTAGTTAAATTAAAGATGTTCTAAAGTTAGTCATGTGATATCACATAGCTGTATTTTTTTAAAAATTGCAGTGTGTGTATGGGAACACCCCATTTAGAACTCTTTTAGTGGCACTTAAAATTAAATTTGATGACAAGTACTAAAAATAGCAACGACCATCACAATTTACTATAATCTCATTTTCATCAATGTCACTTGAATCGAGCCTGTGATCGTATTCCATACAAGTTGGTACTTGAATATTCATATTCATATAGTATCCTCTCGAGTATGTGGTAATTTAACATTATTTGATTATAATATATGAGAAACTTTAAAAGTAATACTAGAGCTGACAAACTTGAACTAACAAGACTTGTGAAATCGAAAACTCGACTTCATATTCTAATCAACCTGATAATGTCAATTCTAAACTGACTTGACTAGACTTGTCAGTGAAACGACGACACCATACACAATCGATAATGCCCACCCCAACCCAACTCAACTTGACTCGTTCCCCACAATGACCTGACCCGTTCGATTAACCAACTAAAAACAATCTTAATAATGATGCAAACTATATCAAAACAAGTTTTTATTGATTTTGATGGTTTTAACTTATTGACCAAATAGTTTAACCTAATTATGCTTAACTGACAAATAATATTGACTAAAATTGAAATGTCGCGCTTAGAAATGCATAAGTAACTAGACCTAGATAATATAGCTCGAAACTGACACAAAATTTGCTAAACAGAACCCGCCTCTAACCAACCGGATAAAGACCTATTTCGATCCACCGGAAACCACCCTAGAAGGCTTTTTAGAAAACGGAAAAAAAAAAACACAAGGGTATTAAAAGAAAGGAAGAAGTAATGAATTGACCAAAAAATAGTCATAACGCCCACCGTGGGGCTCAAACCCACGACCACAAGGTTAAGAGCCTTGCGCTCTACCAACTGAGCTAGACGGGCCTTGTTGAACTCTTAGTTGGACAAAAACAACTTAAAGAATATACCCATTGTTTCTTTTTAGAAGTTCGAAAGATAGCTCCCCCAAAGTAGGTAAAGTCGAGTTTTATGCTCACAATTACGAAGTATGTTTTTTTAATTTTTTTCTCGGTAGATACATAACACAAAACTAACGTCATGAAGATCCTCATCGGCCATAACTTTAGGCCATCACTTTAGGCTTTAGCACCAGATCTCTCGTCTCTCCCATACTCGTCGAATCATCAATAAGCGACCAGCCGAATAATGACACCCGCAACTCTATCCTATACGGACTATGTATATCGGTAGATGGGTAGCAAACCTTGGACCAGCCTACCCGTAGAACAAGGCCTAAATTAAGGAACACAAAATAAACGAAGCTTCTTTGACACACAACAGGCGCAGAGTTGCACACGTCGGGAGTTGACAACGGAAATATGCAAATGCAAGGCCAACATATTCCCGGGAAATCAAAATCAAATCAATCAAACTTCACATATTTCGTCTCGAAAATTATAAAAAAAAAAGACGGAAAAAATGGCGACGATTACCAGAATCGTCACTCCCGTTATTTGCCGGAGTCAACGCCGTAACTTCCGCCGTAATTCTCTCAACTCGTTCCCTCTTTTACCATCACCAACAGTCCGATTTACTTTGCCGACGGTTATTCTCCAAGTTGCGTCTTCTTCTTCTTCTTCTTCTGCTAATGTCATCGAAACGACGCCGGTTCGCTTCTCCCCCTTTTTCATTCTTTTTTTTTTTAATTATTATTTGTTCTATTTGCTTGATTTTAAGTGATTTGTATATTGACATAGAAAAATCGGCGGGAAAATTGAACTCCACTTGATTTAGTAATTGCCGTATATGCTGAAATGCTGTATTACTCCGTCTGTTCTTTTGGACTGTTAACGTTTGTTTAGTTTAAACACGTGAAAGTAGTTAAAACGAAACTTGTTGGCTACATTTCCGCAATTATTGGAACTGTTGCTGTTAGTGTGGAATTAGAGGTCGAGGTTAGGCTGGCTCCACTTGAGTAGTTATTTTAAGTGAAGACTAGAAATTGAGAGTAAATAGAGTTGAGCTCGAGTTGCTCGGGAGTTCAATTGGACAAATTGTCACGCCCTAGACTATGAAATAACCATTGATATGTGAGCTATGACTTGTTTCAAAGTAGGGCAATTGTGCATTTAGGTTGATTTTGTGCCTCTAGAGCTGTTTGATCGGGGTTATATTCGTTCTATCTTTTCGAAGAAGATTTTAGTCGAGGTTTAGTTCGTGTTTAGGTTGAGTTGTAGTGGAGTTGATCTTGAGTAGGTTACATGTGGTTGTTCGAACAACAATTTGTTTGAGATGGTATTAGCTTCACATTATTTCAAATCGACAATGTTGGTGTTTTTTTTCCAATTAGTTGAGCCTACTGAGTTATGAACTTGTGGGAATGCGATATTCTATGCTTTAGCTATTCCGTTTCTTAATGATTTCTCGATATTTTTGGGTTAATTTTCAGGAATACATCTCAAATGTGGAGGAAACCACTCTTGATAAGAGCATTTTAGGTTGTCCGGTCTGTTATGACCCGTTAACATGGAGTGGTGATTCGAGTTTATCAATGTAAGTGTATAAAAAGCCTCTAGTGCTCATGTAGAATGTAAAGTCTGACTTCCAGCTAAGCTTATTGTTTCTTGAGCAGTTTAATCAATACTTTGAACATGTTACAGAGAGACTATTTCTGGAACTACCTTACAGTGTAATACCTGTAAGAAGTCTTACGATGGCAAGGAATCGCAATTTAATCTTACTGCTGCCAGCGGCTCCAAGGACTATGTAGAATCAATGCCACTAGTGACAGAGTTTTTCAGGTGATGCTTCTTGTTGCAGTCTGCTTGTTGCATACTGTTGTAGATTTACTACTTATCTAAGTTGAATTTTGTAAGTAAACCTTCAGTTTATTGTTGCAGTGCTCCAGTCATGTCATATGTATATGAGAGAGGTTGGCGCCAAAATTTTGGGCTTGGTGGTTATCCAGGTGCTGATCGAGAGGTGAGTTTTATCATTAATTCTGGGCTATACTTCCAAAGCTTGAATTATGAGATGTTGTGAAAGTAGTGTTTTTTATTGGTATTCCTCTGTAGCTAATTCTTATACACAGCAATTTCATTGCATTTACAATGACACTCGTTGGCTGATCACTTATGGATATCATTTCTTGGTTGCAGTTTGAAATGGCCAAAGAGTACTTCAAGCCAGTTTTTGGTGGAAACATTCTTGATGCTAGCTGTGGAAGTGGACTGTTTTCAAGACTTTTTGCTAAGAGTGGTCTGTTTTCCAGTGTTGTTGCTCTTGACTACTCAGAAGCAATGTTGCGGCAATGCCTTGATTTTGTTAAGGAAGACCCAGACTTCCCCAAAGAGTAAGAAGTTATTTTCATTGTTAGTATTCAAGATTGCTTGTATCAACTTTTTCAAATATATAATCATTTGCCCAACTGTATTGTGCCTGATTTCTCTCTATTTTCTCTGTATTTCTCAACAGAAAATTAACCCTTGTCAGAGCTGATATCTCGAGACTTCCATTTGTTTCTGGGACCATTGATGCTGTGCATGCTGGTGCTGCGTTACATTGTTGGCCATCACCATCCAATGCTGTAAGCTTGAGTTTTTTTGTACCATTGATTATCCTTCATATTTAAACTTTCTTGCCTGGTACACCAAATAAAAATTGGTTTATGATGCACAAACTCAAAACATAGAAGAATTGGCAAGGCAGTGCATGCAGGTTGAATAGCAAGCTGCATGCATTGAAATTTTATCATCTTACACTCTGTAAATGCTAAAATTGTTGGTCCTCCATCTTATTATATATTCTTTCAAAAAGTCCATTCAGATTTGCAGCTCATAGATGTCCTGACGTGGCTTATCCGCTCATGTATTCAAGGACCTGCTCCTTGTGTTGTAGCTTTTACGGTTTCAGACTTTGCCATTTTGATTATGGAGCTTCCTTCAGTCCTCTTTAAGTTTTGAGGCTTTTATATGGGCTGAAGATGAAGTTAAATGAGATTTGATTTCTAAAACCATGTGTGTCTCTCTAGACATGGATGTATGGTCAAGTGTTAAAAATGTAATAAAGCAGAAAACACAAAGTTGAGGAAGAGAGCTGAAGGCATCCTTGTGATAATTGATTATTAATCTTCTTTCTTCCCTTCCAAACAAAACAGAGATGAGGAAGGTCATTTTCCAGGAACAAGTTTTCTGTCGAATCAAACAGGACCTAGATGAATTTGAGGGAGAAAGATTAGAAGTTGATCGAAAGATGGAAATAGACTAGAAGAGGAAGGAGTGATGTAAAGGAGACTCTTAAGAGAGATTAAGAAAAAGCTGGTTTTATATATTCCTGGAGTGTGCAACTATGCATCTAGACTTATACTCTCTCGTTAATGATTAACGATCTATGTTGACTAATGACACTAAAACAAGATTTACTATTTGCAAATTCTTACGTGAGACGGTCTCATCGTATGAGACCTCTCACACGTTTCAAAAGTAACCATTACTTTTCAAATGTAAACTATTCAAAAGTAACAAGTTAATTAATCAAAAGTAACTGATTAATTGGTCTCATAGAGACGATCTTACCGTAGAATTGGACCGAACACTATGTAATTGAGAGGAACAGACAAGAGAATGTCTTTCTGGCAGTTTAGGATGGGGAGATAGATACCTTCTCAGAATTTCTTAGAAAGGAATATTAGGTTGTGGTTTGTAGATTGTAGTCAAATTTGTTGAGTTTTCGGTTTTGGATCATTTGTGCTTTTCCGCTTGGGGGATCCTACCTTCGTGGATACGGGGAGTTGTCTCTATATAGGAAGGCAAAAGTTACACTTACACCTAGGAGTTGCTTGATAGCAATACCCCCACAGATCAAGTAGCTTGTGCTTTTCTGAATTTGAAGACTTTTTACTATGCATCAATGGGTGTTTATAAGTAATAAAGTATATTACAGGTTCTTTCTTGTTTGATATATATTAGTCTTTATCCGCAATAGGTCTATGCTTACATAGATTCATAGATCCAACAGGGAGGGAATTAGGACCCACTACTATGTGGCACTTGCTTATTCTTGGCAGAAAGAAGGAACAGAGAGTTAGAGAGGGTCTGTAATCAGGACTATTAAATTGGTAATGATAATAAGGGTCTTAACTCTTAGGAAAAGGTTTTAGTTATGATGTGTTTTCTTTATCTTCCTTTCTTACGTTCTAAAATCTTTTTTTTCTACTGATTTTTTTTAATGCTTACGTAAAATGGCCTTGTTATGGCATGAAATACCTTTCAGGTTGCTGAAATTAGTCGAGTCTTAAGACCTGGGGGAGTGTTTGTTGCTACGACTACGATTGCTGATGGCCCTTTTGCACTGCTGCCATTTAGGAACACTTTTCGTGAGGTAAATGAGATTACTTTGAGACGGGCTTGAACCTGGATATATTAGTAATGGCTTTCAGTAACTTAGATTGCTATCCTGGTTTCGTATTGCTCTAATATTCTCCATGTTTGATCTGCATGGTGCTTGTAGTACCTGCAACAATTTTCAGGATCTCGTGTTTTCCTATCTGAACGTGAGCTTCGAGAACTCTGTACGACTTGTGGCCTAGTGGACTTTAGATGCATGAGGAACGGGTTATTCGTTATGATATCTGCTACAAAACCCAGTTAAATTTGAATTTCTGAGAACCTTTGGTTCGTTATAGCGTCAGTGGGCCAAGTTGCTTTCGAACTCTGCATCTGCATTTTCAGGAGGCATATACTTCTAAGATGAATGGGGGGACTTTCTGTAAGGTTTGACTCTGCTGTTCACGATCTCCACACTGTATATCTTTGTTGTATACACTTTTTGTGCAAAATCCATGTATAGGGTACAATGTTACAACAAAATATTGTAATACCATCATACTTCGTGGCTGGAATTTATTTCTCCTACTGATTCAAAGCTAAGAAATGAACAAGTACTCCAGATTACCTGTGTCTGTTCTGATGAAATATGTCCCGAGTTTATGTGAATTGTGTCACCTTGACCAGTCAGCTAGCATGTGTCTAGTATTGCTCCAGAACTGTAGAAGAACTCTCAATCGATCAAGGCATATCCTGACGACATTGCTTCCGCAAAGCCAGTAAGTGCCCCCACCTTGAAAATTCCAAATTTTTATGCATTATCTACGTTGATGGTGAAACTTTGCACTGAAGTCTCTTTTGCATAGATGGGCAACATCTTTTGCTTGCACTTGTGTATTGTTGCCCATCAAATATGCTGCTTTATACAAAATTTGAGCTATTCATATCTATTAATCACGTTAAGTTGCAATGCTATAGTAAGCTTATTATCTTGATGTATGACATTCTATCCACTACAATTCAGTATCGAAAAATAGCACTGGATAGCTAAAGTTGTAGAGTAGATGACTAATGCTTACATTACAATTGATCCTGTGAACTATAGAAGTCGTCTATGGCTCAAAGCTTTAGCTTATCAGTGCTGCACTTATAAACCATAGAAGTTTTCTGTGTTTCACTGCAGGCTTCTGGCAGTCTGACCCATCCTGTCTTTAAGTTGGAGTTGGACCGTCAACTATAAAATCAAATATTGGACAAAAACTCGCGTGACTAAGTTTCAGTAAGGAGCTCTGTTCCAGCCTATATTCACTCCTCCAGCTTGGCTTGCCAATGATTGCCTTTCCAGAGGCGTTGAGTTTTTTCTCATTCTAGCTTTGCAAAAGGATTCCCCTGATTCCATGTTCATGACGTGTGCCGTTAAACAGAAAATGTGAGACACAACACTTTCAAGGTAAGAGTTTATTTTATTTCAATCTTGAATTCAATGCATATAAAGTGTACGTGAACTCTGTTTTTCCGTTTCTCTTCATTAGATTTTATTATCATATGATCCTTTGGGGATCTGATAGGTTTATTAGACGCTTGGCTGGAAAAATGGGTTAGAAGAAGGCTGACCAGAGAACTTACACACGAACGCAAAGCTGTCTCATTAACGAGTAGGTCATTGGGACAAGAAACTGTAAGTTGGTGATGAGGAATTAAAAGACATGATAGTTTTGCTAGAGATAGGGGTAAGGTTGCATACATCCAACCCCTACCCTGTAATGTGGGAGAGCCTTTGAGGAGTGTTGTTGCTCTTTTATAGTTTCGCTAGACAGTATAGTTGTTAAACAGCCTGTGGTTGGGTAGAGCTTCTAGGAATAGGTTCAAGCAGCACCTTCGTTCGCTTGAAGATATAAGGTTCTTAAAATGAAAGCTGGATTTCAGGATCTTGTTTAGAGAGATGCTTAGGAGCTGGATTAGCTGTCTATGGTTAAGGATCTCAATTTTGCAGAATTCGACTTACCTTTGCCAAGCTCCAATAATTTTACCAAAATCAGCCTAAGCTTTTTTTTTTTTTTTTTTTTTTTTTTTTTTTTTGAGGGTCAACTTATTGGTCAAGTTTAGTTGGCTCAACTTCATGATTTTTCTGATTCTCCTTTGCCATGCTTGATTTACTTAAGAGGTTAGCCGAGCACTGATAATCTTGGAACGAATGCTTTATTGTTGTGTCACTGTGTGTATATACTTGAAAGTTTATGTTTGTCACACCATTCTTACTCAGTGCGCTTTTGTTGGTAACTGTATTTCATTTGTTATCTATGGACTTATGGAGTCTGATTTGTAGAAGGTACATAATACCGTCTCTTATTCATATATAGAATGAATACAAGCTTAATATTGATCTTACAACTTCAAGACTTCAAGTTACAATGAAAGAATACTAATACTAACATCCATATATTTTGTTCAAAAATGAATCGATACCAACAAAGAACAAAAGACACATTATGTCGCAAAATTTCCATAGTAATTAATGGCCTGTTTTTGTGCTTAGAATTTGGTGGTAGCGCATTCTTTAGGAAGTCCCTGAGGGAACCTCTGAAAATCAGTGCAGTAGTTGTATATCATGTAGTTCTTCTGCACCCATTGTAGCCTCTTCTGGCTTGTGCCATCGAGCTGTTGGTTCATCCAGGTAGAGGCTGAGGCCGAACCTTGGCAAGACGATCTGCCATTGGTCCAAATGCATGCATCAGCATTGAAGTTCCTGTATGCAGATGTGAATGGAGCCTTGCTCCAGTCTGTCTTTATCCTTCCGCCTTGAGTTGCCCAGTCTTCGGCATCCCACAGGCTTGAGTATATCCTCATTGCCTGGCTCTTCGGGTATGGTACTCCAGTGGATTCCAAGTTTCTGAATTCCCTGATGGGTGTCCCATCCACAGAAAATCTGTCACCAAATAAACATTTAGGTTAGAAACACTGAGGAACCAAGAGTATAGTATAAACATCATAAAAAATTTGAGAGAGTGAAATTGATCACTTACATTATACGCTGAGGATTCCAGAGGACTGAATACGTGTGGAAGTTTGCAGTTGGGTCGAACCAGAGGCGAAACTGTTGTTCCCGGCCACCTTTCCCTTGGCTGAAAACGTTGGTATGAAGAGTGTAAGGTTGTCCAGAGACATTTCCCAAGAACTCGAAGTCAATCTCGTCGTGTGTAGGCCCTTGGGATGATAACTGTAAGGTCAAGACGAATAATCAGACAACACATATCTATGGATCACCTTGTCAACTAAAATGACTTATGAATGGAGACTTACATAATAAGCAGTGACAGTCCCTGCAGAGTTACCAGGAACAAGCTTGAGTTGCATATCAATCTTCCCAAAGAGGTATTCATTCTTAGACTGGAAGCCGGAGCCAGAGTCCTTGTCTAGGGTGAGGGTGAGAAGTTGGCCATTGTTTAGGATTTTGGCGCGGCCATTGCCCCAAGTGAGGTCGAAATTCTGGTAGAAATTGCCGGCAGCAGACGCCACAGCAATCAAAGAGGCGAAAACGAGTAGCACATTAGCAGTAGTAGCCATAGTTGTTCCGTAATATGCAAATAAGAGCCTATGTTATGTTGAAAATGATTCTAATACGTGCATGGAGAAAGGGTATATATGGCAGTAAAGATGAGAGGCGGCTAAAGAAGTTGGTAGAGTGAAATTGAGTGAAAAAAGGGTAGGAAAGTGTGACCAGGAAGGAAGGCGTCAAATAATGAACGTGAAACAGCTGGTTGCCCTTGCATGGGGCACTTAGATTTTTAATTTTCTGGAATAGTAAGACTAGTCTTTGGTCAAAACTCATAATGCCCTTGTTGTGTAAAGGGTTGACTCAAACTTGGCCGACTTTTGGCCCTCCATGGAATTTCTGTTAACACACGGTACATGGGTTTACTAGTTTACTCGTGTCATTCTGAGAATGTAATAGTGTCAAAACTCCGGGGAGAGGTGATCATACTCAATTCGAAATAATTAATGTAAACCTTCGTCTAGTTGCTAATGTCTCCAATGTGCGCAAGAGTGAGGTTGGAGTGGTAACTCCGTTGGTTGATTTCTTGTGCAAAGTATCGGGATGAGTCTTCGTTACCCTTGTGTAAATATCCAAAGGGCGTATTTTAAAAAACTTTGAACTATGTGTGATTTCCGTCGTCTCACCCTCTCTGTATGTAATATCTTATGGCGGTTAATATCCTCGTTGTCGGGTTAATTTGAGAAATTATATGGAGCATTACATGATATCCACCAAAAGGCGAAAACAACACAGCAACCAAAAAATTAAGGATGATCATCAAGTCAGATGGTCATTAAACAGAAGATTGTAAGAAATCAAAAACAAAAATGTAGTACGATTCGTTCCCTAGTACGACAAATTGGACCTGTACGTATGTGTACAAGATAACGCAAACACGAAATCGTCCTACACTGAAGCTTTACGTTACTAGTGAATACTAAGGTGACAATGATCAGTAGGGTCATTTCTAGCTTCATTGTTTGCTCCTAATCTTCTCTATTTTGCATTACGTTACTCTGTTTGAGCATAGCAGCTCTGGCTAGTCACTAAAATCGAAAGCAGAGGAAGGAATTTTTAAGTATATATCCTAGATTTTTCTATGTTAGTTTCTTATGTTTGAAATATCGTAGATGTGTGTATATGGTGGATAAGACCGTGTGGGTAAACATCACTTAGCTGGTTTCTGATTTTTTTCTTTGTGGTTCTACGTCTCCACGTTTATTACAATTCCTTCTACGTTGACTGATAATAGACTCGAATTATTTTGGTACTAAGTCTTCAATTCGTTGATATTGCACTAGGGTTGGTGACCTCGGAGTTTGTTAGTAGTATCTAGAGAATATCACTTTTTTTTTAGGTCATAGTATTTGTTCGTAAGCAGTCTCTCTGTGTTTTTAATGTAGTGGCAAGGCTTGCCTAAACCCGACCCCCCTCTACCTTGCTTTCTGACTAGCTCTAAATCGCAGTATGCTGTTGCAGAGTATGCTGTGTTGCTGATGACTGTAATTAGCATTTAGAATTCAAATGTTGGAGAGATGTGAACCAATGTAAGAATAATACAGCTTAAACTCTTTATTATTACTCACCACTTATATTACAATGAAATCAAAGAATATATATATCCCACACAGTTTTGTACAAAAACTACTAGATACAAAAAAAAAAAGAAGTTATTACTTAGGCGCTAATATATGCAATAGTACACAAAAACTTGCGTCCTGCAGTTTAAATGTTAAAACTTGCATTCTTTAGGAAGACCCTGTGGAAACCTCTGAACATCAGTGCAGTAGTTGTAAATCATGTAATTCTTCTGCACCAGTTGCATCCTCTGCTGGCTAGTCGAGTCAAGCTGCTGGTTCATCCAGGCAGAAGCCGAGGGTGAACCGGAGCAAGTCGATTTACCATTCACCCAAACGCAGGCATCAGCATTGTAGTTCCTGTATGCTGCAGTAAACGGAGCTTTGCTCCAGTCTGTTTTAACTCGTCCACCTTGGGTTGCCCAGTCTTCGGCGTCCCACAGGCTCGAGTACATCCTCATTGGCTGACTGTTTGGGAAGGGAACTCCAATTGATGCCAAGTTCTTGAATTCTCTGATGGCAGTTCCATCTACTGAAAATCTGAAATCATACAGTGACATGGTCAGATATACATGTACTTAGGAATCAATTTTCGATGTTTTGTTCTATGTGAAATTGAGTACTTACATGATGCTCCGGGGATTCCAGAGGATAGAGTAGGTGTGGAAGTCGGAAGTAGGGTCGAACCAGAGACGAAACTGTTGTTCCCGGCCACCTTTACCTTGGGTGAACACGTTGGTGTGTAGAGTGTAAGGCTGGCCGGTAACATTGCCTAAGAACTCGAGGTCAATTTCGTCATGTGTAGCTCCTTGGGATGATAACTGCAAAATGATGAAGAATTGTAAGTATAAGTATCCAGAAGACACTACTATGTATTATAGTTTTAATGACATTTTCGAGTGGAACTTACGTATAAGGTAGTGACAGTTCCAGCAGAGTTTCCAGGAACGAGTTTTAGCTGCATATCGATCTTTCCAAAGAGGTATTGGTTCTTAGACTGGAAGCCAGAGCCAGAGCCCTTGTCTAGGGAGAGTGTAAGAAGCTGGCCATTGTTAAGGATCTTGCCGCGGCCATCACCCCAAGTGAGGTCGATATTCTGATTGAGATTACCGGCAGCTGAAACCGCGGAAATCATGTAACAAGCAAGTAGGAAAATGCCTAAGCTCGAAGCCATGGTAGTATAACGGTGGAAATGTACGTACGTGTATGTGTATGTAAAGTGTAAAAGAGAGAAAGAAGAGTATGTTTTGGTTGGATGATTTGAAAGTGTGCATGGGAAGCCTCTATTTATATTGAGGAAGAAATGGCCAATAATACAAAGGAGAGAGATCGTAAAAGGCGGCTAAGTGAAGGTAATAAGTGTTAGGAAAAAGACTTAAGTGGAGAATGAAAGGAAGTTGGTAAGAAGGATGCAAAATTATTAACGTGAAACAGCTGGTGCATGTAAATGAGGGTGTGACTGACTGACTACAACTTGCTGCTTCTCGACCCCCCCAAAGTTGAGTTTGATCTTTTGCCTCACAAGGGAAAGGCAACTCAAGTGCACCTAAAATGTAAAGGTAGGTGGCTTTTGAGGAAGGTTTTGCTTATACCAAAGTTGAGTTATGCCCAAGTTTTTAAGGGCCTTTAGCCTTTGGGAGTTCTCTATTATGTGTCATTTCACCGAGCTTTTTGGTGTTCACTCAAACCATGAACCAGAGTCTCGAGTGCTCCCGCATATGTTATGCTTAGAATTGGAAGAGTCCTTTACATGTCTTTGTATTGAAAAGACCAATAATTGTCTTCTGGATAATCCAAAACGAAAGTTTTGTCGAGGATGTGCTAGTTCAACTTTGGAATATAAGACATAGAATCGATTTAGTTAGTCATGATACTTTTACTCCATCATTTGGCTTGAATCCGATCTATTCAAGAGAAGACCGATTTGGTTCACGTAGATGGTAATTGGTAGATACCAAAAATTTCATTTTTTTTCATTGGATGCAATTACTAAATGGTTATGAATTGATGAATTGTGTCCCAACATGTAGTAGTTCAATCAATACTATGACACTATCTTATTGCTAGTGGATTAGAATGATTTAGGGATTAGATTAGGATGGAGCTAGTGGATTAGAGAGTGTTAGCGGAAAGTTAACTTTATATAACACCAATTGTCATATCTCATAACCAGTAATAATTGGTCCTAATTTAAAACGAGGAGACTGCTACCCTAACTCCTATGGGTAGTGTCCTATAATTATCTGGGGTAGGCGGCTTAATAAGATCAAATGTACTTCGTATTAGTGGCCCTTTACCAGTGAACTGTAATCAATTATGATTAACGATTCAATGTAGAGGGTCATCTGATGTGGCATTATTGATTATGCAATAAAGTCAATGGAGTTGGCAGCTGATTATACTGTTGGGAAATTTTTAGATTAATTCATGTTTGGATAGTAGCCATCTTAGTGGGAAGAATAGGGAAAGAATTGGTTAATTGCCCATTTTTTCTTTTAAATTTTTGAAGTTTGGATGGTGATAGTGCGTGAAGTAGCAGTTCTTAATTCGCTATAACGCGTTTTCTATATAAGGGTAAGGTTCGTAGTTTTTGACACCTATTACATCGCTATAAGCATGACTCGGGAGCACTTAATTATAGTTGTCGTTGTTATTGTTGTTATAGCGAGCAACGCAAGATTGAAAAAGCCGAAGCGGAGAACTATCCTACTCCGAAACGATTGACATCCGAAATTTTACATCTTACTTCTCGCTAATTGTCAATCAGAGGGTGCATTTAATTTCTAAATGAATTGATTGACATCTAAACTTTTAAACTTGTAGATTTTCAGGTTTCTTTTTGTTGCAAATTTCTACCTATGTGGTAGGATGGAAGGGTGGATGGTACACAATTGTACAAGAAGAATCGAGAGGACGCAAGTCCTTGAGGAGTGGATTTGATTACTCCGTACATGATTAGACTCTGTTTACTACTCTTTTTGTGTTTTATCCTATTGAGTATTGACAAATGATATGTGTGTTGTTTGTTTCTGTGAAAAATATTTAATCGGTCATAAAAAACTGAAAATCGATTCTCGAAAGACGACATGAATACTTCAGACTTATGCTATTTGTGCTAAGTTTCTTTTAAGACAGCGATTCTTTCATATTTTTTTTAATTTTTATGTAGTATACATTATTACACAAATATACAATGTAATTAGTTAAATCATCCATGAAAATGATTATCGTTGCTATGGACCCCTACTCTGTTTTGCTTGTAGATAATCAACAAAACCACTAGTGCTGAAAATACAAACTTTTGATTTTTGAGATACACAAATGTATGAATAAAAAACTTAGCTCTTATCATTAATATTAACTTTACCACTTACTCCACATTACAATCAAATTTACTAAAAAGAATAATTATACAACTCATCTAACACTTTGTACACAACAAATAATCATACTAATAGATTTACACTAGCAAAATAGGCCAGATTAGTTAATGTCTTTAAACCCCTAGAACTTAGATGCCCTGCATTCTTTAGGAATACCCTGAGGAAACCTCTGAAAATCAGTACAGTAGTTGTAAATCATGTAATTCTTCTGCACCCAATGCATCCTCTTCTGGCTAGTCGCATCAAGCTGTTGGTTCATCCAAGCTGCGGCCGAGGGCGAACCGCGGCAAGAAGATTTACCGTTGATCCAAACACAGGCATCAGCATTGTAATTCCTGTATGCTGCAGTAAATGGTGCTTTGCTCCAGTCTGTTTTAACCCGTCCACCTTGGGTTGCCCAGTCTTCGGCATCCCACAGGCTTGAGTACACTCTCATTGGTTGACTGGTTGGAAATGGTACTCCAATTCTTTGCATATTCTTGAATTCTCTGATGGGTGTGCCGTCCACAGAAAATCTGAAGAAATCGTATAAATTACGTTTTAGATGACTATCTGATGACGCTATCTCATTTTCTACGAAATTTAAGTAAAAGAGTGTGTTTGAAAAGTTGGTTGATTACTTACATGATGCTCTGAGGATTCCAGAGGATGGAGTAAGTGTGGAAGTTGGCAGTCGGGTCGAACCATAGACGAAACTGTTGTTCCCGGCCGCCTTGGCCGTGGCTGAATACATTAGTGTGTAGAGTGTAAGGCTGACCGGTAACATTGCCGAGAAATTCCATGTCAATTTCGTCGTGTGTAACTCCTTGAGATGATAACTGTAAGTTGACAAATTAAACGTTAACATATGAAAAAAACGGATGGAGTATACTTTTGATCGATGTGGTATTTATATGAGTGGAGGACTTACGTATAAGGTAGTGACAGTTCCAGCGGAATTTCCTGGTACGAGTTTTAGTTGCATATCGATTTTACCGAATAAGTACTCGTTTTTAGACTGGAAGCCGGACCCGGAGCCCTTGTCGAGGGAGAGTGTGAGAAGCTGACCGTTGTTGAGGATCTTGCCGCGGCCATTGCCCCAAGTAACGTCGATATTCTGGTTGAGATTGCCGGCTGCGGAGGCTGTTGCAACCAAAGTGACAAGTAGAAGAACCAAAGTAGTAGCAGGAGCCATAGGGAACATTCAAGTGTGCAATATAATGTGAGGAATGTATTTATGTGTTATAAAACTATAGGTTGTATATATTATGAAATGTTGTGATTTGGTGATACAAAAATGTGCATGGGGGCAGGGGTATATATATTGGTGGAAATCAGGATAATGTATGGTAATGGTAAAAGGATAAGGGTCGGTTATAGTGAAGAAAATGACAAGTTGACTTGAAATTGGGCAAGGAGCGTAACGAAGAAGGTTCGTAAATCATAAACTTATGAAGAAGAAACAGCTGGTGCCTTTGCATGGGGCACTAAATTAGCATGAAAAACAGAGGGTAGTGAACTTTGGTTGCCTGCCTTTTTGGTATAGGAGGTGACCAAAGTTGACGTCTTCTTCTTGGTAATTTGATCAAACGCGGAGACTTGCGCTGTACTCTTTCCATATACTTTTTACTATTTACTTTTAAAATTGTAAAAAATTCGATAAAACGAAGAGAGGTAATCTGAATGTGCAAAGGCAGATTTCGGACATGAAGAACAAAGGGCTAAATTTACAGGGATGACCTTGTTTCAAGGTTTGCAAAGCGTCGTTACGTATTTTGGCGATATTATCTTTCGTCAGCGCTTACTTGTTTGGCAAATTAGCTAGTAACATTAGATTAAGCAGAATAACCTTGTTTTATCATTTGTGCAGTCCATTTGCATCTCAATCTATCCTTCCATTTCATCTATCACGGTTTACATAGTCATATGAGTACTTATTTTCCGAACTTACAAGAAAGTACAAAACGTCAACAAATGAAAAACACAAAAGATGTAGTAATGCATATCCGCTCCGTGCACAAGGCAAGTGCCAAAGTGAGGAAGGTTTCAACATCAATAATACTCCTAGAATAGAATATGACAAATTTGCATATAAATGTAAAAGTTGGGTCATGGATTACTGTGAGTGTGATGTGTGTGTGACCACAAAATTGAATGGTATTTTAAAGGGTGGATACAGATTATAATGTGCATAAAAGTTAAGTAAGTGTCTGTCTCCGTGTGCTTAATAATTACTGGGTTGTTTGTTCTAGCTAGAATTCCTTTTCTTGCCATTCAACATCTCGACTTGATCTCTCAAGAAGAACACCCGTGTGGCGTGTGGGGAAAGAATTTCAATTAATCATCACCAGTTGTCACCTTTACCTACTCCTTGTCTTAGATGGAGTTTGTGGTTCAGGTGGCCATTAGGTTGGTTGGCTTACAATTCTCGACGATACTATGTGTATAAAGTTATAAAAATAGCGGATCATAATGAAAAAGAATGAGTAATCATACAAATGTTCTACCACGTAATTTCACTGTTTTCAAAAATGATACTCGTATACAATATTACAATGTATTCTTGAAGTGTGTGGAGTTCTAATAGTCTTAGGTGACATTTTTGGTTTCACTGTGCACCTAATGTATTTCAAAAACCATAATCTATGTGCAATTGAGATCAATTCAATGATTAAAGTGATTTATTTTGACAATGTTTTGACTATATGAAGCTTTGAGTTTGAAGTGACCAAGTTTTACGAGTTAGGACGCGTCTCAACTCTCACATATACAAAGTCCGTATACATGTTGACATGTCATTTTTTGACAATAAGTAATTCACTAGAATCGGACTCTTGGGATACATGCATGCTTGTCGAGATAACTTTTGCCAGCTCTTACGCGTCACAAGTAGGCAAATTAGTACTGTAGAAGGGACTAAACACTGAACTTCTTTGGTTTCATTCATAATAAAGCTACAAGTCTACAACTTAATAACTTTTGTAAAGGACTTTACAAGAGAGAGCATCAACAACTTGTATACCAAGCTTATTTTTTGTGCAAGATGAACACATAAGTAATACACATATCTTGTTAACTTGTTAATTCACTGTCGAACATGGCATTCCTTAGGTGTGCCTTGAGGGAAACGCTTAGTATCAGTGCAATAGTTATAGATCATGAACTTCTTCCTGACCCAATTGAGCCGACTTTGGCTCAAGCCATCTAGAGTTCGAGTCAGCCAGGTAGACGTCCTGGGCGGACAGGATGATCTTCCTGCGACCTTGACACAGGCATCGGCCCTGAAGTTCCTGTAGGACGCAGTGAAGGGCGCCTTACTCCAGTCTGTTTTGATTCGGCCACCTTGAGTTGCCCATTGATCTGCATTCCATAAGCTTGAGTGCAGCCGCATTGGCTTCAACTTTGGGAAGGGGATGCCTTGTGCCTCCCTGTTTTTGTACTCCCTGATGGGTACTTCATCTATCGAAAAGCTGCAAATGTTTTTAATCTTTCGATGTGAGACAACGACTTCCTAGATAATCCTAAAGGTCTAGTTATACTGTTATAATCTTATAGACACAGGACATACATAAACAAAGCCATGCAGTAACACTTTTCTCATAGTCATATTTGATGTGTAGAACTTAGCATATCACATGCAACTAACAATCAAACCCAATTGTCTAATAGTGACAATTTGACCAATAAGCGCACTATGGTTTCTTCTGTTTGCTTCAAAGTTTCTAGGACTAAATTCACAGGATCTAAACTGAACTCATCGTTTTCTTAAGTTGAAGTGAATATGACCCGAGAGAAATTCGGTGCGTATTAGAACTACCATAGCTTTACCTTCACTATTACACTCTTATTTCCTAGCCACCCTGTCGAAGGGAAACTTCTTGTGTAACAATGTCAAGTACTTAAGAAGTACTACCTCTGTTTCTTTCAATTCTATGCGTTTGAATATTTGATTTGAGTTCCTCCCCCACTTACAAGTCAAAGTAAAAAGTTCGAGAAAACGGAAGGAGTGTAATCTAAGCGTACAGTTTAAAATGGGTAGACATAAATCCACTCCTTTAATCAACTGATCCATGCTCTTTTGTACCTATAAACCCGCAAGGTACAAAAGAGCGTGGATCAGTTGATTCATTACGTGGCGTTATCATTGCCCTTTAAAAACACCACTACTTGGTTAAAAATGAACAGGTTTGAGATGCAAATCTTACACAATAGTGTGAGGATTCCACAAGATGGAGTAAGTGTGAAAATCAGTAGTTGGATCAAACCAAAGGTGAAACTGCTGCTCTCTGTCTCCTTTCCCACCCGTATACACATTTGTATGCACTGTGTACGGCTGCCCCGTCAAGTTCCCTAGAAACTCATAGTCTATCTCATCAAATGCATCTCCTTGCGACCGCAACTGAAAACTCAAACAAACAATTACTATCATCTATCCATATAGTCAACTAAATTTCGCGAAAACTTGGTAAGTCGATTTTACAATAGGACATAACAATCACTCGACATCTCACAAGCCACATGTGTATCTGTTACCACGTCTTATCATAAAACCGTCTTACCATAACTACTACGTGTTTTTAAGTGAGTAAATATTTACATAGTATGCAGTGACGGTGCCAGCAGAGTTGCCAGGAACGAGCTTAAGCTGCATGTCTATCTTGCCATAGAGATACTCATGCTTAGAGTAGAAGCCAGAACCTGTAAGACTATCAAGTGTTAAGGTTATAACTTCTCCATTGTTCACAAATTTACCCCTCCCATAACCCCATGATATATCAAAATCTTGCATTAGATTCCCCCCATTAACACCCATGATCAATATTTCCACTAAAAACACTAAAATCATCATCTTTTTAGATCCCATTTTTGAACTTTTTGATTATTTTTTTATGGGTGTGTGTTTTTAGTGATGTTTCAGAAGTATTTATATAGGAGAAACCGGGAGATTGTTATAAATGAGGGGAATATAAATACTATATAATAAAGATTTGGATAGTGTATTGATGAAGGAGGGTGAAAATAGTGAGGTTAACAAGGAGAAAAAAGAGGAGATTCTATTGCATGGCAGAGGAAGATCAACAGGTGGAAGTATAGACGAGAGTGAGTGTGTGCGTCGGTCGGCTTTGTCATGACACACAAAGGATAGACGAGTAGCTGCACTTGCACTGGCTCCCTCAACCAAGGAGCTGTCCTCCAAAAACATGACCAAGGCCTACGTTACTTGGGACTCCTTATATTACTTCATGTACCCGTGTCAGAGTGTCGAATATTCGATATTGTAGACCAAAAGCAACATAGAATGGTCGAGTACGATAGTAGGATACGCACCAGTGTTGGATACTTTTAGTCGAGTTGGAGTAACTTAGTACCACGTCTGATGGAACACTTTGTTTGACTAATTAGCAAGACTTATAAGTAAGGTGAGGAGGTGGTTATGTCTCACATGGATTACAGTGTTATCGTTATTATGGACGAATAATTTCATATTAAAAGGATATTCGATCAATAGATGGACGAGTACTTTACCATGTGAAAACATTTTACTACGACCTAACTGACCTCCTCGACGTTGATTTTCAAGTATTCCCAGAGTGATTTCGAATTTATGGAGAGGTTGGACTTGAGGGGAGTGATTAGTAGTTAAACCATACTCTATTCTCTAAGCATTTGGTTCTCTTACATGTTACTCAGAAATTATGGGAATGACTAGCCATTTTGTTCATTAATAATTTGAGTAAGATATCTTCCGCAGTGCAGGCTGACAGAAGCCAATTAAAGTAATTGCTCTGTTTTGAGTGTATCATGAAAAATGTCAAAATATCAACTCTAACTTCTACGACTCTTTTGCAATGAATGTGATTTCACCCAACTAGAGTTTATCTGTAAGAGCTGGCAATAGGGAGGTAGCCTGACATGCATTTTAGGACACATGATAAAAATGCCACTCATTATGGCCAACCAAAAAAAAAAATTACATACATTTAAAACTAATTTCTTTTTCATTCGATATGATATACACCGTATTGGTTTAAGAGGGTTCAACCTTGCAAGCATGAACTGATCGAAAAGGTCGAGTCTGGTCATAAACCTAACACTATTTCGGAACATTGAGAGGCTGCTTACCATGGGTTAATCACGACACGTTTTGATGTTGAAGTTAAAGGATGAAAGTGTTCTCATGTCTCACGATCCTAAATTCCTAAAGTAGCAGCAAAACACAGAGAACACAGCTAAAAAGCCAGACAAGTGAAATCACCACAAACAAAAAACAACCTTTGCATTTGGTGTTGAGTGAAGTGAACGGCATTCCAATGATGTTATTTCTCGTGTCACTCGTGAGTCTTTTCTCGGACGACTTGGATCCTAGAGATGTTCTAAGTCTATCATCCTCAACTTTTTATGCCATCATTTGACAAGAATGTGTCTTAGTCATAGGATGCATTAAGCCATGCATATCCATATCGCCAACTAGGACAGGTAGTTTTCATAGACACCAATGTCCTTATCAAAGAGCTATCAGGAAAACTTTCGATGATCAGGCGTTTTGCTAAAGGGATCGAACATTCTCACACCTCTAACGGATAATCTCCGCACATCCTCCTCTCACAGTTCAGACCTTTGGACCTCTTTTCACGGATACTATTTTTTTTTATCATAGGACGGGTGTAAGTCCAACTCTTTTAATTTGTTCGTCCGTTTTATTCCTTCGGTTTTTGTTTACGCAAACCACGCTTAAAGAATTTAATGAAACAAAGGAAGAATATTATTAATTTATATTAGTCTGCTTCTCCTACATGCACAAAAGCAGCTGTCTTCACTCTTCAATAACCCTATTGCTATTTGACGCCCAAAATATGGGCCCCATTGACGCCCGAAATGTGGTTAAAAGCCCACTATACCCCTGTTTGTCTTTTCTGATTTTTCTTCCTTTCCCCTCTTTACCCTCTTTCCTCCCTTCTACACTCTCTCTCCTCAGTCCTCTTTCACCATTTCCTCAATAACTCCATCAGTCCTAAACACATTAATTCTACCATCCTTCATCCTCTTTCTTTCGCTACTCACCCTCCATCTTAAATGTTTGGCGTTGAAGTAAAGCTTGATGTTAAATGCAAACTTAATCAAATTCACTAGAAACAAAAAAAAAAAACACGAGAATTGATAGAATCAATGGTAGGGAGGATGATGAGGAGAGAGAAAGTGAGAAATTACCCATGATTACAGCAGCGAGCGAGGAATCGTAAATTGCAAAGGTAATAATCTGTTAATTTGAAAATTGAGCTGAAAATTGAAAAGGGTTTTTGTGAGATTGATTGAGGTTTTTGGGGGATTAAGGGTTTTAGAATTTTGTTTAAAAACAAAAAAAAAAAGCTTTTTTCTGGGCCTCCATTATATCTAACTTCAATTTTTCAATTTTTTCAATTTTTTCTTTTTTGTGATTGCGTAATGTTGAAGTTTTAGATCTGAAATATGTGACGGAGTTTGTGAATTTGTTGTTTTTGTGGTGTGTAAATTTTTTAGCCGCAATTTTGGGCGTCAACGAGGCTCAGTCACGTGGATTTGGTGGCCGAGGAGGCGGTGGAAGCCGTGGTGGAGGTGGTTACGGAGTAGGAGATTGTCAAATGTAAATATTACGCTGGGTTTGGGTTTGAGGTGAAAAAAAAGGTGCTCTGAGGTTGGGTTAGTTTTAGATGTGAGATTGTCAAATGTTTGTTTGTATTACGATCAAATTATTGCAATCTTTGAGAATCAATGGAAATGAAAAACTGTTGAATGCCATTCCAAAAAAAAAAAAACATTAATTCTACCAATTTTCATCAGATTTCTTTCATAATTGAGGCCGAATACGTTACATATTTTCCAAATTCATTGTAAATCTGAATATGTATTAACCTAATATGTGTACGATACACCTGAGGTTGAGTACATTATAATATTTTTCGAGTTCGTTGTTAATCTGAATATGTATTAACCTAATTTGTGTATGATACACCTTGTGTATGATTATATGATACACCTGAGGTTGAAGACGTTAAAAAAAATTCAAGTTCGTTGTTAAACCCCTCTGTCACAGCTCAAACGCCCCATGTTTCATTTCGCGGCTTCCCACCTCAAATACCCCATGTATGTCATGTACATCAGTATATCTCTTCTCTAACACACTGAGGTAGAAAAACACACTCAGACAATAAAAAAAATTACTCATATCACGTAATAAGACCTATTTGGTAAAACTATACAAAAACATACTCAAACGTGCAACAATCATACTCAAAGTGAATACAATTTCACCAGGACCAGACCATGTACGATTTAACCCGTTTATGACCTTGTTCTCAATACGGCTCGACCTCTCCCTATAAGATTAGTTTCAAATACCCTTAAAAACGATGACTAATAATGTATATACTTTCAAATTAAAGTAATCCTAAAAAACATTATTAACTTTTGATCCAAACTAAAAAAATTAACAAGTTGTGTATAAGTCTCGTTATGATGTGGAAAAAATAATTTTTTGTAGATGATCGAATGAGCTGAGGTATGACACTAGGGATGTTTCTTATTTATAACGTATCTATATGAGTTGGTTGATAATTCACGATTGATTAACAATACCATAAGCACATTTATGCCTGATTTTGATATACTTCTATCTAAAAAAATGTGTCAAATCACGATCATATTCCATTATAGGTTTTAGTTGGATAAATGTGAAATTATTTCTGAAAAAATTTATATAATATAGAAATTTCAAAATAGACTAGATTAAAATTTTAGTATACTCGTCAAATACAAAATTGAAAATTTACATAACCAAATTGATCATACAAAATGGAAAACCCATGCTTCGTACGAGACACTTTTTCATATTCGTTTTTATTAAATAGTTAATCTCAAAATAAATAAATTATGATAACTGATACATGTATCTTATAGAATAGATGTTGAATGGATCTTATATTACTCACGCCCGAAAGAGGTTAAAAACACACTTTGGTACAACCATACAAAAACATACTCAAACATGTATATCTTTAACAAAGTGAGGTAGAAAAACACACTCAGACAATCATAAAAATTACTCAGATCACGTATATTTGGTACAACTATACAAAAACATACTCAAACATGCAACAATCATACTCAAAGTGAATACAATTCCACCGGGATTAGACCGTGTACGTTTGACTAGTGTCCGATCGTGTTCTCGATACGGCTCGACCTCTCCATATACGATTAATTTCATATACCCTTAAAAACGATGATTAATAATGTATATACTTTCAAATTAATATAATCCTAAAAAACATTATTAACTTTTGATCCAAACTAAAAAAAATTAATAAGTTATGTATAAGTCTCGTTATGATGTGGAGAAAATGATTTCTTATAGATGATCGAAGGAGGTATGACAATAGTGGTATTTCTTACTTATAACGTATCTATATGAGTTAATTTTAGTAATTCACGTTTCATTAGAAATACCTGAAGCAGATTTATGTTTGATTTTGATATATACTTCTATCTAAAAAAATGTGTCAAATTACGATCATATTCCATTATAAGTTTTAGTTGGATAAAAATGTAATTGTTTCTAAAATTATTCTTTTTGTAATATTGAAAATTCAAAATAGACAAATTTTAATATACTCGTCAAATACGAAATTGAAAATATACATACCAAATTGATCATATTACTAATAATGTATATATACTTTCAAATTAAAATAATCCTGAAAAACATTATTAACTTTTGATCCAAACTAAAAAAAATAATAAGTTGTGTATAAGTCTCGTTATGATGTGGAAGAAATGATTTGTTGTAGAAGATCGAATGAGGTATGACACTAGGGATGTTTCTTATTTATAACGTATCTATATGAGTTGGTTTTGATAATTCACTATTCATTAACAATGCACATTTATGCCTGATTTTGATATACTTCTATCTAAGAAAATGTGTCAAATCACAATCATATCCCATTATAGGTTTTGTTTTTTTTTTTTTTGAAATAAATCCTATTATAGGTTTTAGTTGGATAAATGTGTTATTATTTCTAAAATAATATATAATATAGAAAATTCAAAATAGATTATATTAAAATTTTAATATACTCGTCAAATACAAAATTAAAAATATGCATAACCAAATTGATCATATTCCATTATAGTAGTTCAAATTTGCTATCTATATCATATAACAGCCTGTGCAATTTTAGTTGAACTGATTTGTAATCATCAAGTAGTAGTCTCTCACCAAAAACTAACAAAATGTACAAGGTATATAGAATTCCTTGATTTAACTTCTAACATATAGAATTGTCAAACCAAAAGCTAAAAAACACAATAGTTAATAACGTTATTGAATAAAAAAACATTCCAACTATATATGAGTTTTGAGTATGTTTTAAAATAATCTGTGTATGATACATTTGACTAATTGAGGTTGAAAACGTTTAACAGTTTCCAAATTGGTTGTTAATCTGAATATGTATTAACCTAATCTATTTATGATACAACTGAGGTTGAATACGTTTAATATTTTCCAAGTTCGTCGTTAATCTGAATATGTATTAAGCTAGTATGTGTATGATACACTTAAAGTTGAATATGTTGGCCGAGCATGAGTGTAAAACGAATAAGGGAGGAGGGAGATCGAAATGTATCGGTTTGTGTGACAATATATGTCTTTTTGGAGCTTATTTTATGAAAGCTTTGTTTGTATTGTCGAGACGTGTTCTCAATTGTCCGAAATTATAATGATGTACAATGTTTTATAACAATTTATAATACAAGTATCATACACTAGGTATGAAGCGATAGAGGAGTAGTTGTAGTAGTTGTAAGCTTTCTTTTCTCTATGTCAAGATCCGACTTATACTCTAATCATCTTCGCCCCTTCTTACAACATACGTAGTAGCTCTAAGGGTTATCAGGGCACATTATCTTCTTAGAATACTTAACGAGAAAGAATACTTTTAATACGAGTACTAGTTATCTCATTAGCCTAATCAATCAATACTATACCTTTACTAGGCTACTGTCCACGCCTACGTGGCAACTTTTGAAGGCATTCAGAGCCAAAAAATTCCACCTCATCTCCTACGTGTCGTCCCGGTGTTCAATTGCATTCTCTCTCCTCCATGTCATGCACCATTTAATATTTTAAATTAATTTAGGTGAATAAAATCTTTTGAGTTGCCTTCATGAACGTTAGTTTGAAAACACTTCAACTTATTTGAAATTAATTTTCATAAATTTCAATATTCACATCATAATTCATATTGTCTAGACGAGCTTTGGGGGCTTGGCTACGTGGAAAGGTCATGTGTCACAAAGAGATGCTTTCACAACAGTGTTAATATTATTCTTTTGAGTTGCCCATTTAAACGTTATGAGTCACTTCAACTTCTTACCATAATTTTCTTTAAATTTTAATAGATTAATCATTAATCATCACCATAATTCATCATAAAAAACGACATTAACTATGGTGTCTCTTGGCTTTTCGTTTGCCAATTGTATCGGTTACGTTTTAATTCAGATCAGTATATATATGTTATGAATTTAATTGAATTCGGTGGGAAAAAATATCATTTCATGTACAATGAGTCCATCAAAGAGAGATTTTTAGACATGAGAAGATATATCTATATTTAGAGCGTATTTTTATGTATTAGTGTAAGACTTTATAATATTTATATTTTACTATCGAAGTATGATGGTAAGTTGAGAATCGATATTGTAATTGCATTGTACATCTTTTTTTTTTCAAGATATGATCATCTTTGTCATGTTTATTTTTGACATTGTGATTGACAAGTTTGATTCTATTTCCAATATCGTTAATGTTAGTACAATTTTACAAATAAGTTAAAATGATCCCGTGTATTCATGGGCCAATAGCTAGTTCAAAGAACAATCAAGAATGTAAAAATTTGATTAGTATTAAATAATTGAGTGTAATCAACACCGTCTCCACCAAAATTTTGAATATTATTCACCCTAAAAAGTAAATAATATGAAAAGAAATTAATAATGTTACTATTTGTATGTCACATGTATATCTTCAACACAATGGGCTAGAAAAACAAACTCAGATAGTTATAAGGCTTACTCAGACCACGTACTAAAACCTATTTGGTACAACTATACAAAAACATACTCAGTCATGCAACAATCATACTCACAAGCTATTCCTAGATAGCTCCAGTTCAAAAGCTACTTCAGTCAGTGTCGAAATCTCAAGGATAATAGATGAGCTTTGCACTCTGGAAAAAAAAAAAACTCAGATTGGAACGTTTAGCCCAAAGTTTTTGTGGTAGTAAGCATAATGGCCAAAATAAGACCTTATAGAGTTATAGGTGTCTCCAGGCTGTATTGGTAGACTGAACAATCCATAGAAACTCTTCATAACTTGGGATGTAGACGGTATGAAAGTTAAGGGACTTTAGTCACTATACTATTACCATCCTGACTTTAAAATTGCCTGAGTAAAGAACAAACTATCATATATCATAACGGGTGCGCCCTCGGCTTACCCCCTTCTTCCCCGTGAAAAAAGAGGTCCAAAACGACCAGGTACAGCCGAAGCAGGTTTCCGTTTCCAGTTGGTTTAGAACTAACAATGCTATCTTTTGGTTTTGATCTCGGCATTTCCTAGGTGTTACCGGAGTTAGCCTCTTAGCATGATTTGTTGACTTCTTTCCGTTTCTTTTCTTTCTTAGTATGAAGATGCATCATTTGTCAAAAATATAAAAAAAAACGACGAATACTATGAAGATGATTAGATGACAAAAGTGACGATGAGAAAGGAGTGTTGTTGAACCTGTATTGCTGTACATGCTTTTACTTTTGCGTTGAGGGAAGTTTCGGACGAACTTGTCTGAACTTGGATTACAAAACTGCAGCTATAACGGCGGTATCTTTACTTGGCCCCTGAACATTCCAAAACTTTCTGTGACTTGAGCACCCTAATTTTATATGTACATTATTATCACGTTCGTAGATGTGATTATGATCGCTGGTGAACGATTGTCCATTCATCAGCATCACGTGTACGCACATTATCCACCACTTCGTAATCCATCTCGAACCCTTCATCTTGGAAATGCAATTCTTCTGATTTTAACAACTCAGTTGAAGGGTATTGTTCATCAATCAATTGCTCAACTTCCATCTGCTGCATTTCAGCCTCAACCAAAGCATGCATCTGGGCACGCTCTTTGTCCCTCGGGTACGTGCAATACAGAAATGAGTAGATAATGCAACATAGTGATATCGGAACTACAATTGCAGCATAAAGAGCCTTCGCTAATGATGCAGCATTCCCACGATCTGTTGCAATTTCTTGTGATAGGGTGGATCCTTTAGCAACAGGCTTGAAACCATAAACATGCTGAGCCAAGAGACCGACGACAGGAGGAGCAAAAGATGAGAGTATCGACTCGAAGGAACGATCCAATGCATAGATGCTTGTTCTGGAGTTCTCAGGGACAATTTCTGCAAAAATGGGGCTGAAGAAAAACACCAATTAAACTCGAGCAATACCAAAAGTAACTCTTTGTCCCCCTATTGTAGTGACAATGCAAATGGCGAGTATTCAATTCAAGACGCAGCAACATTTAAGAAATGAAAACTAGAATATGAGAAGAGCCAGATCATAGCATTTATCCACCGTCTCAAATGAGAACCCCTCATAGGGCGGGGTACAGGGGTCACATTTAGACAGTCTAACACACACAATTGCAGAAATTAATTCATAAAATCTTACTAACTGGAAAGGAACCTACTTACGCAAGGAAAGCAAAACGACTCTCAATGAAGAATTGTTCCATGAGGATAGTACTCGTTCATCATAAACAATCATGGAAAGTTGCTCACTAGTCACTAGAGACATTCAACGTCCTTGATTAGAGACCACTATCATACCAAACATTTTGACTATTAAAGCCACAAATTCAGCAGACAAGTCCTTCCAGGCCCTTAAGTACGGTTAGAATGTTATAGACTACATTAAGATAATGCTTCTAGGTTCTCCCTAAACCCAAGTCCATATTAAGACCCTCGGCTCAGGCTACCCTAAGTCCCAAACTAGGTTTCAGTTCTTCTACATGAACTTTGCATTCCAAAATGGTCCTGCAAAACAAAATAAAAGAGCCAAGGCTTGGTAAGACTTACTTGTTTGTCGCAGGAGCATTCCAGGATATGAAAAATCCAGTGATAAACATGATCAAACCATGCATGATAGCGGTAGAAGGGTCATCAGCCAAAACCAATAAAAGCAGAGCTGTTAGAGGGATTGCTGATCCAGAGCTTATCTGAGCCAAAACTATCCTGCCAGCATTAGGAAACCTCCTCGACAACTTGTCTCCAAGCCATCCTCCAAATAATCCTCCAACTGAACCAGCAAGAGTAAACAGTCCAAGTAAGAATGCTGTGGTTGTGTGAGAAAAACCTATGAGTTCCAACCACATAGGCGCAAATGACAAAGCTGACCAAGGAAACGAGCCCATAACACCCTGGGCAACGATAATCTGGAAAGAGGGTATCTTAATAACTGATTTGGCTTCGTTTACTAATTCTTTCATGTGTGACCGGAAAGATCCTTTGCTATTCTGGCTGCGGACTTTAGTGTTATCATCAGAAAAATGTGGATCTTTGGCATACAGGCGGACTAAAATACCAACAACAACACTGATTATTCCGACCATATGGAAGGATATCCTCCACCCTGGAATTCCCATAACCGTTATTTGAGCAATTAACACTGAACACAGCCCACCCAAAATTGCACCAAGATTGGCTGTCAGCTGCAACCAGCCAAATGCTGTTCCTCGATTGCTCTCATCTGTAGAGTCAGCCACAAGAGACTGAATAGCAGGAGCTACAATTGCCAGTCCTATTCCATTAAGTGCTCTTGAGACAGCAACCTAAGTAACAAAATACTAAGTGAAAACTAAGTAAATTATCAGGCCAAGGTTGAGGTGGAGTAAAAAGAACACTGAACTGGCAATATGCTATACGCCTCTGAGATGTCCACTTAGAAGTTAAAGACGGCATATAAACTCAAAAACTATGCAACGTTGGAGCAATTTCAAAAGCAGGAACAGATTAAGAAAGCATAGTCAAAGTCACACATTTCCAGCTACATACCAGAAACCAAATATGATACATCCCCCATAACAACAAAGGCAAAATCTAGCATATGAATGGCAAGTGAAATTGAAACTGAACTATGAATGAAAAAGAAAAAATTTCATAAGAAAAACTCATGTTTACTGCCCAGAGCCCCAGATCAATATGACCACGTGCATTTTACACTACATGACATATTCAATTGACACATCCCCAACATGACATGAGGACATTAAATCAGAAACGTACTACTACCAGTGTTAGCTTTGCCAAGATTCCATTTCATTTGCACGGACTTGATGCTTGTAAGTTGTAATACATTATTTCTTAGAAACAGATTTTAAACTTTTTCAGTTTGTGGGCAATGCTAAACTCAAACTGAGTGGCAAATAATAAATCTTTCCAAGAAACAATGATACAGCAAGTCATGACTAGAGAGATTAACACACACTGACTAATGAGATCACAATAATGAGTATCAATCATTGATTAGAGAACTGGTTCATTGCTCATCGCCTAGCTTGTTTGGTAGAGGGAGAGCAGAAAGCAAAGGGAGTCAAATGAGCATGTTTTCTTACTGAAACTCCCTTAAAGCGGTGAAATTTGGGTGGGATAAAGTTCACAACTTAATTTCTCACAGTTTCTTTCCGTTACTCCAAGTTACTAGTAAATGAGCCAGACAAACGGAAACGTAAGTGTCCTTTTGTTCTTTTCTCTTCTCTTCTTTTACTTTCGGTTCCCTTCCTTTCTTGTTGAAATTACGTCAACAAAATCAAGAAAATCTAGAATTGATAGTAACCTATTATTTATACTCCTAACTAACACAAACTGCTTAGAGTCCACCCTCCGTTCCTTCTATATTCCAGCTATTCTCTTCCACCTGCATTAGTTGCAAAGGCAAATACATATATACACGTGGTGTAACATCACCCTCCTACCCTCCCATATTCACATCCTTTTCACTTATAACTATGAAAAAGCTAAAGATCTTATATATATATATATATATATATATATATATATATATATATATATATCATAAATCCTTCCTTAATGCCCCAGTGCATTCTGTCATACTTTAATGAGAGAGAAAGGTGCTTAAGTCTCCACTTTAGTATAAAAGTCCCAGTGCAAAGATCATTTCTCCTCTATGACTATTGAACGACTGAAATATGATCAATGTGTTCAAAATAACTTGCTTCAAAGCTCTGAAAAGGGAATAATGCCAGGGACTAACTTTCATGCTCCCTTCAAAGTACTGAATCCAAAAACTAAATGCTTCAAAAGCAAGGAATTAAACTAATAGATCTAACTCCCGAAGTTTAGCAAACTTAATGAGAACTTCACAAAGACCTGCAAATTACTTGACATTCCTTATTGACAAAACTTCTAATTCCGAGATGTCCAGCTTTCTCACCCTTGTTACATCTCACATTCAGATGCCAACAAATAACGAGAGCAGCTCTTTTCACAAACTTCCAGGAGAACACCAAGCAAACCAACTAGTAACATGCATCCCTTTATTCAACCCAAGTTAAGGATCAAGGGGCAATTTGATCTCAATTGGGAGTTATTAATTTCATTAAGAACCAAATTACGTCCATTCTCAACAGAATGCATCCGCACATTGCTCTGTACTTCTTACTCTTAAAAGGAGTATTAGGCAGCCTAATAGGTCAGTCAAGTCCGATCAAGAGTGTAAACCATCCGTACAAACAAGGGTCTAATATAAACAGCGTCTCCACAGTTTCATCACTTCGCCCCCTCCTCCCTTCTCCTTTCCTCCACCATGCTCGAGCACTATGGTGAATATATCAGTAAGACAGTAAATCATCACTCATCAGTAGGATCAAGGGTCTACCAAAAACAGCTCGGCATGACCACAACACCTCCCGCTACCACCTGCGCCCACCTCCGGCCCACCATTTTGCTCAAGATCATCACTTGAGCATAGAGACACAAGCTAAAGACATGACATGCAAAAATGGGGCAGTAAATTGTACAAATTGAACAACCCTAATCATCAATTGCAACACATTTCCACCATTATTCCCACTAATTTTCCACAAACCCACTATCAAACCCTAAAACCCATGATTCATACAATCAATATCAAACTAAAATCAACCACATTAACTTCATAATCAATCATAAATCATCAAAACAAAACAATCCCATTTCAGATCACACTCATAATTGCACAAAAAAATCGTATCTTTCAAGTTTCAATAAAAAAATTACCTGAGTAAAAGTGGTAGAGAAGGCAACAAGAAAAGTGGCGGCAGCCCAGAGAAAGGCGCCGAGAGAGATGACGTGGGCCCGGTTATGGCGAGCAGAGAGATAAACAGCAAGAGGGTAACAAGCAGATTGAACAATGGAACGAAGGAGGGTGAGTGAGCCCAGGCCCGTCGGGTCAGTGTGTAGGGCTTGGCCCACTTCTTTGTATACACCTGGTAATATTGACTCATCTGCTTTCTCCATTATTCCTGCTAAGTTTACCAGTATTAATGTCATTCTTTCTGCCTTCATTTCTTCTTCTTCTTCTTCCTGTTGCTGCCACTGCTGTGTTGTTGTTGTTGTTGTTGTTCAGGTTGTTTTGTTGTTGTTGTTGTTGTTCAGGAATCAGAGAGAGGGAGAAATCAGAGACTTTGTTGTCAGTGAAACCCTCATTGTGTTAGTTGTTGTTGTTGTTGTTGTTGGCCTGTTGGGTGTTGTTGACTTGCTGTTCTTCTCCCGGGTGTAGGCGCGTACGTAGCGTGGCGCGGTCGCAGATCCGAACATCCGATTACTTGGAAACACGTCAAAAGTGAGGATCCGAAACCTTAGATTACCCCCACCTGATCCGAATAGACTAATTGACCTGATTCATGTTAAGACGGTGTAAGATAAATGAAGTTTAAGTAACTCGATTAACCTTGATATATATGGTGAAAATAATTACACCGTTTTAATAGACTAATAGTCTGTCATAATTTCAACCACGCGAAATTCTCCTAATATTTCAATTTAAGTTTTTTATGACGACAAAGTTACTAGAAGATGTTACATCACCCCAATGTCCGGGTTATGCAGATACTTGTGCATGTTCTTGGAAATACTCCTTCATCCTATATTAAATTTCTCGTATAATTTAAATATGTGAGAGAATTACAAACGGCACGAGAAATTTAAACTGGGACGGAGGAGTACAATATTATATAGTCTACCCATGAGGCAGATTTTCACATATGAATGGAGTACTTGGGAGGGAAGGAACGGAGCCTTTATCAAGGTTTTCAAATGTTAGGGTGTGTTTGGCCAAACTCTTGAAGTGTTTTTGGACTGTTTCTGGGTCCTAGAAACTGGAAACTGACCAAACACACAAAACTGAGAAACAGTTTCTGAATTCTCAGAAACACTTCTAGTGTAAATTTGTGCCTCAGAAGTAGAAGCTCCAATTTGGAGCTCCTCCTCCAGAAACTGTTTCTCAGAAACTGTTTCTCTGGAGAAATAGGAGCTTGGCCAAACAGACCCTTAATCATGATGATATAGATCCAGAGGCCAATGGCTGCTATTCCTGCTAAGGCTTGGGAGAGACATATCACTCAAAGAGGAAACTTATTAAGAAAGGGTGACCCTAATGCCAAAGCTAGATTCTACTTATACATGCTCAATTGCTCAGTTGTACGCATTTAAGAGAGCTAAGCATGGATCAGGTGAATCGAGCTTTGGCAATATCAATGCTAAGAAAATTAAAAGAAGAACAATATTTATTTTTAATTGAGGGCCTCTTCTCTTCGGTATCGTTTTCTGTTTTCGGTTTTTTGTTTTTTTGAAAACCAAAGTCTCGTTTTGAAAACCAGAAAAGATGGTTTTCGGTTTTCAGTTTTCAGTTTCCAGTTGTCAGTTTTCATTTTCTATATGACTATTATGGAAACAAACAATTAAAACTTTATTTTGTAACTTATTAAACTAAATATTTTACGCTAAAAAACCAAAAACTGAAAATGGCAGTGACACCGAACGGCCATGAGTTTTTGTATTAATTAATGAAAGGAAAGCCCATATGGAAAGAAAAAAAAAAAGACATTTGTGGAACTTTAGCTACTTTATTTATTTCTATTTTTTAAGTGAACATTAAGCTACTTACACAAGGACCTTATGCATAAAAATGAGAGAGAAAAAGTGGGATTATCCTTAGTTGTATGCTAAATAAACTAATCTCTTTTTGACAATGTGTGCACAAACTTGGAAAAGATAACATTATACGAAGGAGTATGATGATAATTGACAGATTCGTAGTTGCCAAACTAATATTAACAAAACCTTATTATTGTCGTGGAACTATGATGCACATTATGCCTTTTTAAGAAGGGCGGCTCCAAATGTGTTCCGCATACATACACCTTTACAATAATTTTACATATGACAATTGACATCGTAATCTATAGTTTGACATGTCTACTTGTTTATAAAATGACTCGTTTTGTTTAAGTAGTGGCCATTTTCATCTCACTAATGTTTTATAGTGTTTCTTATACCATTTATATACCGGATTGCAGACTTAAAAAGTTTGCCTCTTTGAAGGAGTCGTCAACTCGTCATATGAGTTAAAAAGTTTTCTCATGGTGCACTCAGACTGAGTGAGGTTAAATGCCTCAAACGAAAGACTACTATGTGGGGTGACGAGCTTTCTGCATGGGGTCAAAAACCTATTCGAGTTGCCTTACTTTTGTCACAAGTCTCACAACAAATTAAACATCCTTACTACTACCAAAAAAAAAAAATTCCATACTATTATCACCTATCAATTACGTTATTAATATATATCAATGTGATCGATATATAATGTGCGAGCGATACATGTACATATCTATGATCGTAACAAATTCAATTGTTATGGACGGACTTATGGTACATATTCTAATTTGCTATTTTCCGAGGAAGATCGCTTTACAAAATGAGAGAAATAATAACCCTACCATTTTTACATTGTTGTCACGTTATTGTGGGTAACGTATGTAGGGATATACAAGTAGTGAGTAAGAGAGAGGCGTGAAGAGATGTAAGCAAAGGAGCGTATCCTCGCAAAATCCGATGGCTAATCATTTTCCTTGGTCTATTTCTCACGACACTGACACTCTCTCATCTCCTCATCGATCTCTAATCATCACGCCTCACTTTACACACTACTACACCTACATGATATCACTTCTTACCAACTAATTCCTCTCTCTCTCTCTCCCTAGCTATCTATAATCAACGAAAATGATGCGCTCGGTTAACTTAATGAATTCACTGTTCGATCTTTTGAACATTTAATATGAAGCCAATGAAAATGGTTCTAAGCTAGTTAGAGGTAACAATTTCTAATTAGATCTGTTCAGATCCTTTTGGATCTCACGTCATGCACGAAGGAGTAAATTTAGTCTAATTCTTGGTCTGTCTCCATCTAAATTCAAATCAGTTTATATAGTTTAGAAATCGAAACATTACCACTTAAGAAAATAGAGCCTAATTAACTTGTACTCATAGGGTCTAGGGCCGGGTTTAATGAACTAAACCAATATGTAAACTAACTAGCACTGAACCAATCGTGGTCGTTCAATCTGAATTCATCGAAATGGAAGTAATGAGACTAATGATTAATCAATAACAATAGAACGGGTTAGGTTTGGAGCGAGTACAATTAGTCCTCGTAGGATAGTTTTTTTTATTAGTATGTAGTCACTCGTTTTTTAGATTTTTTTCGTTTCTTTTGAATTTCTCTTACATATTCAAACGAAATGTAAAAAACGCAATGAAATATTGGGAGTACTAAAATTCACTTAATCTTACCTCACTTTCCAAACAACTTTTTGCTTAATTTATTCTATTTTTGGTGCTCAAACGTTCAGTATTCCGTATTTGTTTCTATCAAATTATGCATGTTAAGATATAACCAGTTATTGAGACTCAACCATTAGTCTAGACTTTTGGTTGACTTAGCTCTTTAACAATTCATATTAGCTTCCAAGAGCGAAAGGAAAAGTCGAATACGAGTACTAATAATCAACCCCCACTCCACGCACTTTGTCACTTTCTAGCTAAGTCTTACAAAAACTATTAAACATCATTTTATTTTGGGTTTTTTGCGAAACCCTACCTTTAAAAGACCAAATTTTGCGAAACCCTACCTTTTATAATGATTTTTGCGAAAGACTACCTTAAAACAAAAATTGTTTACGAAAGACTACCTAATCACAGTTTCCGTCCAACTTAACACCATTGACCGTTAGTTGACTTATTTGTACTCTAAAACATCATCCCCAAAAATCGATTTTGAGAAATTTTCCTCAATTACAACCTCACTTAAAACATCTTGCCAACACAAAATCGAGGGAAATTTCTCCAATTCGATTTTTGGGGATGATGTTTTAGAGTGCAAATAAGTCAACTAACGGTCAATGGTGTTAAGTTGGACGGAAACTGTGATTAGGTAGTCTTTCGCAAATAATTTTTGTTTTAAGGTAGTCTTTCGCAAAAATCACTATAAAAGGTAGGGTTTCGCAAAATTTGGTCTTTTAAAGGTAGGGTTTCGCAAAAAACCCTTTTATTTTTAACCCCGCTTTAATTTGAAGTCAATGGTCTGATCTCTTTCCTAGTGGTCTCCAATAAACCAAACGCAGATTATACTCCGTATATAGTCAAATTTTGCAGGTAAATGTGTTGATTAAATTAAACTCGACACTTTTGTACTATGCTGTAAATATAATGTAGTAAATTATTTATGCCGACAAGTCTCTCCTAATCATTATTATAGCATTTTCTTTTTTGAAAGGGATCATTATTATAGCATTGACAATACATTAATTAATAGATTAGTGATGGCCAATTACTGCCTTCTCAATTCACTCTGCTTGCGTAGCTGCTTAGCCTGCTTTGCATGGGTACATACGTGACATCGTTGTTACACACCGAGCTACGCACATAAATTCCTACACCTTCATAACTCATAAGTCATAAGTGATCTACAACAAATAAAGTCGGAATCTGCAATAAATTGGTTTTGAAATGAACCGTAATTTAAAGTTGTAAAATGAACTCTTTTTCCCTATCTAAACTACTCCATCTAAAAATGTACTACTATAGTACTACGTGTTTTATAAAATTTATTAACACACTCGTCTTTTAGATGTTGTCTGTTCATTCATCAAACTACATTCGAGTCGACCTTTATCTTCCACATTTGCTGATCTTAGATAGAAGATATGCTATATTTGGATCCCCGATTGAAACACTCTCACAATTTATTATACGTTGTCTTTGCATGAGCTTTCATACATTCATTAAGATTTAAGAACAAAGTTAAAAGTAATAAAGACGGTCAAAGTAAATTTGGAATATACTGACAAAAAAAGAGATGAATTTTGTGGTTAGATCTCGATCTTTTTGCTAGAAAAGAAGGAGAAGTAGCTAGCAGTCTGAAGACTGGAACATGTGACATAGACTTTGAACAAAAATAATATTCTGCAGTCAATCATCCCAACTGCTACAAAATTAAATTCCTGCTGCTGTAAATTATTGGTTCATGTTGTTTTTTTTAGTCCTACTGTTACATCATTCTACTTGTACGGCTCGCTAATAAAGTTTATAATAACTTCAAATTAAATCATAGTATTTCACACCCCGTATAGTACTGAGAAATGTTGAGTGTCTTAATCAACTTGTTAAGAGTAGGACCTATAAAATTAGTGAACACTACTATAAAGATTGATATGTACACGTCTCCAAATTTTCTTAACATTGTTTTTTGACGGGTTGATTATTGTATAGTCTGTACAAATTATTATCATACGTAAGAAGCTAAAACCGTAATAATATATGAGGGAAAAGGTAGTAGTTCGAGTCAAAACCATTACATAAAGAATATCTTAGCATTTACGGGTTCCTAAGTAGCTAGAATTAAGACTTTAAAGTGCCAAAACCTGCCAGAGATATATGAAATTAAGATTTACGCACGACGCCTATATGTATCCTAAAATCATCGGTGACCAATTTTTGAGTTTCTTCTTGATTTTCTTATTTTATCTTTTATGAGTGTTGTGTCTGTGTAATCTGGAAATGAAGAAAGAAGGAAGAGCTACTTCATTACTTGTTTAGCAAATGTAGAAAAACAAAAAAAATCCAACAACAAAACTAATTTGTGGCTAGCTAGTACAGTATTTGCTAGTTCGAATATGTTGAAGTTTGATATTTCTACCCATGCAAGATCACATTTTGATTTTAGGTACACGTAAGGTGTCCTATAACTTGTGTTGTTTCCTTTTTTCAACAATACAAACTTTAATTTACCCCTAGAGCCATTAAAGTCATGTATATATACTATTCAAATCATAAAGTGAAGATAAATTGAACCAAGAAATATATATAACATATATAAGAAAAGTTTTGAAGAGAAGATATTGCAAAGACATTGAGAAACAAGCAAAAAAAAAAAAAAAAAGCTAAGGTTGATCTGTATACTAACTCGGTTATCTATCTTATTCTGCCGTATTTTTTTTAATGACTAATAAGATTGAAAAATAAAAGTGGGGAATTTCATAGAGTCATACTTCGTAAACCACATTAAATGCAAACAACATACATACAAAGAAATAACAAATGGATCACATAATAAGAAATGGGGAGGTCATTGGCACAAACCTTCAAAACAAGATAAATAAATAAATAAACAATCGCTCAAAAACTTTTTGATCCGAATTCGAAGCATATAAATCAAAACATAAAGGACACACATATGTTATGGCGTTAAGAGAAATGACTTCTAAATTATATTAGGGAGAATTCAAACAAACTAGCTCGAACAATTTAAAAAACGAACTGAGTTCTTGGAAGCTTTAGAAATAAACCCAAAAAAATGGAAATTTTAAAATTGTATTAGAAAGACAAAATATTTACAAGGCTGCTAAAATTGACCTTCAATTTGTAATACCAACCTCAAATTATTATGTGGTGGGTATACACAAAGTTAAGCAAGAAGACAAAGGAATATTATGAAATCTAAAATCATGATCACAATGGTGAATGTTCACTTGTCATCAGAAAATTGTTTGTTCAATCAAAACAATTTCCATATCCAAAATATCATATCATTGCATGATATTTAATTTAGACAAGCGATAACACACAATTAGTGTTTATTTTGTTAAATCAAAACGAAAATTTTCCAGGATAATATATACTTCATTTATAAGCTCAATTACCTTGTAATTTTGCATACGCAACTTCATTGCTTCGACTATTCAAAAAAAAAAAAGTTCATTGCTTCGAAATGCCCTAGTAAATTTTTTTTTCTAATAAAACGTGACATAACTCACACAAAATGAATTTAAAACCTAGTAATAATAAAGACCCAACACTAGATAGTAACAATTAGTCAAAAACTTACAAGAAAATAGCAAAGTTAGCTATAAAAAATTTCATGCATTTTCACAAAATATATATTCTCTCTCCTCTATAGGCTCTAAAATCATGGACAATGAACCATTACCATTCACATAAAGGTTTGGACCGCAAATGCTTACTAAACAGTAGTACCCTTCTACGATTCTACTCCATGCTGCACTGCCTAATTCGTATTCATCACATCTTATTCTAAACGACAAACAACAACATGATGATCAATTTAATTCTAAAGTTTTTATATTATATTTATGGACGTTCAAACTAGAAGCAGCAGTACGATTTCAAATTTTTAAATGTCAAATAATCACCGACTTGTTTGATTACTAAAAATTACTAGTATTATGCTTACATTATTTTGTACCCATTTGATGATTTGGAACAAGCTTAGCCAAGAGATAATGATTCAACTCCATTTAATAACTAGATTGATCAGTGATTATAGGAAGATTATTATAAACAAACATAAGCTCACGTATGTAATTTGTGTATATAATTCGTTTACGTTACCTAATTATATACTGGCGTAGCGCAAAGGGAGCCACGAAAACAATTCGAATCTGAAACGAACATAATACAACGAAAGACTAGTTGAATGTAGAGTGTAGCTACATAATATGGTCGATATACAACCATTTGAACTTTGATCTTTTAATCTAAACACTATGATTAGTACATATACAACTTACATGTATAAATAGAGAGTGTATTATAGATGATGATGATCTTGAAAAATGATCAAATAATCCACCCAAATTTTGATTTATCCACTTAATCCTAACAACTAATAATGTACGTACTCATTAACAACATAAATTACATAATCCGGATTGATTAATTAAACTATACTCCATATAATATATGACCAACAATCAAGGGGACTAGCTAGCTAGCTAGATCGAATAAACTAATCAAGAAAATTGCCTAACGTACCTTGACCTTGACCAGAAGTGGTAGTAATACTAGTACTAGAACGGGGATTATTATCTGCTGCACGATTCACATTAACATTAGTAGTAGATGAATTGTTCATGTGATGATTATGATGATCATAATTGGAAGTCCCACTCCCACTAATTGTCGTCGTACCCTCCATTATTTGCTGATTACTCGTATCAATATTATTATTATTTCCTGCACCATCATTACCGTTGTTGTTGTTAAGTTCATTTTCGTCGCGCAACGGGGCTGGACCGACTCCTGACGGTCCAGACCCGTCGCGCCAACTACCACCACTACCACCACCACCAAGAACACCCATGTGGTGCGGCAGAGAGAACATTTGGTGGTGGTGATCATCATTATTATTACCAAGAATAATCCCACTCAGTTCTTGGAAATGGCTGGTCCCACCTGGCAACAGCAATCCTCCTCCTACTCCTACTCCTCCTGCTCCTCCTGCTGTAGATGATGATAATGACGATATTGTCCCTCCAGATTGCAGCAGTGATGATAATGGAGTATTAGAGTTTGGAGCTGGCGGCTTTTGAGCAGAAGGTCTATATGGAAAATTACTATTATTATTATATCCGGCGAGTAATCTCTCCAACTGACCAGCACCACCACCAGAACCACCGCCCGGCGGCCGCATCGCACTAGAAGAGCCGGAGAAGAGGTCAGTAAGCCTCCGAGATAAAAGCGGCGATGCGGCCGCGGAGAAAGGAGACGACGGAATGCCGGTGAATTCTTGAACCATAGCGCGGAAGTTGGTAGTATCCGTCGTAAGAACCGTCGTTGGTGCTCGTCTCGAAGCTCTCGTTCTTTTTCTTGGATTCTTCTGACCGCCGCCGCCGCCGCTACCACCGCCCTTTCCACTAGTGCTGGCTTTAGAGCTAGGTGGCAAAGGATGATTACTACTTTGAGGTTGTTGTTGCGGCGGCGGTGGTGGTGGTGGAGGAAGGTTGAGTTGTTGCGACGGCGGCGTCGGCGACCAAAACATGTTGTTGTTATGATGGTAGTTAGACTGATCACTACCAAAAGTGTCAAGGTAGTTGTGATGATGTTGTGAACTTGGTGGTGGTGGTAGTTGCGGCGGCGGCGGTGGTGGGTTGGTGGAAAACAAATACTGCTGCATATTAGATGAATGATGATGATGATATTGTAGTGGTGGTGGTGGTGGTGGTTGTAAGGTGGTGTTACTAAAGAAATAGTTAGTATTTCCACCTGTTGATTCATACTCTTGATCATCTCCGCCACCGCCGCCGACGCCGCCACCACCACTTGAAGATTGCATGCTACTACTATTTCCTGACTCCATTTTTTTTTCAAGATTTAAAATATAAAATACTTAATTTAATATATAATATAAGAAGAAAATAAATAAAAAGGAGATTATTTGTATGTATGATTAAAGGGAGATCTAGAGAGAAGAAGAGAAATCTTGAGCTTGTCTTCTTCAAAAAAAAAAAAAATGAGAAAAAAGGCTTCTTGAAAAAGGTTATGATGATCTATCTAAATAAAGGAGATAGTACTACAGTTGATATGATATGATATGATATGAACATAACATAACATAACATAACATACAGTGGACTGCAATAAAATGATGATGATGATGATGCAACTTTATTATTATTTTGTTGTAAAAGATTAAGAGAATCATATGATATGATGATAATATGGGCTGAACAAAAAAAATGAGAAATGGGTAGTCTTAATTTAGGTGAAAAGGGAGATTAATTAGAAAGATTGGTATAATGAGCTCTATGTAGCTGAGCTACCATAACTAGGGTTTTTGTTTTGTTTTTGGAGGGGATGAAGAAGTAGAAGAATGAAGGAAGGAGATGAAGTGGGGAAAATTTGTGAGGAGAGGAAAAAGGGGTTATTTAATGAGGGTTGCTTTTTGATAGTAAAAGTCTTGTTTTTTTTGGGTGTAGTATGAAAATGAAAAGAACATAGAATGTGAGAATGAGATGTAATTAGTGACTAGTGGGGTTTAACTTGGTGCAATTAGCTAGGTAGATTGCGTTTTATCTTGGGATGGGCGGTAGGCTTAGCTTTTAGGTGTGTAATTAACGTATTAGGGTAACTTTTCTGATTTCTGTGTGAAAGTCGGACGATTATGAATTTATGATGTTGACGGGAACTGAACCAGGTTGATACTTTGATTATGTATCGTATATTATTCATTTTAGTTAAGTTAATCTATTGATCTGGAACCGATAATTAGTACTCCGTAGTTTGTATTGACCGGAAGAAGTCTTGGGAGGTAAATAAATAAAATTAAAGGGCAGAGAGAGAGAGGAGTAGAGGAATAAGCAAGAATTTGGGTGAGTGGTGGCGACGGGTCAAATTCATGGAAGAGATGGGAGTAGGTTGGCGAACTAGTTAGTGGAGTGTGAAAGCAAGAAATATACGAAAGGGACGATATGTACTATTTGCATTACTAACACATTATTAAGAAATCTATGTGATAGTGTATGTACTCCTATATAACAAGCAGGGCAATGTGGTCATTCAGACTTATAAAATGTGATCAAGCAATTTAAAACAACAACAACAACAACAAAAATTATTATTATGAAATGAAACATGTTTTCTTATTTAACTTCAATAAATACTCGGTATGGGTAAGCTATCCTTCACCTAAAAGTGATAAAGGGGAGCAAAGTGAAATGAAAATCATAGAATTTATAATTAAGATATGAATAACATTGAGAATATGACTTTTTTGTTAGTGTTTTCATACCGTATTACGGAGTACTTGTATGATGCATATCAAGGAGATGCTAATTACAAATTAAAATGATCAATGAAAGCAACAAAATTAATTGGACAAACTATTTGAATTGTCACTTTATTATAAACGAGCAAGCAAGTTGTTTACACATAGTGCGTAGTATTTGCTTTTTAGGTATCATAGTTTCATATCGATATTTTGACCCTCATTTTTCTTTTCTTTTTCACCATACCATTTTAGTGTTTACCGTAATTGAGCATAATCCGTAATCCTTATAACAAAAATTGGATGATTAGCCCTTGTGAAAGAAGCATATATAATACAAATAAATTTGTAAGCACTAAAGCGTTGTTTAGGACATTCTCCGATTTCAAGATGACTGTTTGATCGACTCTCAATTTAAAACCCACTTTTGATTAAGATAAATTTCAAAACTTGTACCATTAATTTAATTACATTCACAGGGAATATTACACCCACAATTTATTAGTATGCTCTAAAATACCAAGCTAAGGGCATGTGCAATGATAGTTTGTCCACCTCGAGTTCTTAAATAAGAATTACAAAATGGAAGTTCTTCCATTGTGAGAGGTGTAAAATAATTAAGAATAGAGTTTTTATTTAAGAACCCAGTTCTTGCGAAAAATTAGGCGAGAGTAAGAGTACAAGTGTTTAAAAAAATATTGGTTAAGAATCAGTATAGTTAGTTCTTTCATTGTAGATGTAAGTTCTTATAGACTTGATTTTGCAAAATTATGAGGTGGGATTAGAAGAACTCAGATTTCAGTTCTTCCATTGCTATTGCTCTAAAGAGTCCAATTTAATGACTTGTATTCTTTTATATAAATATACCTTCTTTTATTCTGAATTATAAATTTGAAATTTCCATGTGCTCTAGTACATTTTACCAATATAATTGACACAATTTTGAGTAATAAGTATTTTATTTTATTTTTCATTTTTACCCCGCCTTAGATTTTATCTCTCACGCATGGTAGCTGGAGTAATTTACAAGTTAAGCCCTATATATATTCATCATTTTTTTTAAATTGTCTCCATTCATCGATATTATAGCCATCTATTGTTTATTTCTTTTATTTATTTCTAGACACAAACTAAACCTAACTTTGTAATTAATGTAAAAGGTAGTGTTTTCTACATTGCGCATGTATTTATGGATCCAGTCATCTATAGACATCCTACCAAATACCAAATGCAATGTGCATGGTGGTGGTTTAATGATGAGAATCTAGCTAGTAGGAGTACTACTGCATAATAAAGGGTTTTTTTTCTTCTTATTACTTGTAAATATGTAATCCTACGGAGAACATTTTGATTTTACACCAATTAAAAAGTAAATAATTACTTTTTTTTTTTGAGTTCACTTTAAAAAGTAAATAATTACTTGGTTGTACTTCTAACTTCTGAATTTGAAGTTTAATTGGCGACCTTTGTTTATTTATCTCACTACCGCTCCTATTGTAAAAGAATGATTATTCTTGTTCCTTCAAAAGAATTGAAGAAAAGACTCTAACCTTGTTGGGGTTATGCTTATTTGCATAAAATTTAGTTTAAGTCAATTCATTTTACCTAAATGTCTCAACCATTCTGATTTGACATCCAGATTGGTAAGCCATGAACTTTCACGTATGCCATCAAATGTTGGACTAGTATCTCGTCTTGTAACCAACGAAAAAAAAAATGTTGGACTAGTACGAATGAGTTTTTTGTTTCTTTGATCCAAGGACCAAGACTAGTATATTAAAGATGATCGAGTTTGCAATTGACTCCACAAAAAAGTTTTAAATAAAAAATGTCCAGTTCAACTTCGTGTATATAGTCAGAATTAAGGGAACTTCATATTGAACTTCAGTGTTTAGGTATACTGGGTCGGTGGCACAACTTGAGAAACGATGAGGAGATTCAATTAACATTATTACATACACATTGTTATGTTAAACTTAAGAAATGATAGGTTTCAATTCGACCTTTTTTATTAGGCATATTACTAATTTAATTTCAAAGCAGACGGGATGATTTTATAGAGTATATGTACGTACAAATTCAATTATTCAAGGTACATCTATACTTTTTCACTAAATTGTACATCACTAGAACTAATCTCTTCAGCTAAAATAAGTTATGATTAAAAGTTTAATTATTGACTCGAAAAGATTAAGGCCTCGAGTGACCTTGGGTAGCTAACATCAACTTCGTCATAAAAAAATGGAAAAGGAAGGGAAATAAAAATAAAGGACCAAAAAATGCATGAAGAGTAGATGAGGTTGCTTAGAAAGGACTCAACATCACATGCCCGGATTTAATGGAATTATAATGAAAATATTAATGTATTTGGTGGCTACTGTCTACGTTGGTATCATCACCTTTTTCTGCTGCCTTTCTCCACTTCTGACCCAAAAACGATTTTGTTCCTTCTGTCAGCTCTTTCAAAATATACTACTCGTAGATGCTTTTTTGAGGGTAAAAGAAAATTGCAGGAGTAATATAATGTTCATATTTGCGAGGAAAACTTGTTATTTTTGTATTATCATATGTAAGTTTAGTACTTAATCAAAGTCTGACATTATACTTAAGAAATGACTAATTAAACTCAAGTACTTGATGACTAATCTATATATGTTGATCCCCCAGTTGGATCAAACATCAAATTTGTTATAAAAAACCATCTATAAATATATTTGATGTTTGATATAAAGTATTGGATTTTCGTGAAAGTAAAGATCATACCACATATTGACTACATGCGTAATAGTGTATGTATTCCTTAAAGATTACGAGAGTTAACTCTATTTGATGTCATTGTCTATTGGTTTTGTAACGGTCTTTTTTCTGTACTAATAATCGATGTAGCGATATGTTGGGGTATCGGCTTTCTATCTATGATCGACCATCTAACGTGAAGTTACCAAGAAAAGAAGTCAGTCATGAAGTTCGAAATTTGGAAGCGTAAACCCATGTTATGAGCACCATCTTAAGAAAATTGCTATTTGAACGAGCTTGACTAAAATGGTTTAAAAAATACTAAATTGGTTTTTCAAAAAAAAAAAAAAATTGTCTTTACTTATATTAGTCTCAGACCAGTGTCAATTAAAAGAAAAAGTTGTAACAACTTCGTAAGTTATCTTTGACAGAGAAATCAAAATATATAAGTCTCAGACCAGTGTGTCACTATTCTACATGTCATTATTGTTATGATGATTGTAACTTTAAAATTCTAATACTCGTATGTCAAAGTATTTGGCTTCTTGCCTTTAAAAGAAAAAAAAAATATCTGCTTGGGGGTGGGAGTAAAAAATCAAGTAAACCTTCATCTCCAAGCACAACATTTGAGCATAAACAATACCCTATGGTGGCAGGACAATAATGGTTTGAGGGTTTTCAAAATTTAAATACTCATATTTCCGACAAGAAAATATTCAAAATTTCTACCATGTAGTAGCGTAGACTCGTAGAGTAATGTGTTTATATAAAAGACTAAGGGTGCGATACAAGTTGGAATAAGATAAACATACTCCGTAATATCGAAACACATTAGCTCGATCGGCTGCTAGTCCACTACCAAACATAGTTATGTAGAGTCTGTAGAGTAATGGCCTCCCAACAGAAGCATATGTCGTTCTTGGTGCATTCTAAGTTTCAAGTTGGCATAAATTTTAAAATGAAATTCAGTTCATCTAAATTAGAAGAGATATTCACCCTCAAAAAAGTCTCCCAAAAGAAGGCCAAATTAGGTGGGCCTATAATATCATGTCCCCTAATCAATAATGGGCTGATTCGGGAAGCACTTCATACTTTTAGATAGGCCTACAAGTTAACCTACAAGTAGGGGGGTGGTAAGTTGTACTTGTTCTAGGCCACCAAAAAAAAAATGAAATTAGATTTTTCCAACTGATTTAAGAACCTCAAAAAGGGAAATGAGTCTCTTTAGACAAAAAGAAACTCAATGAAGTACTGTACGTATTCCTTTTGAGTTTTGATTCAACGTTTAGATCCAAGTTGATAGATAATTTCAAAACCGAGAATACGTGAAACGGAGATTCACTTTTCCAGTCACTTTGTCGGAGTCAGTAACATTGACATTTCATATTAGTCACCACTCACTACTAGTTGTTTTATTAAATTAGACGGTTTGTACTCATTCAACTAATGGTGGCCCTATCCTTGAAACTTCATTGTCCGATAATACAACGTTAACTGATCAATAAATGCTTATGTGTACATATAAGTATATCACTGAGCTCAATTTTATTTCACCCACCAAACAAATTCCTAAACGAAACCGAATGTCAAAATTTAACACAGATCATTTGTTGGTACGTAATTAATGAGCTTAAAATCTAGGGGAATAAAAGCATAGATTTGGCCAAATTTGGCACCATAGGACATAATATAAAGTGCATTTAACTTGAAATATAAAAATATAGCAGACCAAAGTTTCACCTAACATTTGGTTATCCGTTGCCAACCAGATCTATTGTGCCCAAGTAATCACCATCCAACTACCTTTAGCATTTTGCAGCACATGATTAATGTGGCATCAGTGCACCATGCACACGAAGTAATAGAGATCAAGCTTGTATGTTATAGCCGGGACTCCGTGCTGATCTTCTGTCCCATTTTATGGAACTCCGAGCTAATCTTCTGTCCCATGATATATGGCAAAAGGAGGGTTGAGATGTAAGTATCATTACCTTGTATGTTGAAAATATAGAAAAATTGTTTCCGAGTGACCTTAAGGTAAAAGGCGCACAAAATTCTGATCAATCAGATTGATTGATATGGTCTTACAAAACAGGAACTCATAGGGTTCGATCGTTGATCGTTCCCCTACAGGGAACTCATAGTCCTGGTATTGACACTGGATGTCAAAAACCCGTTACCATGACCGACCCATACTTGTTTCAATTCATGTCCTTGAATCCACATATAGCTTCTGCTTCAGAGGGATAGTACTAAAGCTGATCTTGTTGCAAGCGAATAAGCAACTAACAATAAGATGGCTAAAGGGAAATGCACAATCGTTTAGAAATTAATCTGTTCTACTGAAGCTATAATTAAGCAAAAACTGAACACTTACAAATAAAGCAACAAAAATTTAAAAACCGTAGAAATCCAGGCAAGAGAAAAATTAATCAATATAGAACATGTTCCTCCTCAGTAATTCCTCATTCCGTATAGCAAAAGATTGACTAGCTTAGAAAAGTGTTCAACCAACAAACAACCTACCTGTTCATAACCAAACTGAACATTGAGACATTTGCAGGGAAACTTCACATCTCTAGGGCTGAATGGCAAACAGTGGCTGCAGATGAAATAACGACAGTTAAAACTTGATCCTAATAGATAGAGAAAACCAAGTTCATATACGATGTAATTCTGGAGGATACTTACAGTGTCTAAGCTAACCGCTTTTCCATCTTCCGCAAGAACTTCAACTATTGTTCCCGATTGGTCAGCCTATGAATAACAACTTGAATCAGGATTTGAAATTTGCAGTCCAAGTTCAATTCAACTTTTTCAGAAGGTAAAACAAGGACAAAGAAAGTATCCATCTAAAGTAAACAGGTCAGTTACACAAGAATAAGGTATGCAAGGGTCGGACCACCAAGGCAATGCCATTGAATACTGCCACAAAGTACGATGAAAAATAGCGAGTGTAGAAGAGAACATGAAGAACTCCACTGTGCTTCCAGGCAGCAATCTTTGACTACTGAACTAAGTTCATTCAAGAATTCGAGAAGTTTATGATGCAACCATCACAATTCACAATGGTTATCATGTTAGCATGATTAGTTTACCCTTTTTTCATTTCTTTTTCAAGTAAATGATTTGTTGACCTTTGATTTGGGACACATAACATTACAGCCTTACAGGCCATATGATTGATCTTCTAACCTAACAGTCTATCCCTGGGAAAGGTGGCTTTTCTTCCAAAATACTGTCAATATCTAGTTTCAAATTTTAAACAAGTAGAGACAATGCATCAAGTCGCGTTTAATTCTGATTTTTTTTTCAAGGCATGATGATTAATTTCTCCATAAAAGTGGTGTGGATTCATATCCATCACACTGTAATGACCTCCAGCTCTTATACTCTTATACATGAAAGGTGAGTACACAGGGAGGATTGCATTAAACAGTTTTGAAAGGATCTTAAGATAGCTCTAATTGTTTTGGATTAGTCGCTAAACTCTCGAGCCTTCATGTTGAAGTGACTTTTGTTACTGAGTCACTTCAACTCGGTAAACAGAATAATTATATTTTCGTTTACCGATGTCTGTGTTGCTTACAAGGCAAGATTCAGAACAGGGCCTCAGAAAAACCAGAGGTATTAGCCCCAACAGGAGTTTTCTATGGAGTCGGTGACATTCAGGCACTGACCCTCCCTTTGACAAAAACCTACCCTTTATACCCATGGAATGCAAATTTCACAGAGCTCAACACCAAGCAAGATTTACGAAGAGCCTAGGCAAGCCATAGTTATCTTTATGGAACAAAATCACAAATCTTACTTAGGAAGGCATTACTAATCAGTCACAAATGCCTGCGTGAAATTTGGTTCAGGGTGTTAGGTGAATGTAAGACTCAAAGGCATGAAGAACTTCATGTAACTGCAACTCATCTCAATCCATATGATAACATGAAACCAAAAAGGTATAGGACAATTTCTGCATCAATCACTGGTGGCTAGCTGGTTAACAGAATATAGTCTTAGAGTGCTTGATGAGGGACCTTGACGAAGGCATATACAGAGAATATATAGCATTGCGAGATTGTCTTAGTCTTCAGTCTATAGCGAGATTGGATTGTCTTAGTCTTCAGTCTATAGCGAGATTGCGAGATTGTCTTAGGCATATACAATAACGGAAGCAGCAGAAATCAGTGGATTTAGATATCAGGATTGTTTTATCTTTTAAGTATTAACTATTAACAGGTACACCATCAATCTACAAAGCGTTCTATTTCTAGACATCCATGATGCATATTGATCAGCATGACAAGATCAGAAGATCAGATTCATTAGTAACATCACCTTCATGTATATTGACAAAATATAAAGCGCAAAACTTACTTCGATCTCGTTCATCAGCTTCATCGCCTCAATAATGCATAAGACCTGTCCTTTTTGCACTTTGTCCCCAACCTAAAGACCAGAAGCTCGGTTTTAGCACAAGTTTGACATAGGTAGAAAAGTAAGCATCAGCACTTCAGCAGGCAGATCTGATACTCAAGGTACCATTTAAAGGTAAAAAAAGAGTTACCTTTACAAACGCTGGGGCACCAGGAGCAGGGCTCCGGTAAAATGTCCCAGCCATGGGGCTTTTGAGGGGAGGAACTGATGATGTGGCTGGCTTCGGGGCTGGTGGAGCAGGTGCTCGAGATGCGGAAGGAGCAGCAACAGGAGAAGCAAAAGATGGGGTTGCTGTACTCTGTGGATATGGTGACTGCATCATAACCATAGGTGCAGGCGATGCTTGTATCATGGCCTCCTTCTTTCGAATTAAAATCTCACAGTCAAATTGCTTCAACTGTAATTCCACAATGTCTCTTGAATCTACAAGCCTACAAAATCGAACCTAGGATCTGTCAAAAAATAAGCCCCTCAATTCTTGCATAACAACAGCAACAACGCCTTAGCCTAAAAACTATGGGTAGCTAGCATGAACTCTCCTAGGCAATAGTAGGAAGATAACACGACAGGCAAGGAAGAGAAAGTAAGGAAAACCAAATAAGAAAGAAAGAAAATGACCGAAAAGAAAAAAGAAAGTGAGCAAACTAAAAGCAAAGTGTATAGAATACAGCACAACGCCTAAGGCAAAAAGAGTGAGAGGATAAGTCAATTACTTTACAAGACTAGAAACTTGAGCTATGAATTCAGCGATAGAATCCTCCGACGCTTGTGTAGGGATTGATTCACTTGAAGGCTGACCATTTTTTATCTCCTCTGCAGATGTATCAGGCTTAGATGAAGCTCCACCCACGCTGGCCTTGAAGGTAACAATGTCTTTGAAAGATATCAATGCAGAACAATCTCGAACAAAACATGCTCAAAGAATGGAATCATAAGAAGCTTACATTATTTAGTTGGGCTGCAACAGTACTGGTCCTTGTACTCTGCCGTGTGCTCTACCAGGAAGTATTAAACATTCAGAAGTTAGTTAAGCACATGCAGTAGGCATCAAAATCTATAAGTTGGTTGTTCTCCAGAGATCATTAGCACAGCATTTCAGTGCTTTCTTGCACTAGAACAAGTATAGGGACAATTTTTTTAAAAACCATGGTCAAAAGAAGCGCAGACGTTTATCATCAGAAGTATTGTATGTTGTCATTTAGTAGCTTGCTTTCCGAATTATACATAAATGTAGCGATGAAAGAATCAATCATGGAATGAGGGATTTCGGACTACAGCAACCATACACCTTAACAAGTCTACAAGTACTTCACATCAGATATCTTAGGCAAACCGTTAACCTAAAATTCTAACGATGTCAGACTGCCCAGATTCTATTATGGAGCTTCTAACGCAAAGGATCAACTTCAAACAACAAAGCAAGGATCTCAGTTTAAATAAGACAATCCCGTGCATCCTACGTGAACACTATAATATAACTCTTGAACAAGCGTCTTTCACGAAAGATAGGCATTTGTTTGCGTGGAACTTAAGCCTTAAGCCCTCCCTTCATTTTAGAGTAGGCATCGTGGATTCACCTTACCTCTACATTTAAGGTCCAATCAAGAGGAGAATACGAGGGGGGGGGGGGGAGGGGAGGGATTTGGCAGTCCGAGTTTAGGTAACCTTGAATCTTCCCAAAGTTCAAGAGCTCGGAATTAAAGATGTCCCTCCCCCATTCAAAATCTCGTCTTTCTCATGTATCGTCTTCTCCCCTTTCCCCTCCATGATGACCCTTCCCCCTCCATGATGACGTAACTTTCTCTCCCCTCGCCATTCCATCTTTTCTCCTCCCGACCCCCTCCCTTTTCCTCCAATGTACGCAACTAAACAAACTGCTATATTTCCTATCCTTCCAAATTATTTTCCAACACTCCATTCCAATGTAGTCAACCAAGTATGCCCCGGCAATTTCACAGCTTTCAGCAACAATGCAACCGCGACTGCACATATTTCCACAGAATACGATTCAAATGCCTCACTAACCTACTCAGCACTCCCAAATTAAAAGTCTTAATCAGTCAACCAATGTTTTGCCAATTCGCCTTCAAAATCAAGGCTCTAACTACATAATCAACTTGACATACACATCTAAACCCGGAATTAAACCCGAATTGCAATCAACGCCACTAACTAACTTCCTAAGTTACGGTCCCATAAAAACAATATACCAATTTTTTCGATAATTTTCTAAGCATTTTAAACACCACCAACATTTTAATAATACATCATAGATTAAATTGATTGAAATAACAAAACAAGTGATTAAGAGCACAATAAGCATCAAATTAAGAAGTAATTAATTAATTAGAAAGTATAAAATGAAGCAGATCAAGCTCGAAAATCAAATAAATTGGGGCAAATCAAATGAATTGAAAATGCGAAGATTAGAAATGAACCTGAGAAAAAAGGCGGAGGTTGGGGAAGGAGGAGGAGAGAGAGTGAGATGGGAGAAGGCGGCGGCGGCGGTGGAGAGAGAGTGACGGCGGAGATAAGGAGGAAGTTGTGGTGGCTGCGGCGGCGGAGTCGACGGCGATAGCTGAAGCTGAGGCAGTTGGAATGCAACTCGACATTCTTCCAAACTGAAGATTGCTGCTGTTTTGTTCCCAGAAAAAATGAGGGAGGAGAGAGGGAAAAAGGAAGCGTGAAGAGGAAGATGATTTGTGGATTATATTTCCAGTTTTAGTGAGTGAGTCCAGTCTGAACTGGAAATTTTAGTTGGTTGGGAGTTTGGGACCACTGAATCGCTGTTACTCATAGTGAGACAGAGTGACAGACCCAGTTGGCTCAAACCCGGGTTTGGTTAACCCGTATGACTAAATATTGGGCCGATTGGGCTGGGCTTGGGGGAGATATGTCTCCCGGCCCATTATTTTCAGATTGCGTGTCAACTGCGACAACTGGTATGACTTCCCAAATTGTAACATTTTGGAACCAGTACCATGAGATGGAATGATGAGTTGGTGAATAAACAGGAGATGATTCATTTGAACCTGATACGTGAATAACCCGATTCAGGACTCAATCTGTACTTGGACGCGACAGTTCGAACATGACCCTATTCGATCCATAATTGACCAGTGATTTCCTTGCATGGATCGGAGAAGCGATGGCTAGGAAATCTGGAATGATTTGCATGCATGTGTATGAGTATGTGCAATTTTGGTTATTATCATCGTACTTGTTCATCACCCAACAAGTTGCAGTAACATGTGGATAAGGAATGTGCACCACTGCATGGATTGAAACAATTTGATGTACTACACAATAATAATCATGTATATGTCTAATATAGAATGTCTTGTTCATGAATCATATGTAGTTAATTGAGGTCAACTCCCATACTTTAGTTTCAATTTAACTTACTAGTTAACCTCATTACTCAAGCTTACTGGCACAAAATTAAAGTTTGTGTAAAAATTGGGTGATCCATGTTGTGTTAGTGTCACGTGCTGTTCTTCCAAAATTTACGTATCACGCACGTGCGTCACTTTCCACACCCTTCAAGTCTTGCTTTCACTTCCTCCCAAGTCTTGATCATCAAGCTTAATATTTGGCCCATGAACATTTTGCATGTACTATATCATGTCTTCCCCAAATTTTTCTCTACTCCTTTTAAGATGCCAACTTAGCTCACAAGCTCCCTTGCTTGCACAAGCATCTCTACCCAAGCTTATTTCTCAAGAAATTTAAAGTCATCAACTTTTCATTCTCACATTTCTTTTCTCTTATGACTTTGGGAACTTAAAATCGCCATCGTAGTAGTTATGCATTACACGTATCGATCCCGAGGTATGTGTGCGTGCAGTGAGTAGGCTGCAAAAAACGCATCAGATGTCGAGTGAAATATTTTGGAGTGTGGATCAGAGTAATGCATGAGTAAACATAAAATAAAAGTGAAACAATGTGTAAAGTTTGATGATGTCATACTGTATCTGTGTACTAATCCGATTACGATTTACACATACTCGGAGTTTTCAAGTTACAAAAGTTAGGGGACGGGATACATTTATTTGTACTGCATGCACACATCTACCTGTGTGAGTATGAGGCCATGAGACCACCACATATGACATAGTGAACACACTAACAGTGTGTAAACCACGTAATCAAGTTAATTAAAATGAAACTTAGTGTGCAAGCTAGCTAGACTAGTACTCTATAGGAAACATAGCAAGCTCGAATGCCACTACTAGTCGTGTATGTTACTACATAGGAGTGCACATATACGGGCAACACTATCACTTAGCTTAGATTCACTCTCCACTTGTTGCTCTACTAAGCATGTGAAGCACACATGGTAAGCCATTGAACAAGTTTCACGAAGAATTTCTCCCTTCTTTTTTGAGAATAGGTAAGTGTGTGTAGGAAGAAACGCTAAAGTTTACGTTAGTCAAATCTTATCTCTCGTAGCGACCAAGAATTGTATATTTGCCATGATTTATTTTATTCTAAGCGTCAGATTTTGGTCAACCTATTGTCTCCTTCAGAAAATAAAAGGTCAACAATCAACATATTGTACATTTGTACTACTCCGTATATGGTATGGACAGTTCTTTCTTGATTTCATTAGAACAACTAACAAATCTAATTGTAATAATGAGATGTTACAATGAATGTTTTTACAAGATTTCATCTCTGTTTCAATCATTTATAAACTCTGTTTCTAGGAATAGAGCTTTAATTTGTAATTGCTCAGCTCTATGATTGATCCCTATTACTATTACTTAGGGCTTTGGTACCTAGACACTTCGGCTCAACATAGTCCGTGTTTGAAAAACTGTATTACTAGCTAGTAGTGCTTATGTTTTTTTCTAATAATCTCGTTATCCAGTTATGAAATGGCGAAGGTATATCGAATTTGATTATCTTGCATAATGCACCGTACCTCATAAAACATGTATTCTAGTGAGACGGCCATATAACACGTACAGATATATATAGTCACAAATGATGCAGAGATGCATACTTATTAAACACACAGGCTGTACCTTTACGTGATAGACTTCCGTGTCTCCCTTGGCTTAGAGTTGCAATATTTGACTCGTATAGTAATTAGGGTAATGTACTAATGTAGGGTCTGAAAATGATGTAACACCTGATTTTTTTTCTTTTCACGATCTCATACTTTTTTTCTTAACTTGTTTCGGCTAATTGGCTTGGCTTATGTTGTCGTGTGTTATGACCATACCATGTACACAAATCAATACACTTCCACCAAAGAAGTACAGAGAATTTTCATTTATGTCAGATTTGATGAAATACATGGATCAAATCACATCTTGGACCAAACAATTTAACACATGTGGAAAAGAAGTCGCATAATGTCTTTCGGCATTTGACACGTACATCTATTAGGATAGCTGACAAAGAGCAATTAAAAGTTATACTAATATATTGTATCCTTTACAATCAGGAATTGCCCTCACCTATCCCCCGGTCCCTTTCTTGTATTTTGGATGCGGATAAGTTTGGTGACACCCTGGGTAGAAGGGTTACCTAGCTTTTTCCTTTTGTATTTCTTACCTGACTAAAAAAAAAAAAAAGTTATACTAATATTCCTAATTTAGGTTCGAAATTTATATGGATCAAATTACCCCTATGTAACTTGTATATATAGGTTTAAGTTCCAGTAGGAACCCTACCTAGAGGTCATTTTGACCAAATCTATATATATATATATATATATAACGGGATTTCTAACGTGTGCCCATATGACACATGATAAAACTCAAATTCAACGTAACAAAAAACGCGATACTCCGTATAAGACTTGATAGAAGCTAGGTATGTTTTTTGTTTCTCAATCAATTTGTATTTACACACTTTACACTTTCCGTAAATATGGGTACACTACAAATAGATTTGAAGGAGTGTAGTGGAAGAAAATTTTTTATCTTTTTTTTTTATTCCAGCTGTTAGCACAAAGTAGATAGAATTAGTATAATCTTGAGATTAACTCAGGCCATACAAGTGATACAACATAACTTTCAAACACTGTATGTTAGACCCTCAAACATCATCAAAAATACGATCATTATTATTGGATCTTAAAATACAGAATTTTAACCAAATGCTCATAAAATTGGCCGTCAGCGGACAAGATGGCGCAACTGCAGAATCACTAATTAACAAATTATGATAGCCAAATGAATTGAATTGAACGAGTTAATTAGTTGGTAGAATATCTTTGCAAATTTGCAACCCCACCTATCTATATCATATGTCGTCTCGTCTCTTGTTTTTCTGCCTTCTTATACCATTCGCATATTCGTCGAAAATTGAGAAATACGTGATTGTATTCGTATATAACACGATTACATACACGACTAATCGATACAGGACAAAACACGAAAAATTGTTATACGACGGATTCATATTTCTTTGTCAAAAAAAGTATATATGAACAATATTATGGCCTTCACTACACCATAAACAGCCGGCACCGACTAAGAAAAAACGATTCTTCATCACCTAAAATCATAAGGCAAATACTTGGTCTTTGATTTTGTTTATACTAGTGGTCCAAACAAAGCAACACTTGCTAAAGCAACACTTGCTAAATTACACTATGTTACTACCCTACATTAGACAATATATTTGTTGGTACTCCTTTTGTTTTATTTTAATTTTTTTTTCGTGAATGAATATTATACATGAAGAAACAATAAAGACAAATAAAAGCAAAGACAAAGAAATCCATTGGAAGTTTAGGGATAATTTACTAATTTAGGTGTGTTAGTCCACAAATTTGAGCTTTTTATAATAATAAGCTAAAAAAAATTAATTAAAGAGTTTTTTGCGAAACCCTACCTTTAAAAAACCAAATTTTGCGAAACCCTACCTTTTATAATGATTTTTGCGAAAGACTACCTTAAAATAAAAATTGTTTGCGAAAGACTACCTAATCACAATTTCCGTCCAAGTTAACACCGTTGACCGTTAGTTGACTTATTTGCACTCTAAAACATCATCCCCAAAAATCGATTTTGAGAAATTTCCCCCAATTCCAACCTCACTTTCCCACATTTTCCCCCAATTTACCATCTCAAAATCGATTTTTGGGGATGATGTTTTAGAGTGCAAATAAGTCAACTAACGGTCAATGGTGTTAACTTGGACGGAAACTGTGATTAGATAGTCTTTCGCAAACTATTTTTGTTTTAAGGTAGTCTTTCGCAAAAATTATTATAAAAGGTAGGGTTTCGCAAAATTTGGTCTTTTAAAGGTAGGGTTTTGCAAAAAAAACCCTTAATTAAATAAATCAATTAGTGGCTATCTATCTACCCAATGATTAGTTCCAAGTTTTGTTGTTGGTGGAGACTATATATCGCATTATAAGTTAAGCTAACCATTTGATTAGTGCGGCTAACAAACCGATAATCAAGTATTTGTTTACAATCAACTCAACAAATTAGTACGTCTTCGTCCATTTAGGTTTTTCTTTTGTTCCTGGTTCGAGTCCACCTTCAACATATTCTCGTTCCTCTATTCTATTTCGGGTTGTTAGTATGACTTGTTTTCGCTGTTGTCTCCAGAGTTAGGTCATGAACAATAATTGATCAAGGCTTAAAATCTTAAAATAGGAGCACAAAACTTGCAAACAAAAAATATGTCATGAATTGGATTCTAATATCAACCACAATCATGGATTTTAGGTAGGTCTAGTAACAAGTATAAAAAAAATGCATCAAATGGGGTATATAAGAGCACTATCTTGGATTCAAAACAATAATAAATTCATAATCAACCAAATTATACAAATTTCTTAGTCAATTTTTGGCAAACTTTTTAAAGAAGAATCTTCATCCTTCACCCCCCAAAATTGGGTAATAAAGTTGGTTCCTTGATTACCACTCCAAACTTCCTAGTGAAGAATTTCTTAAGACTCTACATACAAACCCCCTAATAAGCTTCAAATACAATGCCCTTCACTTACAAGCTACCTCATCATAATAACTCTTTTCTTCATGCATGTATAAGTTTTCTCAATTCCACATTCCTATTTCATTAAATTTTTAGTATATGCTTTCTTATACAAATAAAAAACATATAAGTTATTAGAACTTGTTACATACACCACATACACTTGCAAGTTTTTGGAAAGGAATGACTACATACATGGTTGAGCATGATCATGGTTGTGGGTTCGTCGGTCGAATGATTCGACGTCGAAAAATCTGGCCGTGGAAATCCTCCGTCCGGTCTCTTGCTTCAGTTAGCTTCAACAAGACTCCAGTCCAGAAGGTGTCAAAACCAGAACAGGGCAACTCTGTGTTACAACTCGAAAAAGCTGTTACACAAAAACAAGTTCAGAATTCTGCTTCTGCTGTTGTTAGTCCTAGAGTTTCAGTTTCGCAAATTCAAGGTAGAAGAGTTTCAGATGCTGCAAGAAACTCTAACGCAACGACCACGACAACAACAACAACGTCTTCGTCCTCATCTTCTGCATCATCAACCAATTTAGCACTCGTGAAGGTGAGCAAAACTGACCAAAATGATGAAGTTGCAAGTGAGCTTAACAAGATTAGGACTAATAACCCTCAAAACACCGGAATTCTTCGAGTTTCGTCGGGAAATATACTGAAATTAGCCCAAATGAATAACTTAAACAAGCAAGGAAGCGAGAATTCACCTAGGAAGCAACTCCCTAATAACATGTGTACCAAGAATTTGGAGTGTAAGGCTACAATGGGTAACATTCTAAGGCGAAATAGCGACGAGATAAGAATTCATGGTCATATGAATAAATTGGACCCTGAGGAGTTAAAAACCATGGGAAATGAGTATTTTAAACAAGGGAAGTATGAGGAGGCGTTGGCCTTGTATGATCAAGCTATAGCTCTTGACTCGAAAATGGCTTCTTACAGAAGCAACAAGGGTGCGGCCTTAACAGCTCTAGGCCGGATTTTAGAAGCCGTTATTGAGTGTAAGGAAGCAGTTAGAATTGATCCTTTGTATCTACGAGCTCACCATCGTCTTGCTACACTTTATCTCAGGTAATTTTCACAGCTGTTTTCGGAATGATAGCTTAAGTTTAAGTAGTCAATTTTTCGTGAAGTAGTAGATGTTTGCGTACATCTGACCCCTCCTTACCTTGTAGACTCGGATATCCAGAGGATGCACTAAGACATTTCAGTCATTCGGGAAGTGTAGCGAATTTTATCGACAATAACCAATCCAAGGCTCTCGAAAAATCCCTTCGTAAGTGTGCTGATGCAAAAGAATTAAAGGATTGGACAACTTTGGTGACACAGACTCAAAATGTCTTAGCTCTTGGTGCCGATTCTGCCTTACAGGTTTTGCTTAATAGTCCCTGCATAAGCTTTGAATTTTTCTTTAGTCCCTGATCACTCATATGTACCAAGGTTCTGATGGTTATGCTTTTGTTCTGTACGACTTTTTTCTGACAAGGTCTATGCACTTCAAGCCCAAGCCTTACTGAATCTTCACAGACACGACGAGGCATATGCAGCCTTTAGGCGTAGACCTAACTTTGATATGGATTCTTATACTCAATTATTTGGCAAAGAAAAGGGTGCTTATGTGTATTTGATTCAAGCACAAGTTTATACCGCGGCTGGCAGGTTAGTACAGTTGTTCCATCAGAATGCTTATACAGTTAAACATCAGAAGAAAACTCAACAGTGAACACCATCTATCAGATAAACTTGTATAAGACGATCTGACCAAACCTCGACCATTTATGTTAACATCATAAACATTAATCTCAGAACCTGATATTTAAGAATTCTGTTCCTTGCTGATTCTCTGCTGTAACCCTGTAAGCCTAGGCCTAGGCCTGTAGGTAAGGCAGCTTTATCTGATACTGATGACAAACTGAATTATCGGACTTGCAGGTTTGAAGACGCAATCACAGCAGCACAGAATGCTGTTCAAATCAATCCAAGCGACAGGGATTTACGAACAATGCTGATAAAAGCTCAGTCTGTATCAGTAGCTAGGTCAAAGGGAAACAAGCTCTTCAAAGAACAGCATTTCTTAGAGGCTTGCAATGTATATAGCGAAGGACTAGAGTACGATCCATATAACTCTGTGCTACTATGTAATAGAGCAGCCTGTCGCTCTAAACTAGGCCAATTTGAGAAAGCACTGGAAGATTGCACACTGGCACTCAATTTACAGCCTTCTTACAGCAAGGCCAGACTACGGCGTGCTCATTGCAATGGGAAATTAGAACGATGGGAGGCCTCGATACAAGATTACGAGATATTGATCAGAGAAAAGCCAGGGGATGAGGAGGTTGGCAGGGCTTTATTCGAGTCAAAAATTCAGCTTAAGAAACAATGTGGTGAAGATGTTAAAGACATGAAATTCGGGCCAGATGTGATCTTGGTATCTAGTATTGAGTGTTTCAGACACCTGATCACCTCACCAGGTAGCCTTAACACTTCTTTTAACACCTAATCCTGATTTATGAATTATGACATAAGCATTGCTGCCATAATTCTGTAACTAATTGTTGGACATTTTCGCAACAGGGATGTCTGTGGTACTGTTCTGCAACAAGTCCAACCAGGAAAAGGCTCTTCCACTCTTGGAACAAGTTTGTCTGAGATTCCCATCCATCAATTTTCTTAAGGTACGTGTTTAACTTAAGAACATTACCCCAACGTCTCAAAAGAAGCTCTCGCTTTAGGCGAGGTAATGAGCCTTAAAATCGTAGCATAACACATTCTAGTGGCTGCCCTTCAAATGAAGAAACAACCCAATCTAGGCAACTACATTACATGTTAGAATGTTTCATTTATACGATTTTGATTGATTCTGATATTTCTTAACTATGAACAAACACAGGTGGAAGTGGAAGAACATCCATACTTAGCAAAGTCAGAGGCAGTAAGCTACATTCCAGCCTTCAAAATCTACAAGAATGGTTCAAAGGTCAGGGAACTCCCAGGAAACAACCTCGAATTACTCGAGAGTTCAGTCAAACTGTACAGCAGCTGATGAAGCCTAGGCAACAACAAACCTACAACCATAATAATCATCACCATCATCAACAACCACGACAACAACAACGACAACAAAATCCGAAAAGGGACGGGGCGAGTTGTTAGCAAAGCCCCCACATTGTAATGCATCCCCGGCAACATTTTTAACAAAATTCTACCGACACAAATGTAAAGGGAAAACACAGAAACTTTGAGCAAGAACCACTAGGTGAAACTAAAGCTAAGAAGCCGACATGTTTGATTTTCGCATTGTTTGTTTAATTTCTTAATGATCAAAATTCAACAACTTTTGTTTTATTTATAGTAAGGGAGACAAAGATATCTTCAAAAAAATCAGTTGCACCAGGTGTTATTATGTTTATCAAAGGGAGAATAATTGTAGTTAGGAAAGATTTGTAAGCATCTTGTATTCTTGTTAGTGTGTAGCCGTGTAGGCCATGGTTGTATTATAAACTCACAAAGTTCCTAATCCACCTTTCTTTTTGTCCTGCTTTTAGCCGAAAAATTACAGAAAATTGATTTGGGTATGGATTGAAAGACTTGTTAAATCATTTGATTTATAGAAGTATTAATTAACCAAATCACTTGATAGTAGGTTTTTAATCATTTATGTTAAGGACGACTACATCCCGACATGATACAAGACTCTAGTTAGATTAGATTTTGTGTGTTATGTATGCGTCACTCTGGTAAAATCACGAAAATGTTCACTGATTTCACAATTACTAAGTGTTGAAATCTCAAAGAGTCGTTATATCTTCGGCGAATTTACGTTGTGCTCCCGAACTATGTCAGAATGCGTGATAAGCTGTAATTAGTGTAATGAATGATACATGTTGTACTTATTGATCTCGGGTAAGCCCGGGTAAACCCGTATTCATATTGTTAAATAACTTGTATTGTAAGGCGGAGATATTCTCCACAAATATTCTACTTACCTATAATCGATATACTATTGCGAAGTCTAATAATCGTTTTGATATTAATGTCTTCTTCCTAATATCTCCTAACAATGCGCATGGTGCCTTTATGTTTAAAATTTGTACACTCCGGTGCCCCCGAACTTTACACCTATAGGCATGTTGTGCTCCTCCCCACTAAAGTCGTTATATTTTGGATGGAAAAGGATGGTGTGACATATGATTAGTGATGCACGAGTCTGTTAGTTTTTCCCTGTTTAAAACTCGTTTATTAAGCGTATTACGTCTTTTTAAAAAAAACGCGTGGAAAAGGAATTAAAAGGTGATCCCCGTTTAAAAAGAAAAAAAAAACTTCACCCTCCCGTTTAAAACATGAATTAAACGTTTATCACGAATTATTGGTCAAAAAAACTTTGACTTTCTAATAGTCAACTTCTTTTCTGGTAAGTTATGCAATACCGTCTTTCTATTTTCTCTACGTTCGCCATTGTTTCCTACTATCAGTTAACAAAATACATCGTAGAAAGAGTTCCAAAGCTATTTTGAGTTCAATTGGCTTTCTTTTACACTATTTAAGAAATATTTTGTTCCGATTGTTTTGCCCGAATGTTTCAAAACGAAGCCGAATTTTACGAATTACAAGCATTTTACTTTTTTAAAACCCAATGAATTTTTCGACGGATTATTGACCATATTTTTTTTTGAAACTTTGCTGTTTAAAACTCGCCGATTGTTTTTAACTAACATGTGCACGACAGCCCCGATGGAGGGTTATACGGGGCTCGCATCACTAAGGCTTAGTTCGGTTGCACTAAGTGTTTGAGTAGCAGGTAACTGTTTTACTAGCAGAGTAGTAGGTAGCATGTAACACCCCGCATTTTTGGAGATTAAATTATTAAGGGTGTTACGTTTTATAATGTAATTGAGCGGTTTATTAATGTTTTATTGGAATTCGATTGCATTGTTATGGAATTTTTAATTATAGAATTACATAAGAGGCTTCGTTAGTCTTTCGGATTAGGACCGGGTTTGTGGATCACGCAACCGCCTAATTAGCTAAGCCCAAACCCGAGTTACTATCATACCCATATACATATAATAAATAAAACTCTTGCTTTCTTTCTTAATCATTCGGCCTCCCCCTCTCCCTCTTTCTCCTTTTCGTAGCCTCCACACGCAGAAAATTCTCAGCACCACTATGTCAACTTCAAACACACACAACTCTCATATAAGACCTTTTTTTATGTCGTGGTTGGTGGCATTAGAATCGTGCTTTCGATAAGAATCCATAGACATGTAGATCATGCCAAGATTCCATCAGATGCTTCCTGTAGAGATGTTTTAGTGGAACTGTGTCTATCTAAGCAAGAACTGTTCCGCTCCATCGGTATCTTGATGATTCCCGTTGCCTCATAAAGTATTTTAGGACGAGATTTTATGGTGATATTCCTAACTCTAGTTTTAACAACATATCCAAAATTGGTAAGGCCTTTATTTTTATATCAAAAGTTATATTATAATTTGTGGTAAACCAATTCATGTTTATGGTTCAGTGTGAGCTTGATTCCCGTTGATCCGCTTGGAGTTTGTGAACGAAATTTTGAGGAGACGTTCCTGATATAATATTTTATGACATACCAAAATTTGGTATTCAACCCATTCCTTAAACGTCAATTATGCATGTTTCTTTGCTACTGCCCTAATTTGGGTTCTTATTCAATTAGCGTCATTCGTGGTTGTAATTAGGATTGATGGAGTAAAAGATTACGATTTATGGCTTAAAGATTGGGTATGATTGATTATGGGAAAAGATGATGTTAGAGTAAAAAGGAGAAATGGATTAACGTTTAAGGTAAGAACGTTGATCTTCTAAGACTTCAGCATGTTTGTACCATTGTTCTTATAAACCTAATCATTCGTTTCATATGATCGTATTACTTATATTTCATGCCTTTCATTTTTGGACTTGATACTCATGTATATCTAGTTCATGGCTATGCCATTACTCATTGTTGATTCGAATATTATTGTTTCTGGCTACGGCCATCTATAAATTGAAAAGCGCAAGCACAAAATAATGTACCTTAAAGATTGAAAGTAAAAGTTGAAATGACTTGTGAAACCCATCTAGAGAACGGCCTTTGCGTCGTTGATTTCGCCATGTTTTAACCTCTGACGAGAGGTTTGTGTTGAAGGGTTGGAGATCAGCTACCGAACCCCCTAATAGGCTTCCTCCTAGCTTAGGGACGTGTACGTCCTACCGTCCCCCTAGCGAGGGGTGTGCACACTTGAGTCATTAGGATTACGTTACTTGTTTACTCCAGATGTGGTGGTAGTCTTGGGGTAGGACCCTTGGCTCGACTAGGGACCTCTCGGAGGCCCTCGAATAATATACAAATTAATAAGTTATACAAAGAAAGTGATCATTTGAGTTCCGGCTTTTGGCCGTCCGTACCGACTCTGATCTGTACACGACTCGTGTCCAGCGTCCGTTGTCCTTGTTTGTTTCGCGTAGTTTGTTCAGTGATTTTTAGCTACGTGCCTTTTAAGGCACGTATCTTATTTTCTTTTGTTGCTCTCTTTTTTTCTTACTCACCCAGTGCTGACATTCTTTGTTTTGGGTTGTGTCCCTACCCTATTTTGGGGCCTGTGTCATCCTTTTGGTGGCGCAGTTGACAGGTTTGCGTTTTGAGGTGCATTGTATGGTTGAAGCGTCATTACATGTTGAACACTTTGATGAGTCCTCAGATATTTGCATTGGGGACGATTTGTAGTTTATCTTTTTGTTTAATTTCTGATCTGTAGATTCAGCTAGAAGTCTTCCGCTGTCATTTGTTCTTCTTGCTTATTAAGGTTGTTTTGAATTAGCCTTGCCGTTTACTTGGTAGTCAATGACGGCATAACAATCCTTTATTTTTGTATTTACATAGTAGGTAGTAGGTAGCATGTAGCTGTTAGCTCTAAAAGAAGCAATTGATATCAGACGTGTTCGACAAAAGTAGTTGTTATTAAAACTATATGATACATAGAAAAATAAACTATAAATGCTACTTTTTAGATTAAATGTTCCCAAATGCTACATAAAATGCTAACTGCTACCCAAAGTGTTACTTAAATTATGGCAGCCAATCAGGTACACGATTCGTTTGACTCGGTCAAAATGTTACTTTCTCAATCTTAAAAGGCTGCCGAACATGGCCTAAGTGTGGCCTAGTAGTGGTGATGGCAGGGGAAAGGAGGTAGTTGGGGTGCTTGGTGAGGCGGGGGAGAGAAAAAAAAATTGGATTTAAAAAAAAATACGGCAAATTCACGTGGTGCCCCTAAACTATGTGAATGCGCGTGATGCCCCTACCTTTGAAATCTGGTGCCTCCGAACTTTGAACCTATAAGCACGTGGTGCCCCTAACCCCCGTAATTCACTAACGCCGTTAACTTTTGATGTTGAACGGTGATGTGGCATAGGATTAGTATAATTTAATTAAATCTAATAATTAATAATAACTTATAATTAAAAAAAACACCTAATTTTTTTCCGGAAAATTCACGTGGTGACCCTATACTTTGCAAAATTGCACGCGGTGCCCCAACTTTTAAGTTTCTGCATGCGGTGACCCCGAAATTTCGTTTTCGTGATCGTGGTGACCCTAGTTTAAAGAACCATTACAACAGTGTTAACTTTACTGTTAATTACTTTTATTTAACTTATTTTTAAATCTCATTATACATTATTGATAGTTTAGTTCATTTACAAAACATGTTTTATAAAAAGAGGACGGGGGACGTTAGAGAGGAGAGAGAAAGAGATTGGGTCAATTTAAGATTTTTAGGGAGATTTTGAAAATTTTGGGTATTATTTAGTGATTTAATAATTTATTATTGTTAAAAGATATTGTTAAAACTTTATGTTAACTTTGTTCCTAACGGTGTTAAATATAGGGTCACCATGTGCACAAAATTGATAATTCAAGGTCACTGCGTCCAGAAACTTTGAACTAGGGCACCACGTGCAATTTTGCAAAGTACAGGGTCACCACGTGGATTTTCCAATTTTTTTCTCTCTGCTCGCCACCGCCACTGCCACACAGGCACCGCCGACAACCCTCAACACCCCCTCCCCTTCCCCGAACTGCCACCACTGGGCCGCATACGGTGGCGCGAGCCCAGTGTGGTGGCTCGTCGAGGTCGAAAATTGGTCGAAGAGGGCTGTTTTCGACCCAAATGAACCGACCGAACATACTTGGGGTCGAAAACAACCCTCTTCGAAAAAAATTGGGTGTTTTTTTTTACATTTTTTTATTTTAATTATTAGTTATTATTAATAGATTTAATTAAATTATACTAATCATATGTCACATCACCGTTTAACATCCAAAAGTTAACGGCGTTAGTGAATTAGGGGAGTTAGGGGCACCACGTGCCTATAGGTGCAAAGTTCGTAGGCCCAGATTATACAAGTTTCAAAGGTAGGGGGACCACGCGCATTCTGACATAGTTCGGCGATACCACGTGAATTTGCCGAAAAAAATATGTTTTTAATTGGTTTATTTATTAATTAAATGGATTTGATTAATAAATAGTACTAATCACATATGCCACATAATCGTTTGTCATCCAAATGTTAACGCTGTTAGTGAAGAGGGGCACCACATCCCTATAGGTGCAAAATTCGGGGTCACCGGAGTGTACAAGTTTCAAATATAAAGGAATCATGCGCATTTTGACATAGTTCGGGGTATCACGTGAATTTGCAGTTATATCTTATCCATTGATAGGTGACATACTAACATTGAAGTTGATGGGTGACATACTAAAACGGTAGACATGTACTCCTTAGTGTTTTTATTACACATCTAGGTAAATGTCAAAGCCTTACTTGAATAATGTCGTTATACAAAGCAACCATCATTCAACTATTGCTCATGTTTCATTGAATTGCAAATAGCAAATTAATCTTTCATCAAAATTTGTTAATTTGAATATCAGTTATTATCAAGTATTAAAGCAACCGACAATAGGCAAATCTTATCTAGTAATAAAGATAGTTTCCTATAACTTTTGTTAACTCGTAATTGGAACCATTCACCGCTACGCTACGCACATATATCCACCAAGGGTACCAAACCAATCAACACCAAAACAATTGAACGATGAGTGAGCAGGAACAAATGGCGCAGCTTCGGGTTGAAGTTTTACAGTTGACGGCAGATCAAGTTCAGTATCAAGCTCAATAACAATGGCAGGGGTACAGGAACTGCCGCAGAAGAAGGTGCAGGGGGTGAGAATCAGGATAATTGCGCGAAAACTTAGGACTCACACCTAAGATCCTTTTTTCTATATTCGACGGTACTGGGGTAACTTCCTGAATACGCAAGTGTGAAAGATACTTTATATCATGCGAATTAGCTGATAATAAAAAAATAGCTATCGGTTCCTTGCACATGTTGGGAAAGGCTAATGTTTGGACGTCTAGGTATCCGGTTGTGCATCATAATAATGTATCATGGACTGAGTTTGTGATAGCGTTAACTTCAAGATTCAGAGATGAAATAAGCTATAATGTTGAGGAAATGTTTATGCTATGTTACGCAACAATATTCAATGTATATAAAAGTATATGAAATTGATCCAAAATTTTGGGGTCTGGAAGTTAAAAAATGTGCGATCAGTGGCTTGGACGGCAAAGCCCACAGCATTGATGCGATTGTCACGGCTTCGAACGATAGTGGAGTGACGATTTTCGTGGGTGACAAATGAGAAAGCATTTTATACCTTGAATTTGGTAACGGATAGCCTTGGTCATCCTCAGGATCTAGTAAGAAGTCATGTGTGTGTTTTGAGGATTCAATCCGGGTTTAGATTTTGGGTGTTGCGGCGCAAATGCAAGCACATGTGTAATTTTCAAGTCTGCACATTTCGTACCATAAGCCACAAACTTATTTTTGTACCATAAGCCACGAACTTATTGAAATACGCGACAATCGATTGACCTTATGATATTAATTGAGTCTTCAAGTGATGAACATGAGGGTATTGCTTAACGAATTGCGTTCCTTGAGATCTTCCATGAATCCGCAGCGGTAGTGTATCTGGTGATGCTCAGCTGGATAGTCACGTGAACAGAGTTGAAGAGCCAATTCTAGATTATCGAAGTTTTGGTCTTCCAACCCAAAAATTCAGCAGATGTCTCGTCTTCAGGTTTCGAAAAATCGCCACTAAAGAAGCCGGATTTGTTATGTCCTCCAAAGGCGTTGATCACAGCCTTCACCCATACATCATAATAAGTCTCCTGAAGAGGAGTTTTAGTAAGGGACGCACTAGTTCGAAAGGGCGAAGGCAGTAAATAGTACTTGAGTCGTGGATGATTTGTGGTTTAGACGGGCCCACGAATGTTGCTTCCTTTGTTGCCGTTGGCCATGTCCGAGTCGATGCACGGACGTGATGTGCAGACAAGATGACGAGGCGGGACTAACATGGACCAAATGAGTGAGGAAAATGACGGCTAGGGCAACAGGGGAAGAGGCGGAAGCTGAACTAGGACAAATAAACCTTAGACGATGATGCCATAAAGAATTCTAGCCAAAATAAAGTGTTTTGGGAATTTCGGTGTGTGATTTCTATTAATATTGTAATCACCATAGCCTCTGATAAAGACACTTCAAGCCCTAAATTACAACAATGTCTTAAACATACAAGAGTTATGATCAATATATAGACACTTGATTGCATCAGCATGATAATTCTCTTCATCTGACTTCTATGTAAGCTCGCAAACAAAAAGATACCCCCTCCATTCATTTCCAAGTTTCCTGTTGCTTTTTGCACAAAGTTTAAGGAATGGATTAAAAATTATTAAAAACAACTAGGAAATGGACATCTAGCACTCAGGATGCCTCTCATTGTCTGAAAGGTTACTAAAATTGGAAACATGAAGCTTAGTAGTAAATTCCCCTAAAAAGAAAACATGAATCTTGAAAATGAATGGATGGAGTATATGTTTCGGCTTCGACTGGAATCTAGTTGAGTACACAGAACACTACAAATGGGCCTCATTTTCAAGAATTTTGACAAAGTTTATATCACACCTTTGAAAGGCCCAACGGGGTTTACTTGAGATTTTTGGGTTGAGATTTATTGAAGCCCGCGTATTACTCTACACCTATCCCATTAGGTAGTCCGGTGTTGTTTGTATTTTTTTAGCTTTGGGCTCATTAGACATTTCGACGGATTAAGTTAACTAATAATATATAAATTTTAAACAATTTTAGAAATGAAAATTGTTATTTTATTTGTTTACTTTGATATAAAATCCGTTTAATTTTAATTCGTAATTGCTTCACATAAGATTGTAGTGTGATACCATCGTATTGTACAACATAGGATCATCATAGATGATTTCCAAGAAACTTTTTTCGTGTTTTATTGATATCAGAACACCATACACAGTCACACAGTTTCAACGGTCCATTCATCCACATGATTTTTCTTTTGCTAGTATCATTAATTAGGAATAAATTTGTAAACAATCCAGCAAACTTCATTCCAAAGTATATATCATGAATAATTATGCTTTGGATTTTCATGAATTATTTTTTTAGATCGAAACAATAATTCATGGATCCCTAAACGCAAGCCGTATAAATAGCAACAATCCACTTTATTTTTGTTTTGCATATATAGTACGTGTACGGTGTACCATTTGAATATGCTATTGTCACAATCCATAAGAAAAAGAATTACTCGTACTTCAAAAAAAAAAAAAAAAAAAGAATTACTCGTATTGATTATAATTAAGGACAATGCGAATAATGCTTATAAGTACGGTTAATTATCTCACAAATACCATAAACGACTCCCACAAACGTTATATTTTGTAGTTTTCTTAGAACTATAAGACGTAAAAATCGTAACAATCCGCATAAAATTAGCTTTTGCAAGTAATAAGATGCATGAGATATTTTCACCCATTTGGAGCACTCATTCCACAACCTCTTGCACTTAGCAAAGAGACTTTAATTTGATGCAAACAACACAACAAACCACATGTGTACAGTGCCCATATGAGATTTAGGCAATTAGCACTTTAACTCTATAAGTTAAGCCGAAAAAGCAGGGGGACTACAAAGGGATGGGAGGAAGTTGGCATCATCATTAACAATTATTAACCCACCAAACTTCTTCTTTGTTTCCTTTATCTTAGCTTTATGCTTGATTGAGCTGGAAAAGCATAGCTCAATTGTTTACAAAAAGTGTGAACTTCAAGCAAACTGTTGTATTTACGCTGCCACCTTCGATCCATGTTAGACAAGCACTCGCGAATTTGTTTTTGGACTCCCTTTCAACATGTCTCGGAACTATTGAATTGATCGTTGAAACACTCTTACAAAATAATAATCACTCCAACCATATTATAAAAAAGAGAATGCCCTAGTTATAGGACATGCTAAAAGTTGAAAGTTTGAACTTTCTTTAGGACTTTTCTCTTCTTTTTTCCTCCATTTTCTTCCTAAGCTAATTTTTTGTGAGGCCATAGAAATTTGTTGATGGTATTCATATGAAAACTTTAATAAGTTAGGCAACAGTGATGACATTCCAACTCATGGTAACACACCAGCTATCATCACAAGTGACATAAGGCTAATAATGCTCCTTTTTGGGGGCATATAGAGATGGCATTGCAAAATCAGGTTTGGGTAAATTTGACAAAGTAAACTTTTTGTAACTATGTGCAAAAACAGAGATGTGATGCAAGTATGTGGGGGTAAGATCAGAGAATAATTTTAAGTATATGTCAGAAAACATTCTCTATCTGCAGAACAGTTATGATATGGTTTGGTACCTTTACTGCTGAATAATGCACTACCTGTAGACACTACTGTCATGCCAAAGATACAATATGAGTACTGTGTGATATTATGTTGTTAAAGTTGTCATGAGTTACGAAATACGATCGAGTAGGTATATTTAGGGACGCAGGGAGTACAAAAGTTCACTCTTCTAAGAATAATGTGTTATACATGCAACGGAGGGAGCTGTTTCTTGATCTCCGGCGAGAACACCCGATCCTTAATTAAAGGACTTGTTAACCTGTTTCTAAGATCGATAAATGTCTCATATTTTGAGTTCTTCAAATCATTAGTACATCCTCATGAGTGATGAATTGATAACCCTAGATTTGACAAAAACACTGATATATATAAAAGTTGATAAAAATTGGATGAAATCAGAAGATATATTGCAATCCTGTGCAAAAATTCAGGATTCTGTATCAACAATATAATGTTACAAGCAACTGTACATACAATGTCTCATGCCACAAAGACAAAACATAATCAGGAAAAACTTACTACAAAATCATTAAAAAAAACTCCCAAAATCTATATATCCACCCCCAACTCATTAATCCATTAAGAAAAATAAAAACTTATTAATTAACTGATCATATATATTTTTACTCACAAAAAAAGAAAAAAAATGAAGAACATCATCATCTCCTGGAACTTCTACTTCTGGAAAAAGGATCCTTGAATTCACCAACAACCCAAGTTTCCTGAGCAATATCAGAAGACAATTTGTAAAAATCAGTATCATATTTCATAACAATTGCCAATGTTTCTCTTTTCTTCTTCATCAAGCTTTTCTCTTCTTTTTCCTCTTCTTCTACTACTCTTGTTTTTTCTTCCTTCATTTCTATAATATTTTCCTCTAGCCAACTCTTCGCCGGAGCTGACCTACACCTCATTAACAGCAGAGCATTCGCCGGTGGCGCGGCCGGAACACATTCCTCCTCCTCCTCCTCCTCCTCCTCCCCATCCTTCTCCTCGACTTTTACCAGCTTCTTAGTGACGTTACTATCATTACTCGGATTATTTTCATCTTGTAACACCATGAACCACTTTGAAAAAACAGCATTATTATTATCATTATCATTATTATTTTCATGATCATTGCTAATATTATTATTCTTACCACCTAGATCATGAGTTTCCCCAACTTCATTGAAATTATCATAATCTTCATCGTAAACTTGCTGATCTTCCTCATCTTCATCATCATCTGACGAGATATCATGCTCCGGAAACGAACCAAAACACCGAAAATCGAACTTTATGTTCCTCAAACACGTCAAGAAGTTCGTAACATCTTTCTTAAACCCAAACGCTTCAACCCAAGATGACGACGACGAAGACGACGATGAAGCTTTCTTCTTACGTTTCCCACGATTATTATGAATCCTCTCGATTTCCTCCATAACAGATTGCCAGTTTCTGCACCCTGTTGCTGACCTGTGCCTCACTTTAATCTGACCTGCACAAGTCACTTTAGGTGACGTTGGCTCGGACATTTCCGGGCCGCCCCCGCGAATTTGGTTGTCTTTAGCCCATACAAGTGGACTACCAGGGCCGCCAACAGAACTGGTGGCGGCCCTGGTTTTGATTCTTTGTAGGTGTCTCTTGCTAGGCTCGGAATTGGGCCGGGCTGGGCTGCAAACGGGCTTGGGCATGAGGGTTAAGTGAGCCCTTGTTGGGAAACATACTAAAAAATCAGCTGGTATTGCTCCTGATCCTAATGCTTTGTTGCTACCTTCCCTTCTTTTGAGCTTGATCATTTCTTGCTCTTGTATGTGTGTCGTATGGAACACGATTTTGCGTAAGGATTATTCGGCCCTAGTTTGAGAGGTTGAATCTCTAGCTAGCTAACAATGTGGAGTGAAGTATGATTTGAAGGTCTGATGATATGGTCCTTTTTTTTGTTTGGGTTTGTCTTCTATATGTTTTGGTGTAGGTTGAAGTTGATGAGTTTATATGCTTGGGACTTTGGGAGTGATAGATGGGATGGAAAAGGGTTGGTGTTTAAAAAGGAAAAGATGTATTGTATCGAGTTTGTCGATCATCTTAAAATATCATACGTAATCAATCAATCAATCAATATCAATCAATCAATCATTAATCAATACATATTAATAAAGGAGGCTTTTTTCACCAGAAAATTCTATTTAATTTTCTTGCGTTGTGGAAGAGTCTCACTTTTGGAAAATTGTACAAGCTCAGTAGATGTGCAATTTGGAAAATTGTAGAAGATTAGGAGATGTTCAAATTGGAAAATTGCATAAGATTACAAAAATCCTACCGATTTGAAATAGAGTTTTACTTCCATAATTTATAAAGGAATGTTTTACTATCATATAAGGTACGTAGAATTGGAACTGCCATATTAATGTACGTAAAATTGATTTTGTCTCTTTATTTTTGTTATTTTTTTAATTGATACATCCATTATGCATGTCCACTTTGTTTCAACGTGGCAACATTGTTTTTTTTTTTTTTTTTTGCATTGTGTGTGTATATTCCTTTTTTTTAGATCCATTTATATTGTATGTATCCATTGTAGCTAACGTTAATTGTACAATTGAATCATTTTAGTATTATTGATGTCTAACTCTTTTTTTATTCTTTGATTTGTAGATCAAATAAGTTGAACCAAACACAAAAACGATTTCGAGGAACAATAATAAGATACACATTTAATACAACAACAACAACAACCAAGCCTTATTCCCAAAATGATTTGGGGTCGGCTAACATGAATCGTCATCCAGTAACCGTCTTGTGTACGCCAAAAAATTTCGAAAACGTTGTAAACATATTAGAAGTATTTAAACACTTTCAAAGGAAAATTAGAAAGTCGTCAAAATAAATAAAAAGTTTTAAAAAAATATTGCAAAAAACAGATGAACTTTGAACACAAGTTAAAAAAGTTTTGGAAAAATAGTTGGAAAAACCAAACAAATAAATCAAAAGGGGTCAGAAAAAGTCCTCCACATGGATAGAGTCTCGCCACCCTGCCCTATCCAACACCATACTCTCTTCAAGCCCTAGGAAGCTCATATCACTTTTAATCACACTCGTCCAAGTCATCTTGGGTCTTCCCCGACCCCTACTAATATTATCACTTCTCCACCCTTCTACTCTTCTAACCGGCGCCTCACTAGGTCTCCTCCTCACGTGGCCATACCACCTCAGTCGGTTCTCCATCATCTTATCCCCTATGGGTGCAACCCCTACTTTCTCCCTAATAACTTCATTTCTCAACCGATCACGTCTTGTATGTCCACACATCCACCGTAACATGCGCATCTCCGTCACACTCATCTTATGAACGTGACACTATTTCACGGCCCAACATTCCGTGCCATATAACAGTGCCGGCCTAATTGCCGTTCGATAAAACTTACCCTTCAACTTATTGGGCATTCCTCGATCACACAGAAGTCCTGTGGCATTCTTCCACTTCAACCAACCTGATTTAATCCTATGAGCCACATCTCCATCCAATTCTCCATCCTTTTGAAGAATCGATCCTAAATATCGGAAAAAATCTGATCCCTGAACAATCTTTCCATCCAACATGATCGTCCCCGTCTCCGTTTGCCTAATGCCGCTGAACTTACACTCCAAATACTCGGTCTTGCTCCGACTCAACCGAAACCCTCTAGACTCCAAAGTGTGCCTCCATAGCTCCAACCTCCTCTCCAAATCCTCTTTCGTTTCTGAGATCAACACTATATCATCTGCAAACATCATGCACCATGGTATATCATCCTGGATTGACCTCGTCAATTCGTCCATGACTATAGCAAAGAGAAACGGGCTAAGTGCGGACCCTTGGTGCACTCCAATTGTAATAGGGAACTCTTCTGACTTCCCTACACTAGTCCGCACACTCGTGCTAGCTCCCTCATACATGTCCTTAATGATGTCAATATATTTTTGCGGAACTCATTTCTTAGTTAGAGCCCACCAAAGCACTTCCCTTGGTACCTTGTCATACGCCTTGTCCAAATCAATAAATACCATATGTAGGTCCTTCTTCCTATCCCGATAAGTTTCCATTGTCTGTCTTATGAGATGAATTGCCTCCATAGTTGACCTCCCCGGCATAAATCCAAATTGATTCTCTGAAATCTTCACACTTCTTCTTAATCTATGCTCAATCACCCGTTCCCAAAGTTTCAAATCAACTTGATCCCGCGATAGTTGGCACACTCTTGAACATCCCCTTTGTTCTTATACAAAGGGACCAAAGTGCTCTTCCTCCACTCCACCGGCATCTTATTACCTCTCCAAATCATGTTGAAAAGTGTCGTCAACCATTCCACACCTCTATCTCCTAGACACTTCCAAACCTCAATAGGTATGCCGTCTGGCCCCACTGCTTTCTTCCGTCCCATCTTCTTCAAAGCCATCCTCACCTCTTCTTTCTGAATTCTCCGCATGAACTCCCGATTAACAATACTTGGATGAATGTCCACATTTCCAATATCATTCACTCGATCTCCATTGAACAAGGTATCAAAGTACGATCTCCATCTCTCCGTAATCTCCTTATCATCAACAAGAACTTTTTGATCAACATCTTTGACGCATTTCACCCTACCAATGTCCCGAGTCCTCCTTTCCCTAATGCGCGCAATTTTGTAGATCTCTTTCTCCCCTTCTCTGGTATCCAATCTTGTATATAGGTTTTGGTTCACCTTTCCTCTTGCATCTCTTACAGCTTTCTTTGCTGCTCTTTTTGCATCCTTATACCTCTCGAAGTTCTCCTCACTTCTATCTTTCCCCAAACTCTTATAACATTTCCGTTTGTTCCTTATTGCTTCTTGCACTTCCTCATTCCACCAAGATGTATCCTTACTCGGTAGCGCTTTCCCCTTAGATTCACCGAGAACCTCTTCTGCCACCTCCTTTACCTTATGCGCCATAGTAACCCATAACGAGTCTACATCTCTTTCCACACTAGTTGACCAGATATCTGTCCCTACCATCTTCTCCAAGAAAGCCTCCTTGTGCTCTCCTTCAAGTTTCCACCATTTGATTCTTGGCTCTACCTGTGGCCGCCTCTTCCCTAAGCCACCCTTAGCCCTGAAATCCAGTACCACCAATCTATGTTGCGTAGCCGCACTCTCCCCAGGTATCACCTTGCAATCCGTAAAGCTCTTACGCCAAGCATTCCTTACCAAAAAGAAGTCAATCTGACTCGCATTATTTCCGCTCCTGTATGTCACCAAGTGAGACTCCCTCTTCTCAAACCACGTGTTCATTATACCCAAGTCATAAGCCAACGCAAAATCCAAAATGCTCGTTCCTCCTTCATTTCTCGACCCATAGCCAAAACCTCCATGCACGCTTTCAAAACCATGCCGCGTTGATCCCACATGTCCGTTAAGATCCCCACCAATAATCAACTTCTCCCCACTAGGAACCCCTTGCACCACCTCTTCTAACTCCTCCCAAAATTCCTGACGAATAGATGCATCCATTCCAATTTGTGGAGCATAGGCACTTACAACAGTCATAATCTCATTCCCAATCACCAACCTCACTGTCATAATGCGATCGCTCTTCCTCGAAACCTCCACCACATCATCTATGTACTCCTTATCAATAATGATACCAACTCCATTCCTACTCTTATCCTTTCCATAGTACCAAAGCTTATAACCCCATGGTGTGATCTCCTTAGCTTTCGCCCCAACCCATTTCGTCTCTTGTAAACACATAATGTGAATCCTTCTCCTCCTCATAACCTCCACAACCTCCGAAGATCTCCCTGTCAAAGACCCAATATTCCACGTTCCAAACCTAAGCCTACTACCCTTACCATTATGAATAAGCTTCCTTGTCCGCTCCCGTCCATGATTTGAAAACCTCTTCACATTTGACACCACCCCTGGGAGCCGGAGTGGCGCGTCACTTCGGGGTGACGACCTAGCAACCCTTGCATATTTTTCACTACACCCAGGTCTAGAAAGTGTAGCGCGACCTTGCATATTTGACACCACCCCCGGGCGTCGGAGTGGCGCGTCGCTTCGGGGCGACGACCTAGAGACATTAATTCATATATGAGTCTAAATTAATTCTTTTATGAGTAGATCAATTTAGGATAAACCACGAGCTACGCTAATTAATTAGATACACATTTAGTAAGATACTAAGATAACAAAATAAGAATGATTCAACTGTTTCCATATGAGGATCAATAGTTAGAGTTTACGAGAAGGTCACATATTATTCTTTTATGAGTAGATCAATTACAGTTTTTCATTTTTTTTTTTTTTTGTCAATTGCCATTAAATAATGGAGAGTAATATAAACTTAAAAAAGTAGACGCTAAATGGGTCTCATAAGAGTGCACTATTATATATTAATACCAATGAAAATAGGCTAATCCAAAAGTTACACGATAGTAGACCGTCTTTACAAACTTTACAAAGTATAGTTAAACTTCTTCCATAAGTGTATATACTCCTTAGGTCCTATCTCCTATTTAAACATCTCATTCCCTATTGCGCATCCATTAAATGTAGTAATTCCATTAAAATATATAGGCTAATCCAAAAGATAGACGATACATATTTAGTTGCCGTTTTCACATTACAGTTATAAAGTTAAACCCCATGCATCCAAGAGTAGTGTATGTCTGTACTCCTCCAGTTCTACTTAAACGTCTCACTCTCTTTTGCGTATTTCTTACGAAAAAACGATAAATAATTATTAGTGACTAATTTAACATATATATTTAAAAGACAAAGTAGTATAAATTATTTGTTCACATCTTACTCAATGTAGTATAACTAACCCAGGCCACAAGCTACAACAATAAGATACACATTTAGTAAGATTATATGACAACAAAATAAGAACGATTCAACTCTTTAGATATGAGTCTCAATTGTAAAGAGTTTATGAAAATGTCACAAGAAACTTTTTTTATGAGTAGATCTTTTTTTTTTTTTTTGGTCAAATGAGGCTAAGAATGGAGAATAAGATACACTAAAACAAGTAGACCCTAAATGAGCCGAATAAGAGTTCATTATATATACTAATCCCATTAAAAGTAGGATAATTTAAAAGTTATTACGTGAGAATAAAAATCTCACGACATTATCTACATTTAGATAAATATAAGAACCAAATGTTTTTTTTTTTTTTGGTAAACTTTGAACTGGAGATGGTAATACTATTAATGATAAGCCACTCATTTACTATAGGTGGATATCAATTCAACTTATTTAGTAATTTCTCAATACTAATAACTGTAATAAGTAGGGATATAAGTCAATTATGTTTCTCTAAACTATGTTTTATCTTAAGTGAACATTGCAGTTGTCAATTAATCTAAATTAATTAAAAAAATAACTGTAGTTTTAGCTTGAGGTTATTTGGGTGAAAATTAATTATGTCTTGGTCATTTAGGTTCTGTATGATCTGATGAAGTTTATTAATTAAATAAGAAGTTATTTGGTCTGATATAAACATTTTATATGTCAATTGATCTAATAAGTTAATAAAAAAAGAATTGTAATTACTTAGGGAACCTTATCTTGAGGTTATTTGCATGACAATTGATTATGTCTTGGTTGAGATTCAGTATGATCTGATATAAACCTATTTATTAAATCCAAAGTTGTTTGATCTAATTTGCATATTTCAGATGTCAAATCTAAATTAATTAGAAAATACCTTAATTAAATTAGGTGAACACAATTTGGCTTTGAGGTTAAATTTGAGTTTAATTCAAGAGTCCGTGCAACGCACGGGCATTCAACTAGTATATATTATTAAAAGAGGCTTTTTTTGTGCTCTCACAACGATTGGAACATTCTAGAATGTCCAAAGTTCTATATTCTTTATTAAAAAATCGTATTTCAATCTTATATATGGTAATTGCCAAAGAATTTCATGTGAATTGCACATGATATGGTAAGTAAAAAATAATTAAATAAGAACGGAACATTCTAGAAACTCCATATCAATCAATATTATAGTACATATAATATAATAATAATAAATGAGGGATTTTTCGTGCAAGGTTATGGTATATTTTCCTAATCCTGAACTATCATATTAATAATCCTGATCGAAGTTAAACAACCAGTTAGCTATAAATAGTTGGAATAATCCCAAATCAACATTCACAATCATAATGCATGATCATATATACTCCGCTGGCTATAATAAGCTGCTGAAGTATTGATTGGCAAGTTTAAAAATTGTTATTTGTATTATTAGAATTTTGGATGCAAATTCAACATAATAATTTTTTGTAGTAAAACTATCTCATATTTGGAAGGGTGTACACACTACTCACTTAATCAAAGTTCCAAAAAAAATGTACGACAAGTTAGAGAAAACTCTTATCTAATTCACTATATAATTTTTTTTTTTTGACAAAACGATTAGTGTGTACATCATTGGGTATTTTGGGGGATAAGGCGTTTAAGCTGAGACGGAGGGTTACCTACTTATTAGGGCACAGTAAGAGAGTATAAGCTCAAAATTTTGTAAAATGAGGTTTATAATGAACTTAATTATCTACACGGGTTAAATAAAATACAAGTAATTGACATCATTATTAAGAGACTCGTGCAACGCACGGGCATTCATTCTAGTAATAAATAATTTGATACTCCCTCCGCCCCAATTTAAACACCCCATACCCAAAACACACCCTTATTGAGGAGCGTGTACACGCTAATCTGTTAATCAAAGTTCCAAAAAGATTGCATGGAATTTTTGCTAAGATTCTTATCTAACTCACTATGCAATTTTTTTGGAACTTTGATTAACCGATTAGCGTGTACACCCTCTTCAAGATGGGGGTATTTTGGGTATGGGGTGTTTAAATTGGGACGGAGGGTGTATTCAATAAAAGGTCAGTGCGGTGCACATTGGCGTCCCCACAAAGCATATATATATATAGATCGATGAGAAGTATGAGACCGGCTGGGAAGTATGCGACCAGCTGTACTGTGACACTACGTATGTATATCGAGTATCAGGGGCGTGGGGGAGGGCGGGCGAGCTGGGCCCACGCCCAGGGCCCCATTTTCAAAGTTAGTATAAATACAATTTTGTCTATATAAGTATCATGTAAGATAAGTTGCCCAAGTGGTCATAAGGGAAAATTTCTTGGACTTTGCTTGTGTTCGAATCCCACCAACCTCAATTTTTTTCTTATTTTCTTCTTCTTCTTCCACAAGTCTTAGTTTTTGTAGGTTTTAGTGCATGTTATCGGCTTCTAGGGGCCCCAACCTCAGAGTTCCGTCCATGTTACCGGCTTTTTGGGGCCCCAACTTTAGAGTTTCGCCCAGGGCCCCCATTTTCTCCCGCACGGCCCTGTCGAGTATGTAGCTCTTCTAATACTCCCACCACTACTACAATGCGGACTGGTATCAAAATATTGTGAGTTGGAGCGTTGAAAGAATCGTATAGAGTGCCAATAGTCTCCTCAAAAATTTAATTTACTTTTAAAACATAAATAGATAATCTTGGTTGTGGGTTAAACTAAAGTAAGGGCAAGTAATTCCTACCAAGAAAGGGGTACTTGGTGAAAAAGAAAGGAGCACGAGTATTGTTCATCATCCAATCAATCATAACACTTTAATTAATTTCTTTTATCTTTTGCCAGTTGATCACTCACGCTTTCGGGTGCCAATCCCCATTGCTTTGTACACAACCAACTAAACAACATCCATATATACTTCACTTTACTGTTTAATACAAAATTAATTACGTCTGGTTACTCAGAACGTAATACGGAGTAACCTAATTTTTTCACGAAGTTAAGATTCATGATCGACTTTTAGAAAAAAACGGAAGGACTATTATGCAAAAGAAGAAGATAGGAATTTTGTTTTGTTTTAACATTTCTCATCCAATGCATAGGGAAAGTGAAAAATCACTAGATTGTAGGCTGGACTTGTGATGTAGTGTTCGGGGAATGTTTGTGGTCCTTTGGTTACGGAAACCACGGGCTATGTTTTGACAATTTATGGCAAGCTCATGAAATTGCTAAAAAGGCCCTAATTGGAACTCAAATGTTTGGTGAAGTACCAAACACAAGGCAAAATATAGCTTTCTTCACACGGTTTGCTTCAAAACAGTGACAACACCCGATTCAAGTAAATCTATGCTCTAGTCAAATATATATACGACAAAGTATGTATTTTACGTGGTATTTTATGTACGTAGATTGTTTTTTTTTTTTCTTTTATCGATTTTTAGAAGATCGAATGTAAGTGTTTTAAGAAGCGAACTAGGCATTGGTATGCTTCCTACGAAAGAGACGCCAAAACAAATGAAAGCCAAACTTTGGTGACCAATATAAATTGCGACGCTCTTTCGCTACGTGGATCTTATTACCATTATTATCTTACAAGCCATCGTCTTATAGGGGTAGCTGATGTATTGAGACATTATAAGAAGTTGAATGCTACAAACTTGTTGTAACTTTTTTTTTTTAGTGTAACACTCTTGTAGAGTCGAAAGAAAAAGCTCTCCATGAATCCAAACAACGTGCTTCTGGAAGAAAACACCGTGGATTTTGTAGGTTAGATTTCAAAAGTAATAATATCTTTTAAAATGTGCGAGATGTCTCATCGTATATGGCAGTCTCACATCAGAATTTGTGTTTGTATACTTGGCTGGTTTCAACTCCTAAAACCCAAAAACAGTCCAAAAAACAATACAATTACATACACTCATCATCGCGATGATTGGAGCCAATAGTTCAATCCCACCAATAATTTCGTTATCCATTTAGTTGATCCAATCTTAAAAATGTTAAATGATGTAAACTGATCAGTATCTTTGAGAATATGGTGCGTGGGCATGGGTCAGGTAACAGGGTGTTTTTCCACCTTTGTGAAAATGCATTGGATCTAACTTCGAGTCAACGACTCAACGCCCTCGATCTCAATGGTGGAGGCCCAACAGGTTCCTTTGTTAACAGGCCCGGCGATGTTGAGGTCAGATTCGGAAACGGATCACTGTTTCAAGTCCATTTCGAGCTCGTGTCAAATATACTGAATTTGGGTCCCATTCAAGATTGCTTGATTTCGTGTCAATTTCAGATTGGATCGTCAATTCTATTTTGATCAAATCACCTATTCTAATAACTTTGTATTATTTAAAAAAAAAAATAACTTTGTAACCCGAATATCATAATTTACAATTTCATGATATTTAATGTACAAGCCGAATGATTATAATTCTGATTCGGGTCATTTCTAGCCAATATGTCAAGCTTAGTCATAATCAACTTTATGTCAAGCTGTTTTGGGTCATTTGAAGAACATTTCGGATTTGAGTCCAAACGAGTTCTCCTATTCATTTATTTCAGATCTAGATTTCCAAACCATACGTTCGAGTTACGATTATTTCGATAAAATGTTCAAATATGACTCAATTTTGACCAGGTACCCGAAAAAAGAAAACCGCCAAACTAAACAAAGACTACTTTTAATAGGTCAAATCTAGTTCTATGATCCAATCTCATATCAAGGTGTTACGGACTTTCGGGTCAGTACATAAACATTTCGGATTCGAGTCCAATTTGAACTACCGATTGAATTATGTGAGGTCCAAAATTACAAACAATCAGTTTGAGTTGGATTATACCGATTAAAGTATCATATATATATATATATATATATATATATATATATATATATATATATATATATATATATATATATATATATATATATATATATATATAATATAATTAGCGGTGCATTTCCAGCGTTCTCAGACCGTCCACATCAGCGGTGACATCAGCGACACGTCATTGCTGATGTCATCAACAACTATTTACGGCAATAAAATGAATAAGATTAATGCTAATTTCCTAAAGTAAATGGTAATTTTACTATTTAAATATGTGATATGATATATTAATCTGTATAATTTGCCAAATTAGCGAATACCATGATCCACGAAATTAGGTTAAAAATAGCAAAGAGATATTCGAAAATCGCAATATGTATGTTGAATATATAATATTCTTTTAAAACAAGAAATTAAATCAGTATAATTAAAATTCCTAAATTAATTTCAATCAACCTGCTAAATCACAGGAAAAATAAGAAGCAATCTTTGAAAAATAATCCTTAGATGTCAAATACTCCAATAATATTCCCATAATATTTTAATTTTCTTACAAAACATATTGATCGAATATATTCCCGGAATATTCAAATTACCTACAGTACAACCCGTATATCGGATAATTGCAGTTTTCATATAATATAATCCCATAATAATCCAAATTACCTCCATAAAAATTGCATTCACTTCAACCAATCGCTACTGATATATCTTTTGCCTAATTAGACGAGATAATTTAGCACGACAAATGGGAAGTATAAGATTCTTATATCATTTTAAGGAATTTAGTTGTTTGACAGTGTTACAAATTAGACTAAAGATATTTGAGCGCAAATCAGTTAAAATTTAAGAATGATCAGCCTCGGAGCCTCCACTATATTCTTCACCCTCTACAAAACTTCATCCTCAAAAACACGCCCGATTGTTATACTCTTAAAAATAAAATTCAATTGGATAGTTAATTTTTGTTTTGCTTTAATTTTGTACAGATTCGAAAAACTGAAACTCTTTTTTGTTCTTATTGCTTTCAGGTTTAGGTATTGAGCAAGCACAAAGCACGCACAATCTCAGTCTTCATTTCGGGCGAGATCCAGACTACGGAAAATAAGGAGCGATGGTTTGTACATGTGGGTAAGTGGTAGGTGTTATGTACCTCTGATCTCTGTAACACTTATTCATGTGGGTAATTATGTGTCTTGCAGTGGCACTGGCAACCTTGATCTGTCGGCCCAACAGCGTGCTAGCGCAACCTTACACCACGGTCAGTGGTGTCCTTCGCCTCTCAATCTCTCACCATCGCTCTGTTTTCTTGCATGCTTATAATTTATTTTTGCTTAATAATCTTTTGTAGACCCCGGGACAATGATTAGCGCGGCGGTGGTTGATCAAAAGATTTGGGAAAAGGATAGTTTGCGTAATCTCGAATCCGGGTTTCATGAATCCAGTCTTAATTTTGGTGGATTTTCTATCTCATACATTTAGATTTCCCTTTAGCTTTGTGGCAGAATAACATAGGTATTCACGTATTGATGAGGTTGATCAGGGGACTCACTTTGTGGTGATGGACGACCACGATGCAAGGACTCACTATGTTTTCTTTCTGTTGTCATATTTATATCTTCATAATTTAACATGTTAATCACGGATCATCAAAATTCATTTCTCTTAGATTCAATTCATTTTACAATTTCAGAGCATGAGGTTAGTTATTTTACGTATTCGTTGGCACTCATTGTTCTTGCTTCTCTCTAATGGATGGATCACAAATCATAGTAGTTGTTGATTTTTTTTTATAAATATACATCCTTTGATACCAATCTTTATCGGATCGTAGTGCTTAATTTGTTCATATTGTCAGGGGAATTGTTATGTTCTGTAAGACGGTATGTTCGGTTATGATGATCATGTTGTTTTTTCGATCTACTATAGAATTTTTTTTTTTTTTTGACAGAGTATAGAAAATTCTATGCGAACGAGAATAGACGTTATAAGTTTGATATTGAGCCTATCAACCACATCATGTTGTTTACAATAATTAGCTTCGATGCCTAATTAGGAAAGGTTAAAAACAACGTTCTTATTTCTTTCGTGATCGGTAACATTTTAGTGATCTTCTGTTGCAGCCATCACAACAACACGACGTTCCAAGATGGGGTTCTCAGGTAATTATGATCCACTCTCGAAATTAAGCATGGATTTCAAACTGGATGAGAATGAGATCGATGCTGACCTTCGTGACTCTACCAGTCCATGATTATACAAGACTTTGACTCGAAGCAAAAAGTTAGAAAGAACGATCAATTGCACAATTCATGGTTGAAATTGTGCGGACCTTAACCTTCCAAGTTGATCAAGTCCGTCAGCCTTTTTTTTGGTACAACCTTATCACTTATCAGTAGTTGGAACAATCTAATTAGCCTAAGGATACAACAACAACAACAACAACAACCAAGCCTTATTCCCAAAATGATTTGGGGTCGGCTAACATGAATCGTCATCCAGTAACCGTCTTGTGTACGCCAAGAAATTTCGAAAACGTTGTAAACATTTTGGATATATTTAAACAATTTCAAAGGAAATTTAGAAAGTCGTCAAAATAAATAAAAAGGTTTAAAAAAATATTGCAAAAAACAGATGAACTTTGAACACAAGTTAAAAAGTTTTAGAAAAATAGTTGGAAAAACCAAACAAATAAATCAAAAGGGGTCAGAAAAGTCCTCCACATGGATAGAGTCTCGCCATCCTGCCCTATCCAACACCATACTCTCTTCAAGCCCTAGGAAGCTCATATCACTTCTAATCACCCTCGTCCAAGTCATCTTGGGTCTTCCCCGACCCCTACTAATATTATCACTTCTCCACCCTTCTACTCTTCTAACCGGCGCCTCACTAGGCCTCCTCCTCACGTGACCATACCACCTCAGTCGGTTCTCCATCATCTTATCCCCTATGGGTGCAACCCCTACTTTCTCCCTAATAACTTCATTTCTCAACCGATCACGTCTTGTATGTCCACACATCCACCGTAACATGCGCATCTCCGCCACACTCATCTTATGAACGTGACACTGCTTCACGGCCCAACATTCCGTGCCATATAACAGTGCCGGCCTAATTGCCGTTCGATAAAACTTACCCTTCAACTTATTGGGCAATCCTCGATCACACAGAAGTCCTGTGGCATTCTTCCACTTCAACCAACCTGATTTGATCCTATGAGCCACATCTCCATCCAATTCTCCATCCTTTTGAAGAATCGATCCTAAGGATACAGAAGAAAAAAAAGGATACAGAGTTTTTTTTTTTTCCTTTTTTTTTGGTGAGATGTTGTAACTAAAAGATATAGTCAATGAATATGTGTGCCGGTGATCGAGTACAAACCTTGATCCAATTACTATGAGTTAGGAGTCTGATCACTTTTCTTTCTTAAACTTCACTTTGTGAAACCGTATTCATGCTTTGTTGAGAGCATTTTTAGTGTGGACGCGTTTTCGGATATATATCCACTTTGAGTAGGTCAAGTGAGCATTTGGTTGACTTCCACAATACTCAATTAGCTTGAAAATAAGTCTCCACCACATAAATGTTGCAATGATAAAAACTAATCATGCAAATTTAATTAAATGTCATTTTCGAAGGAATGAAATGCTAGCACTTGATTGGAGGTGTACATGAATTAGGATACAGAAGTGGGACAGATGATCCATACTAATTTGATCGTACGTAAAAGTACAATACGTACAATGGATGCGTAAGTTGAATATGAGACACTAGGATCTAACCAAATACATAACTGTTTCAAGATTTTCAGAATTAAAGATGAACGTGGTAGATCCCCACCCCTACAACATTTTCTGCTCCTATGTACCAAAATAAAAAATAAAAAATGAAGAACATTGTAGGCAGAATATAGCTACATCAAACGACAACAAGTTTGATTATTTAATTATAGCCTAAAGATCCTACTCTCCAAGAGTGCAACTGAAGAAGCTTTAGCTTTGACAAATCTGCTAAAACATTTCGAAACTCAAAAAGGGTTGCTAGCTACTTCAGTGAAGCTTCTAACAAAAATGGGAGAGTTAAATATGCATAATAATGTTTTGACTTGATTGTTCATGGTTCATGTACGAGTGTCGAAAGAACTGATATACACTTATTAGCTACTTTGACCTGGCTAAACTGCACATTAACATTCTCCATTTAATTTTAGTGATTTTGTACGACCTCCTCTAAGAGTTAGAGAGTTTTTATTATTTAACTTATTTAGAAATAAAACTATAGGGAAAGAATGTTTTTTTTTTCCACTCTTATTTTCAGTCGCATGTTATTGATAACAAGAGGCCAAGCAAAATAGATGGGAAGAATATAGTGAATCATTTACAAAAGAGCCGCACTTAGGATTCTATTATTTTATCTATTAAAAGTTATATTATTTCGGAAAAATTTACCAAAACTTGGTGGGTGTGGTATAAGAAATGAAACAGAAAATTGGGACACGTGATCCGCACAACAAATCATATAATGTTTTATCGCTCTTAAATCAACTATTACGAGTGAATGGGTGGGTCAGAGTTGACCCAAAAACATGAGTGTCAAAACACATTTAATTTAAAATGGGTCACTCCTATAAAATACCATTATGACTAAAAAGTAGTTGTTCGCGGGTCACAGAAAACGAATTAATAACTTAGTATTATTTTTACATGTGCAACTTCGTGTCATATATTTTTATATTGTACATCTACTAATTTCAATTTCTATTGTAAATTGTAATACGGATTGCATATTTTCAAATACTAAAACATATAATATATAAACGAGTCATCTCTAAATCAACAACAGGCCAAGCAAATTTGCACAGCTGACCAACTACGGGTCAAGAAATGATTAGTACGGGTGAAAACTACATTACTTATTGATCCTGTTTTTTTATTCGCCGTATTTCAATATTGGAATTATATTGAAAGCATTTTTTAGTCTTATTCTCAACCACATGTTATTTGATTATAATAAAAGCCAGGCAAAATCATATAGAAAAATCTCTTTGAACTAAGGAATATACATAATTATGGCTTTAAATAATTAAATTTAAACAATCATAAAACTAAAAAGGTCTTGAGTTATATGTGGACTATACAATCTTTTAATTCAATTATGTGCTTAATTTCTTCTTATTTTTGTCTTAATTTATGATTAACGGGTCATGTTGGGGTTGAGCTAAAAATATGTCTTGGTTATAACAGGTCGAGAGTTTGGATCAAGTTGAATTAGTAGGTTGGTGATCCATGTTTTTGATAGGATTATCACCCACAATATACTACATTGACACTATCAAACGTAATCAAATCGAAAAAATACAAACTCCGTTATTACATCAATGTTTACAATTTAACTTAATTTATAAAACTCTAAAATTATAATAACTGCTTTAAACAGCCCGTGCAATTTTGCACGGGTAATTATACTAGTATATATATAAAGTTGGATGGAAACCGTGTGGGCGTGACACGTCATCCTCCACCTCACGCGCCACGTAGGTGACAGGCAAACGTGCATGTCGCACATACGAATCCACCTCATCAGCCACCTCATCAGCCACATAAGCAAATCCACCGCAAAAATGAGATTGCAAAGACTTGAACCCGCGACCTCCATGTGAAATTGTAACACATAAACCACTATGCCAAGTGCTTTTGTTGATGCTTTTATTAACACAATTATATATAAAGGGCATTAATGTTGTGGTTATAAATACAAATATATGAAAATCAAAATAATTTAGGGGTGATTGATAAATAGCGGTATATGATATCGTTCAAAATTGTGGTGAAAATAAATATTGAAATAATAATACAGTGGTCTGGAAAGGGAAGTTAGAGGCTTGGTATTATGCGGTTTGAAGAATAGCGAAGACGTTGATGACTAATATTGTAAATTCTCTATTATACTATTTTACGAATAAAATCAAAAATGCTAATCAATGAAGACCGTGCGTAGCACGGTGTAAAGACTAGTTCACTCTATATTCAGTTTTGAGTTTTGACCGGTGCTCGAAAAAACGAAAACCGCCAAACCAAACAAACAAAGGCTATTTTTGCATCCCATCAACAAACCTTGTACTCCCTCTGAACCCCTCCTCGTAATTGCACCACAAATAAAAGACCGCTCGCCGCCTCACCTCCGCCGCCCGCCACCCGCCACCCGCCACCGCCGTCTACTCCCAATTGAAATTCCGCCGGAGCTTCGACTTCTTTTCCTAAGGTCTCCTCTCCCTCTCTCTCTCCTACTAAATTACTAATTGCTGCCATACTACTGTGTGATTGCTATTGCTATTGCTACATTTTTTTATTTTTTTGTGTGAAATCTATTCAATGATTAATGTGATCTAGTATTATCGACAAATTAGAATTAGTATGTGATTCAAGTAAAAATCTTTGGACATTGTGAGATTTTTAGTAATGTTGTGTAATTTGAATTTTAGGGTTGTTTAATCCTCTAATTTCGCAAAAGTGCAAGTTATTGCAAAGTAGCGATTGCCGATTAGTGATTAATTAGTTAGGTCCGAGGCTCGCCTGCCGTGTTGAGGCTGGTTTATTTGAATATGTGACTTATCCGTGAAGATTTCCGCAACCTGAGTGAGTACCAGTAGAGTTGGACTTATAATCGTTCTCAAGTTATTACTTCCTCCGTCCAAGTTTAAATTGTCGTACTGTATAGGTTTTATACGTTCAACCGCGGAAATGTTAGTTACTTTCGAGTAAAGTACGATTAGGAGGATCGAGTAGTGCAATTGATTGTGTACATCTCGAGTGTTTGTTTTGTTACATAATTATCGGGCATGAGCAGACAGCACTAATTCAACAAACTTATGATAGTATAGGCTACACATGTCCACTATAGTCATAGTTGTGACGGAACTTTGAGAGGGGTGAACGGTTGCAAGTAGGGTTTTTGAGGTCTACATTGTGTATATGAGTTAGTAATCGTTATAATCGGTGACAGATTTGTTAGGCAATGAGATGGCATTGCAAGCGTAACTAATGAGAAGTATATATTATGCGTAATCTTGAAGTAGGAAGTCGGTGTCATACTGTCATTTACATGAAGAGAAAAACCTGAAGCAAGGTGGCGGCAAGTATCTTTTCACAGACATTCTAAAGGAATGAGAAATCAAATTATTTGGAGTTGGAAAAAGCCGTTGCTGCGAAATACTATGAATACGATGTTATTAGTTTTAATGTCTCTGTGAATTGCAATCTAGGGTCTAGTAGGCTCTAGAGGTGTAAATCTTTTCTTCAGATTAGCGATTTTCTATCAGGTGAGATAGCATTTTCCCTCTTAGTCTGATCTCTTCCCCAATTGTATCAGTCAGTGACCATTATTCTTTTCTTGGTAGCTTACCCCTTTATCTCTTAATCACTAGTTCTACCTCCCCACCCCCTCCTTTGTTTCTTTTTCTTTTTCAAGAGTGGGGGGCTTCTACCATTCTTTGTCTCGTAGGATCTTCAGGAACAGAAATAAAACTCTACTGGTATATTACTAATTCTTCTTCCGAGCCATTATTTTCTGGGTGAAATCTGAGCAAGTTTAGATTGAACAGATATTGATCTGAAGTTATATGGACAATCACTCCTCAACTGCTCAGCAAGTGTAGCCAGGATATTTGGGGATCAGCCAGTGAGGTGTCCCAGTTTTCATGGCTGAGAGGTTCTGAAATTTGATTTGTGTCAGGGGTCGCGGGTTGCCTTTGCTGATGTAGAGGGACAAGAAAAGTTTACTATAGAAGTGACTGGTCCGGTAGGCCATATAGTATGCTAAATAAAATAAAATAAAATATATGTTTCTTTAAACATTTGTGAACATTAGACACTAAGAATTGCCCCTGACATCACCATAGATAAGAAATCTATGTGGGATATACTATATAGATGGTCCAACTAATCTGCAGATGACCTTCTACAGTTAATGATCTGATATTCATTGACAACTCTCTGTGGGTCTACAGTTCTGTTGTGTAATGGAACCTTGATGCAACTGGGAATTGAGTCTCTAGATCACAATGTGTATTGTTGTTTGTATTACAAATTGCTGTCTTCGCTTGGACCGAGGGTAAAATATGTTCTCTCTTTGGAAATGGAGAACTAACAATAATGGCAAAGCCAGGTTTTGAGACACATTGACATGATTAGAAGATGTGTAGAGTGAGTCATGAGATCGAATATCGGGAGTTGGGTGGTGGGGCCTCACCATTGTCACACCTCCACTGCACTGATGAGAGTGAAGTTTGTGAACAACGTGCATGACGGAATCCTCAGCCTTTAAATTTATCTGTCACTGAACTCACTGCAGTCAGAAGCTTTGTTTTCTCTCCTATGAATGTTAGTTGCTGGAGTCTGGAGGTTAGAATGTCAGATGGTTGCTCAGCCGATCAGTTCTTAGTAGGAAGTTGTGAAAAGTAGCAGTACTATTTTTTTTGATAAGGAAGATCAGCTGTATTATCTAGGGTAATCTTCGCTCTTTGAGAAGGAAGGACTCTTATTTTGAATCAAGGTAGTAGTTATCATCTCCCCCTCAACCATCGTAAAAAAGTAGATACCCCCTGGGGTACCACCCCCAGAAGCAGCTATCATATACCACCCCCTCTAATGCCTCCTAATGATCCAGTAAATTTTTTCTCTCAAGGGGTGACCATTCTGGGGGTGTAATATCGGTACTGCCCCCCTTCGCCCCTCTTTTAGGTATGAACTTATGTCATCTCCCAAACTCCTCTTCGTTCAACACTTTTATATAAAGCTTTTATTTTTAAGTTCAAGACTTGTATATAAAGTTTTCATTTTGTTACTCCTAACGACGACCCCAATTTCTGTGAAGGTTTGCTGCCAGACTGGGACTTTTCTTTCAGTTGCCTTTTGGGGGATAGTGAGGCTTCAGAGAAGACTGATCTGAGAAATGTGATTACCTGCTCCTGCAGGCAAGGATTTGTCATCTGAGATATTGTCTGCTTCCATCTTATGTGGTATATGTGTTGATTATCCAGGTTAATCATAAAAGTAACTTCAAGCCTGAGAATGGCACTCCATCTTTGTAGGAAAGGCTTGATTCCTGTAGCGAAGCATAGCTACTCAAAATTTCCCAGCTCCTGTTATCATCTCGCTTTCTCTTTATGTTTCACATCGGCTTCCAAGCAAGAAACTGTAACATCCATCGCAGATCACTTAATCCACCATCATCAGTTCTCTCCTGAAACAGTTTCCAAAATCTCATCTGCTCTAACCCATTTGAATAGCTGTAATCAGGCTGATCTAACAATCAAGTACCTTAAAGACTTTGGGTTTTCAGATTCCAATCTGGACGAAATGGTTAGGCGCATGCCCAAGATACTTGTTGCTAGACTGGACACCACTATCAAGCCTAAACTTCAATTCCTTCAGCAGTTGGGTGTTACCCCTTGTGATATTGTTGAACTAATATCAGCAGATCCATGGGTATTGCATCGCGATATTGCCAAACAACTTGGCCCTTCATTTCAAGCGCTTAGGAGTTTCTTGGGGTCTGATGCTGATGTCCTTAAGGTTTTGAAACTAAGCGGAGAATTCCTCAAATATAATCTGCAAAAAACTATGGTGCCCAGTATACAGTTAATGAAGAATTCTGGTATTAGTCAACCTCAAATTACGCAGTGTTTGTTGACGTTTCCTAGATTGTTTCTGTGCAAACCAGTGAAGATCGAGGACTACATGAAAAGGGTTGATAAGATGGGCTTCGACAGAAACTCTAAGATGTTTGTCCATGCTATCCGTGTCATGAGTTCTATGTCCGAGGAGAGCTGGGAATCAAAGTTGAAGCTTTTTCGCAGTCTGGGTTTCTCTGAAGAAGATTTATCAAAAATGTTTCAGAAGATGCCTCAGGTGTTTGGTGTGTCTGAGAGAAAAATCAAAGAAATTTCGGATATCTTATGTGGTGCAGGGAAGAGCACATTATTGATCAAGCATCCAGATTTAATACTCTATAGTCCTAAACTTACAATTCTACCGCGCATTGAGGTTATGGATCTTCTTGTTGCTAAGAAGTTAGTCAAAAGTAGACCAAGTTTGAGATCTCTGTGCAAATTATCTGAAAGGCAGTTCTACAGTAAATATGTGCAGCCCAATTCTGATGTGGTTGGTGGAATATACTTGGCTGGCCAGGGCTGATAACTAGTGCTGTAATTTTCTGTCAAATTGTTTGGCTAAAACAGTCTTTTGGTAGGACGAGCTGAAGATTGAGGTTTTGGGGTGTTCGAAGACCTTAAAAACGCGTCTCAATTTACTGTATGGCCGTCTTACCTCATACTTGTGATATTTTACGAATGTTCAGTTACATGGAATATTTTGGCCTTTTCACTTGACTCCCCCCTTCCCTTTCGTTTCTTTGTTAGATAAATGATGCTAGTTAGCTAGTACTGGGTCCGGTCAGGTAGCATCTTGTATGGTGAACACGGCCACATGAGTAAATAATTAGCAGTTAAGTGAAACTAAAAGACTGACCATATCCTACCCAGAAGCCGACTATCGTTACCAACAGCAAGATGCAAGGTTTTTTGTGATGGTGAGAAGGGGTGTGTAAGATTACGAACTGAGAAAGTAGGTTAGCTAGTCATTTCGCAGGTTGTTTAACCGAATTGAAGATTTACTATTCTGTTTCGGATTTCAAATTTGGGGAAATAAGATTACTGTAGTTGAACCTAAACAACTGGATACCCAATTGCAGAACCACTTTGATAACCTGAAATACTGATTGCAGACCCATATTGGTGAGAGTTGAAACCTATGCTTGAATGAAGTGTGAACAAAATGAGAATATGATTTATGGCATGAGAGTTGAGACTCCTGACCTGAGTATGAAATAAGACATCTTTTTTTTGTTGGAAAAAAAAGGGGAATAAGACAATTGAATAAAGAACCATGAACAATGCTCTGTGCAGACCCTTTATTTTATGTTTCTGAATCTTCCACGAATCTAAACAATGCACAAGGCTTGCAGAAATGCTCTGTGCTCTCCTGAAGTACGCGCTGCTAAACAATTTTACCTTTCTACTGTTTGGCTCATATGTTCTGTGTTCTCTTGAGCGCAGTTTTTTTTTACATATTTATGATCTTCAGTAAGGGCGATGTATGTGTGACCACCTACCAGAAACTCGTATCATTGTATGTTCACCTGCTGAAAGAGTTCCTGCATCTGATATTCGTAGTATTCTGAAACGCCAGTCAGACGTCCTTGTGCAGTGTGCACATCCTTTGACGCTTTCAACTAAACAAAGTGAGAACATACATGTTGAGCTAGAGTTTGACAGTGCCTTAACTGAAGTCATTTATTCAACATGCACTTTTTCATGAATAAATTGCAGTTCCAACTGTTTCATGTTCGAGTATTATGCTACAGAGCGCTACAACAGATGTTGAAGGCTGAATTTGGATAGTTTTCTATCATGGTTGGTCACTTAGTGTAACTTAGCCGAGGACCTATATTCCAAGCCTCATCTGGCCTCTGCCAACCATATAAGATACTTGGAGTGCAAAAGAGAAAACTGCAGTTAAGTATCAATAGTATTAGTGTGTTTTCTCTGTCACTCATTTCAGTGTTTTTTGTTACTATAATTAGATTGGTTTTGCATATGTACTGTGACAGCAATAATAGAACTAAAGCATCGCAAGGACATTTCTGCCACGCTTTCTTCTGGGGATATGAATTGCAGAGATAATGGGAGAACGACTAAGCCTTATTGTTGTTGGCATGTTGCTCTAGCCAAGTCAGGTGTGCATATAACTCTGGTCGGGATAGAGGTACCACAGCTGTTTCGGCTTATGAAGAATCATTTTCACAAGTTGAGGTATGTTCGTGTTAATACCTTCATAGCTATATATATATATATATATATATATATATATATATTTATATGCTTACTGATTCACACTATTACTCCTTGTTCCTGTCTGAGCACTTTGAAGCAGAAACTAAGTTGTAGCTAGAGCCCTTAACCTTCTGTTGTATGATGCAAATTAAAAAATTAAGGCGAGTTTCTAAGTTTCCATTTTGAAAGACTGAAGAAGCTTAAAAGCTCGCATAGTCCTATGCTCGTACTGCTGGTATATCTTACGCAAGACCTGCTGTTTGTTGTTATTTTAACAAGTAGCAGACATAATGATGTTCCCATGCAATTTCTTCAATGCAAATAGACAAACTGCATTTCAAGTTATAAGATTGAGTTTTGTCAAAAAAATCTTTAGCAACTAGCTAGTATTACATCGAATTCCATGGAAAAGAAAGCCCCTACCAGATCTTATAGATGCTGTCAGTCACTATCTGACAACTCACAGCTGTACAGAATGGACAACAGATTAGTAACACAAGAGGCAATGGAAATTAGTGAAGATGTTCTGAAGTGCCGAACACTTGAATTAAAAAAGTATACGGAAAGGATTAGGTAACAATAAGCAAAACATCATATGAGTGGAAGTTGTATGCATATGCAGACAGATGGATAGTCAGATTAAAAGCCCCTTCCTGTTACAATTAGTTAGTAAGGTGTAGGCAAACTGTTTCATTGGTTTTAACATGTTCCTGTCATTTCCTGAATGGGATGGACCAATTAATCTCTCGTAGGTCGTAGCCAATGACATTGTGTTTCTGTAATGCGCCAATCTGGTAATGTTGCTTCTAGACTACGTGATTCTTGTCTTTCTTTTTTTTCTTAAGGAGAAATATATTTTAGTATCTTTGATATACATCTCTTCTGATCTGAGGAGTTGGTCACTGGTAGGTGAATCTCTTCTGACCTTGAAATAGCTCTAACCAAACAATGGAGGATAACCAATGACACGACGAACTTCCAGCTGCATGGATGCCAATTAGGGACTATTAGCAGTCAATTAAAGCAGCTGAACATGGTGCATAGTAGAGAAATCCTGTTAACATGATTTAGAATCATTAACTATAGTAAACCAGAATTGAGAGTTCAAGATTAGACCAAAATGAGCACCCTGTTGTGTGTTCTCCTTATTTACATGTTAAGTGCTGTGCAAAACAGCAGAAACCTACATTATTACTTGGGGTAACTATCATAAGTCAACTCGTGATAACTGAGACACTGGCTGTTTCTTGCCGGGCATCGTAGAGAAGAACTAGTTAACAGAATGGTAGTGAAATGGTATAAATGTAAGGAAGACAATGTAGGGCAAAAAGTTAGGGAAAAAAACCTTACGGAAAATTCCTCATTCTGATACATTGTTCGTGCAGTGCATAGTACACTGTAATCTTTTCCTTTTTCCTAAGAACAGAGACATAAGAACACTTGCTGTTTCAAGGGAAGAAACTGCATTGAGTATGAAAGATGCTCTATGTACGTAATAGCTATTCCTGTTACCATGAACGTAATCAATTCGCCTATGTTTTGTCACAGTATTCATGGGAGTAACACAATACAAAGAGAGAGCTGTCACACACTGTTCCGTGGATTAAGATTGAACAAATATCGCCGGTGTAAGAGCCAAACAGCTTTCCCTAGTTAAGTCAGGTATGCATACTTCATAAAAAAGTGATGCTAATCTTTTCGTTTAGGTTCGAAGAAGCACCATTCTTCATATATTTTGGATGACAATTTTTTGAAGATAGAAAAAATGTATATTAATAAATTAAGAAACATACAAGGACTGAAAAGGCATCCTCAAAGTCAGATAATCTCATAATCACAAAGTGTTCCAAAATTGTTGTAAAATCGTAATAAAAATTCAGGGAAACACTAAATATTCCTTGGTCAAAATTCACTCTGTAAAGGTTAAATGAAGTGGCATCTTTCCATGCAAGTTGAAATAGCATGAGCACTCTGAAGGAAAAAAAACAAGCTTTACTGGTTTCTCTTGATCCTGGCTGCTTTGATTGTTCTGTCTTTTCATATAAGCATTTTTAGCATCTCTTTCAGTACCTTTCAATCAGTCCCTGTCATATGGAACATCTAGTGCTAAATATCATGTCTTTAGTCTCAGTTTCTTGGAGAAACCCATGTAATAGATGAAACGTGAGCCAATGGTTTTGCTTCACTTTCTAATGTTCTGTCTTAAGAGTCCTTAACTTTTTATTTTTTATGGTTATAAGAGTCTTTCATCATGTTTCCAACCTAGTGATGAGGCTGCGTACATCCGGCTCCCAACTGGGATAATGTTACTCGCTGTAGGCGAAAGCATGTGAGTTTGAGGCACCGGGGTGATGTTGCTGTTGTAGTCTTTCATCCCAACTGGGGTAAGGGGTAGATGTCTGCAGCCTTCTTGCCTATAGTAACACAGAAAATGTCTCCAACTAACCCTTCACATATAAGGGGGTGGTGGTGGGGGACTACATTCTTCTGCATCATGAAAAAAAAGGGAGTTTTTCAATCCACCTTTCTTGCAGACAGACTGCATCTCATCTTACTAGTTGGAAAATGCCACATTTTCTAGCAACTAGCCAGGTCCCAGAGTCTAAACTCCATGCAAGAGGGGTCTTACCAAATTTCACAGTTGCTGTCAACGTCCGAGTAGACAGTCTCATAACAAAATGAGATGGGATAGCAAGGATCACAATATTGAAAAGAAGCAATCAAAACAAAGAAAAAAGCATAAACTGTCACAATATGAGTTCGGCTAAAACACTCTTACAGGAAAGGAGAAAGGAGAGGGAATTGCAACGAACGATTATTGGAATTTGCAGTGGCACACGTTGCACTTTTCAATTACTTGTGACCAGAACTAGCTCCATTTAGTCTGTGTTCTTCTGCTGTATTAGTGTATTACATCACTACATTGAGATAATAGCATCACTGCATCAGTCAATCCATGATAACGTTGATTTGTACTGGTCAAGTTAACTTTTTACGAGAATCTGGTCTCTGAAGAGAAACATTGATTTGTACTGTACATAGTGTTAGTCTACTAAGAAAGAACACTAGAGTAACATATCCTGTAACGTTCTGTTAACATAAGAACAGAAAGAAAAAATCTATCGACATAGAGAAATACTTGTTGAATTGAGAAAATACTGCAATCAAGTATCAACAAATAATTATTATCTGTATGTCATCAGCTTATCGTGTAACTGTGAGTAAGATCATTTTGCCTTTGTTTTGTTGCAGCACTCATGGGAATATGGGATAACACCTTGCAAATTGAGAGAATGGCCACAATTATTTCGAGGATACGAATTGCATGAAGATTGGGGATCTAAGCTATATGGTTGTCGGCCAAAAAATACCAGTGCACTTGTCGCATATTACAGCACTACAGCCGGTTTGATTTAGAAGGGCGTTTCCACAATCACAGGTACATTCAGGTAAATAAACTTATAGCTATTTTTCTGGCTTATTCACAGTATTAGTTATTAGTAACATTTTGCTCTCGATAGAAACGACATGCCTTGATGTCCTGCTTCCTTGCAAGCTGCAATAGCAGAAACACTTACAATGCAGAGAACATGATTCACAGTCTTTCCTCTGATTTGGCTACTTTGGCTTTTTTTTTTTTTACCTTGTTGACTTTCAACCAAATTTTTGATAGTCTCATATCCTGAACTGTGACTTTCTAATTACATCTTCTCCTATAATACATGTCTGCTTACAGGAGTAGTATCTTGTCATCTTGTGCTAAATAAGCTGTCCCCAGCTTTAGTTTCTTTGAGAAAATCAAGTAGCAGGAGTAGTTGAGACTTGAGATTTGAGTTAATGGTTATGCTTTTTTTTGGTCTTGGGGCCCTTACTTTTTCTTTTTTTTTTTGTTACTGTAGTGTTTTTATCATAGTTAGTACCCCCAATACCTCCAACAGGCTCCCATTCCAAGCGGCGCTCGGATGTATGCAGCCTTTCGCTCTTTCCCTGCAACAAAAGAGCGGTTGTTTCCAATTGACCCTCGACGATAGACTAGCCAAAAGTAACTAGCTAGCAACTAGACAGCAGCCGGATTCTAAACTCCAGGCGAGAAAGCTCGTACCAAATTTTGTAGAACCTGTCAATATCATACCCAACTGTCCCAAAACATGTAAAACTAAATAGCAAGAAAATGTACATGCAAAAGAAAAGAGGCAATCAAAACAAAGGGAAAGTTTACCTGACAAAACACCAGAATGGCTAAACACTAACAGATAAACCGAAAGGCCAAACATCAGAGACGAGTGAGCAATAACTAGATGAAAGAAGTAAGCCTTCTATTACAACTGGTATGGTGCATGTATGCTTCATCACTAATTGTTCTGTTATGTGTGCTATTCTTCCGAAAACTGCATATTGGTAGGATTTTCTGCAACTTGGTCAAGATGTTCCTTTTTCTTTTCCTGAATGGATAGAACAATGTCCAGTTCTGATTAGTCACTTGTCAGAGGTCACTGGTCTGTCTGACGATTTGCTTTCACGCTATCAAGATGAGGGGACACTTAAGTTTGCTAGATTTTAATTTCCTTCTAGTCTGACATAGAAGCTAAACATTTGGTGAATCATTCTTAGGTTTGTTTACTGTCGTAGCTACCCTTAGAAGTAGAATTAAACAAGAGGTGAAACCAATGACATGAATGGTTCCCAATTATAGGACAATCATGAGCCAATTAGAGCAGCTGAACATGGCACATTATGGAAATATCACTATTAACTTTCTTAGAAAGAGTGATTTCTGTTAAAAGAAGACTTAGATTTGCAGAACTCAAGGCATACAGTGTTCTTTAGAACAGTTGGGACCAAATCTAGCTTCCTCCACTATCTGTATCCTTTTTACTCTGTACATGCTTATGCTATACAGTAGCATACGCTGATACAGTCAGGTATTACTCAGTAAGTCCATTTAGACATCAGAAAGATATACATGAGCTGCTTATATCCCATCATCCATCTCGTCTGGTTAGCTCTGTGATGATTGAAGGTAAAAGATCGGACTATATCTTGGGAAAATGCGAGATTCAGTTCCCTTATCCATAATAAGGCGCAGAGGATAGTATAATGAGTGTAAATGACTCGACCTTATTATTTCTATAACCATACAACCTGTATCTTTGGAAGACTGGCATGTAGTATGAACTGAGAGTATTCTGTTCACATGTACTGAAGATCGGCCCCCCCCCCCTAAAGATGCTTCTATACAGGCATCTCCTTAGTTATTATACGGTTTACGCTTGTAATTGTTTCTAGAAGTTATTATGATGGGTTTGAAAAGTTTAATGGATTTTTAAGAGTCACAGTCACATAATTATGTGAGAATCTGTTCCACTAATAAGAAACCATAATTGGTTCTCTGACATTGATTTGCAGAACAAATGGGATTAGTCTAATAAGAAAGAAACCCTAGAATTATGAGCAGATCATCAAAGTCATTCCCCTTCTCCTGTTTCCAAGGCTTCAAAGTTGGAATCATTGCTCTCTATAATGCATGTTTTAAATTTTCCCTAACTTTTCTGCAACAAATGACACCCCATTATTACATATCATATGATTTCTTATTATACTACATTACATTAGTACTTCCATTCTGTAGCACTCTCCTATTGTATAAAGTTTCTCATGTACTAGCTATCATATGATAATATCAGTATCATATGCACCCCTGTTAGACTAATGACATTTGTTGCCTGGAAGTAATTAAATTTGTGTACTTAATCACGAGGAGATTACGGAACCATGATTGGTTAAATCGTGTCCGTCGAACGTTCCCCAATCAGATTGACAGGCCAGCTTCCCCCTGCTATGCTGCAGACAGGTTATCCGTTTGCTTCCTGCTGAGAGGTCATCTCCCTTTGCCTAGCATGTGGGAATCTAGAGCTGTTTGATTTGAATGGTGTGAAAAGAAGCATTCATAATTCATATAAATTTCATAGTGTATGTGGTAGTTATGTAGGTTTTCTTTAATTATTCCTTTGGGATTAAGTAAAAATTCACCTGTTGGACCATCAAGAGAAAAACTATTCCCTTAGACTTTGGGGACCATACCTTTAAGTGTAGATCCCCAGGAGAAAAGGGGTGGTTGGGACCATCCTTTGTTAGCGGCTAGCTTGACATGTATGAGATCGAGCTTAGTGGTTCACATTATATGGTCTAATAATCTTTCATGCCAATAGTTTTTGATCACTCCAGAACATACTGTATCTTTCTTATAATAATAGAGGTTTCATAGAATATTAGGGCTTGATATGTTGGGACTAAGGGAGGTACGTTGGAATCTAAGTAGTTGCTACATATTCTTACTTATTACTAGACATTTGCTTTATAGGAGGAGAAAAAAATAATCATGGAGGCTTTCTAGGGAAGATTTATTCACTGGTCCAATGCGGGATGTATTCGTGTCGCTCGTTGATTCTGCATTACACATCGAATCATCGATGCTAGATAATGTTGGTTGATTGATGTTCAAATGTGGTTTTTTTTTATAGGTAGAATCTTTTCACGCGTCATTGTGCTATTGGTATATGCAGCTGGTGATATGTAGTGATTTTGGACCAATACCGAATATTCTCATATCTATAGTCTTCTACCCTTTTGCCTATGGAAATTGAGATCGGAGGTCGTGTGACAATGTGTGTTAGTGTAAGAACGCCTTTCTTGTTGTTTAATACACCGTATGTGCATGCTTTGACTCGTACTATATCTTATTGATAATATGGTGGTTTCAAATCGAGAGTTAGTCATTTAGAGGCTTAATTGGACTAGTGTTGTTTTTGTTGAAAATGTTGTGTTTGATAGTGAGACTTAATTAGTTGGTTTTCCGTTAGACGAGTGTACGTTTTGCGCCAATAATTGGAGGTAAAGAGTTGGATAGTTTATTATTTGTTAACTCTATAAGACACCAATGATGGGAGATTGGGAGATATGAGTCTAATCTAAGTGGAGCTCTTTCTTTACACGCCTGAATTTGAAAAGAGGTATAGATTTTCATGGCTTGGACCTTGGAAGCATTATGTTTGGTGTCCCCATTTCCTATTCTATTATGTCTTCTTCACATCAACTTCTCTCTCCTCTTTAGTGGACACCAACTCCTCCTCAATTCTCTTATGCTAATTTTTCGGAGCAAGTTTTATATACTGTAAGACCGTCTTACCCTAAAGTTGCAGAATGAGCGTTTTATTTTTTCATGTTTTATGCAAAATTTTAACTGAGATATTTGAGATCTCACTTCGTCTTGGCCTTTGAAACATCAGCACATTCTAACATATCTCAATGTAAAAAGATTTTATCCAAAATTTCGTGTGCATTTGTGAAAAAAAATAAAATAAATGCAAATCCAGCTCTCCACCCCCCCCCCCCCCTAGTTAGTGGGTTTCCCTTTCACCACCTACTTATTTAAGGAAAAAAATAAACCTTCAAAAAAACAAAAGAAAGACAAACTTTTTAAGAAAATAGAAAAACTTAATGATTAAACTAAATATAGTACTCCATTAAAATTCAAAAATTTCTTAAAATACTTAGTGAGTATCCACTAATGCCTAGATTGTGACACCATTTTTAAAATCTTCTTGCAACCTTTGAGGTGGGATCATTGGAATCAAGGCACCCAATCACATAGGCTATAGTGCTATACATATTTGTAATTGGAGGCAAATGCCTGGTTTCTCCACTTTACTTACAATTACTCAAATCTTAATACAATTTGTCTCCAAAATAAAATCTTCCAATAGATTTACTTCTTGTTTCCTTGGATCAATTGCTTTAATTTAGATCTTTACTAGAGAAGCTATTAACTATTTAATTTGCTCAATGTAATAGGCCCAATCAATTAATATTTGAGCTTGGTATTCACACCTTTTTTTCTTGGCTTTATCCCTAGCAACACCAATAATTAGATTTGTAGACATGGAGAATGGCAAAACAAAAGGGGTTGGGGAATTGTGGAGGGAGACCTCGTAGGGGTGGACATGTGATTCAAGACTGAGCTAATAACGCTTCTTTTGTGTATAATAACCTTATCAGTGTCATACTTAGTGTGAAAAAGTCGTATTTATATGACATGATAAGGTTTGTAGTGATATATTGCAAATGTGGGAATACAACAAAAGCAATTGAGAGTATGGCTTAAACACCTAGAAGTTTTTAATTGTCTTTTGTTTCATTTTGGACTTTATTATTTAGAGTAAATGGAAGTATTGGTGTGGATAACAAGGATAAGGTGTTAGCTATGCTATCTTTTCCTTTTCAATACATTAAGATTTTGTCCACCATATTTAATATGTTATCATCGTATTTGAAACATAGGATGAATAGAGATCAAATTTAGTTTTTTTCTCCAAAAATTGAGTAAATAAAAAATTGTCAAAGTTCCTTCCTTTAAATAGTATGCCTTGATTTGGAATTATTTGACAATTTGCCAACCTTTTTTTTTTTTACTTTTGTATTCATCTGCTTGTTTTTACTTTTACTCCTCTCCCCCACAAAACTGTGGGAATGCTAAAAACACCATTTTCCAGCACCCATTTTTGTAAACTTCACTTGGTAGTCAACATATCTAGTGTGTAAGGCAGTTTATTGCCTTTTTCATTATTGTTCTCTTCTGCATTGGATCTTTTGATTGATGAGCTAGGAGCCTATACTTTGCCTCAATTTTACTAGATCCTGAATGCGTGTCTAATCAACTCGAAACTCTAACCTACTTTGTTCCGATAGATAATAATTGTGGATCTGTTGTCACAACAAACTGGATGCCTTCTAATAAGCTGAAGCTAGGCTGTGGTACGAAGCATAACTTACTTATGCATTTTCAAACAAAACAAAAAAAAAGACATTTTTCCGAACTTATTCCAAAAAGATTGGTGATTAAATCAGACATGCAAGTTCATTGATGCAGAACCTTAACTTTAACTTTATCCTCATATATGTTAAGAGAAGCTCCCAAGCTAATTGGTGATGTTGAACCTTTAATTCATTTTCTTACGATGGAAATTAAAGGTTGCATGCAGAAAAGAAAAAGAATGCTAGTAGAATCATTTGATGAGAAGTGGCAGTGTACCTTACATGTTACATGCTTACATGCATGGACAGCAAAGTTTGACAATGATGTTACAAACTCTAGTTTGCCAACAACGTTCGAAGGGGGACTCAAGTTCAAGTTCGTAACTTAGCCAGCTTACTTTCGTCGTCATCATCATTACCCCAATGTTTCATCCAAAAGACTCTCGACCTGAGAAAGGTCGATAAAGGGTTATACATGCACAACTTTTTTCTTGTACAAACTACAGAAGTTGCTTTCGAATGACCCTTAGTAAAGATCATTACCACATAGACGACTACTAGATCGACCAAGTTCTTTGGGTTCAAGAAGATTCGATGTAAGGTTTATACATGAAAGTTAAATTACGAGAACTGTGACTCTTTGGCTCCATGATAATGGGAGTACAATGCAAGCTAGCTTTTTCTATCGTTTTTGTTTAATATTTGGTAACTTATCCTTCTTTTTCCATATGGTTTATGACATTCCATTACTCACATTTGCACGTAGGTGTAATCTAAGTGACTGAATGCTCTGAACACTTCAGCAACTTTACAACTCCTCAAGTACTGTAGCTAGCTTACTGATGGTGTGACACTGGTAAGTGCGTGCCCTAATCCTCCCTTTAATCGACTGATTAAGATTTGTGTTTTGGCTCTTACTTCGCGAGTGAAACAACCGAGTGAAGATCATCTGTTCCATTCTTGTGTCCCACTCCCTATACCCCTCCAATCAAATTCTTAGAAATCAATTAAATTATAAGTTTAAATGGATTTTTTTATGTTGGAAAGTGGGTTTGCAAGATACTCCGTAGTTGTGATTTGAGGGTACATAGAGTGATACATAAAGTGGGACAGAGAATCCTCATTCGAAACAACCAAGACAGAGTATCGTATATTCGTATGATTCACATATTAAATTGACTCCAGCGCCGTGAGAGATGACACATACTTGGAGAATGAGTTACACTTCTGATCGAGAACCCGATGAACGTCATGTATGATCTCTAATCACATTTCTTATACTCTTATAATGTATGTGTTCATCCAATTTTCTTTTGTGAACAAAAGCACATTTACCAAACTGACATTCCAAATACTAAAATTTTGGTTCAGGTGCGATGCAATTATGCTAATGCTTGTGGAATAATACTCTTCTTTTCAAGCAATTTTTAAATACCAGGCAGAAAATCTGAACTAACAGAAAAGAGGATACCCTTTTTATTTTTTTAACTCCCTAATCTGCACTTGATCTTAAATTAACTGCTAGCTTTCACTTTTGCTTTTTTCACTCATACAATCTTAAATATACAACATTTTTTTTTTTTTTTTTTGGAAATCAATATACAACATTTTGATTCCATTGTTATTTGTTAACATGCATTTTTCTATGGTGTAAGTCTCTAACTGATGATACTCTTATGTCTTTTTAAGATATTACAACTTTTCGCGACAAATTTCGAATATTTTCATCTCTGCTTTTTAATAAGCAATAGGATGTTCTTTACCTGATTATGGATCTCTTTTTGTTCCGTAAATCTCATATTTTTTTCCTGTGGGTTTACACACGTTGTTACGCCGAAAAAGCTTAAAACTTTCACAGATATTATTAATTGACCAATGACAATTTGCATTTCTAAATACTCTGCCTTTTTTGTATCAGAAATGCCTTATAGCGCAGTTTGTGGTTCTGCAAATAATTCGACGACGGAGTAATGGCCGGAAAAGTTATGACATTCTAGATCTTAGTTACTATGATTGGAGGTGTTAACGAGTCTGAGACAAAATTCCAACCCTTTATCCTCAACCCCAAAATATAAAGACGATTTATTAACGGGATTTCAAGTTAGGACCTCATGTCCGAGATACGTGCACTTGTAAGTTGTATCTATTGCTTTCAACATATGGACTTAGTGACCACTTGATCACACTTTTGCTATATGGACCTCTCTGTGATATGTAATGCTAAAACAGGTCCTCCCCTGCAAATTGCAATATCTCTCATCAAATACAATAATACAGTATACAACTATCGTTTCAACGTTAACGATCCAAAAAAGTTGAGAGTATAAATATCCAGAGTACTCGTGTTATAATATCGAAAAGCTTCATCTAAGACGGATTTACTATGGGATAGTCTTGCATATTCCTTGGAATTTGCTATCAGTCGACAAGCATCAATGGCGTTTCTTCTATTATAAGTTAATAATTGTTACAACTTACAAGTATGCAGCATCAGAGGATTCGTTATTTGACATGCCGTGGGTTGCTTTATGCTATAAGAATAATAATTCTTTCATGATATTAATAAAAGGTGACAGATACCAAATTCCAACATAACATTTTTCCACCAATATTTTCACTGTGGAAAATCAATAATTACACACTGAGAAAATCCTGATCGACTAATTCTAATTAAAAAGAGAGAAAAAAGAAAAAACCAAGATCCGAGGGGTGAATTGATTTTCAAAACTCCCCCTTTTCCTCCCTACTTACATACTATTTCGTTAACTTAATTTACCGTAATCGGAAATTACAGAGGAACATACTAATAATTACACAATCAATTTACCCCTTTGATAAACAAAAATATTTAGGGGATGAAGTTGATTGTTGTTAATTTATGGCCTAGAGTAGTAAAAACCACGTTGAGTTACTTGCTTCCATTCAGCTAGCCGTTTCAAGAAACACATCACTTCGGTAGGGTCTTGTAGGGTGTAAGCAGCCTTGGTTTCCTTAGGAAACTTAGAGACAAGTATCCCAAATCCTTGTTGTCTCTTCTTCAACACTTTAAAAGCATCTTCATCTGTTCTATCATCTCCGATATAGATTGGTAGAACATCTTTTGAGTCTGCGAAACCTATACATGTAATAAACAAGTCAGATAACGGTCTAACTCGCCAATTAATCACAAAACTATACTATAGACTAAAAGTGTGTAGTACAACATACCAAGTGCCTCCAAGAGAAACTCAAGTGCATTGCCCTTGTCCCACTTAATGGTAGGTTTGATTTCCAATACCTATACAAATCACAACATAAATATCATGAGAAATGAAATTTCACATAACTTAAACCTTATAATATATCAAGCCATACTATATTTATATCAAATTAAGGTAGATCCATTAAACTATATGTACCTTTCTTCCATAAGTCATTCTCAAACTGGGGTAGTCACTGAGCACTTCTTTGACTTGCTCTGCTAATTCAGGCCATTTCTGAAATGACAAACAACATACATATATGTATAAGTCTCTGTTTTTTACCAAGTCAATATCGAACGTACGTTATTATTCGTCAACGGCGAAAAATGTACCTTCTCGTCTACGCAACGGAAATGTACTGATAGACAAAACTTGTTGCTCTCAACATATGCTCCTAGGATGGTGTTTGTTTTCTCTACTAATTTCTCGTACACTTCGGTGATCATTGGCAAATACGCGCTAGCAGGCTGGCACAAGATAGATTTGTTGTCCTATGTAATCCAAATAAACGTGAAAAATGTTAGGAATATTTTCGGCTTAAAATCAAGAAATTATTATAAAGACAATGAAGAAGAAGTTATGCTTACTTTGTCATCAGCAGGACCTTCAATGTCCATACCGTGGCTTCCCGCGTAATAAAGTTCCTTCAATTTGACGAAATCATAAACCTGAAAAAAGACCCACCATGATTGTTAATTAAACATTATATGGTAATCAACACACAATTATAATAGTAATGATTTGGTGGTCCTAATTAAATTAAAATGTAATGTATTTACCTTGTCTTTGCCTCTTCCACTCACAATAGCAGTAGGAAAGCATTTTGCGACTTCTTTTACGGCGGCTCTCATCTGATTCACCCAATACTATCATTATTAGTAAAACGAAAACACCCAGAGAATCAAAAGAAATTGAGGGAGTACGAAAAATGTAATGTAACACGAACCTCGTCGGACATGAAAGCTCTGTCGGGGTCTTGCACAATTGGAGAAAGAGTGCCATCATAGTCTAAAAACATGACGATTTTCTTCCCCTTGGATGCTTTGATGATGTTATCGAACATTTCTAATGCGGAAGGATGTGACTCCTGTTTAAAAACAAAATCGGAAAATAATTACATACCGGCCCTGACATTATTATAACGACTTTATATTATACTATGATATTCATATGATATTGTATGATATTGATGTCGTACCATCCAGTTGTCACGTTCAGGAGAAGATGGAGGGGACTTAGCAGGGGAAGAGGCTCTCATGGAGTCAACCCAGGCATTGATCTTAGGTGGCCCGCCTTGTGTTTCGAGCTTTTTGACCACTCTACGGTACCTGTAGCGGCCAACTGTGGAAGTTGGCGGCTTAGGTACCGCATGGTTAAAGACCGGCATAATAGCTAATTTTATGCCAGTCTTAGCATCTTGGACTATGACATTTGAGTTAGTCATCGTCTTGATCTTCCTCTGTTGCGAAAACGAGTAATCGAAATATTTAGCACACAAGAGTAGAGATTGAGGATTCAGAGTAAAATTTGGAGGAGAAAGAATGGAGAGATGAGAAGTGTGTTCTTGAAGTTTGTTGTAAGAGAGAGCACTTATCAAAAAAAGAATGAATGAAGAGAGACACACAAGTAAGAAAGTGGAGGGGAAAATGAGGTCAATTTATAAGCAAGTATAAGTTGGTTTCAAGCACTAACGGACGAAAACTCCCACTTCCTTTCCAGCTCTTTGCTCAATTTAATTTAACTTTATTTTTTGGGCAAAAAATAATATGGGACCCTACTTTTCTATGTTCTCCATCTAAGGGTCCATTTTTTCTTCGAATGAAATTTTTGGACCACCATATAACAGATTTAATAACACTATTTATTTCAAAGGAAAATACCCCTCCTTTTCTTGTTACGGAGTAAGATTCATTCTAATTTGAATATTAGGTAGTTAGTTATTGGGTGGGACTGGAGTTGAGTATCGCTATCTTATGTGTGATTAACGTAACTCTTACGGAGTTATAAGTAGGGACCAGGATTCGTTAATTATATCCGTATATTAGAGTATTATAATAAGGTTGCGATGTTTAAGTTTGATATTATTTTGTAGCGTTGTCTAATTTTCCTCGACATGTTGTTTAAATATGTTATTTTATTATGCATGTATGATGGTGTAGTTTGAATTAACTACTCTACGTGGAAATTCATGAGCAATTGTTTTCATGGTCACGCAAGGTGCAAGCATATTAAAAAAATAAACATAATTAATGTATGAGGAAATTATTACCATGCGTTTCTAGTTAGAGTCTGATACTTTAACTATAAAACTACTATAGCAAAGTTTTAATCTTGACACGACTTTGTGTGTTACAGAGGTTTGAATTGTGATTTGATGATGTGGGTTGAAAACTCATCATATCGAACACCTCAAGGGAGGGATATATACTTGGGGTCGGGTCTCTTTATCATCAGTTTGTCTCTAACCACCGAATTGTAACACCCATTTTAACTGAGATTTCACCTAATTATAATTGGTTGGGATCTAGTGTGAAGGACCCAAATTCAACCAAACAATCAATGATTAATGGCATGACCTAAATTATTCGAACTACCTAAGCTAGTATATACACATTAATGAGAACTACCTAGTATATACACATTAATGAGACAGAACTAGACTTCAATTACATGACAACCCAATGTTTTGCAAGGAAAAATATGTCAATTATTCTAACTTTAGTAACCAGGCCACTATGCTTTCTAGAAGAAAAAATGTAGTAATAAATAAACGAACGAAGTTAGCTAGAAATTCCCAAGTGTAAGAATTCTTGTACTACACACTTAAATCGGAGTACTAATTAATACGGAGTATGATGAGAATGAGAAATAGATGAAATGTGGTACGTACCGCGTCCATGGATTGCTCCCAAAGTGGTGATGACACTGCAATGTTTTGGCAAAGTTTTGGTACTTGACTATGCCTTTATATACTCAATGTGAATATTTTCAAGTTTAATGCATTGTTAGTGTGTGTATGCAGGAGTATTTATAGATGTTGAGAAGATCATCTTAAGGAATCTATTTTTGAATATGTTTGGATCAATTAATTAAAAAATGTTATAAAGGTACTCTATATCGTCAAACTTTTTGTTAGGGACTGGATTTTCGGAAATTTTACTGGAAGCTAAGAAGTAACCGTACGTTTTTGGAGTGGTGGCTCGCACGCACTGATTCAATAATTGATTGTTTAACTAGTTTTTGTACCCGTGAACATCACGGGTCGGATTGTGAATCATTTTTTGGTATACATTTGTTATTTTTCTTTTTACGGTATTTATTTGCAATTTTTTTTAAAAATGTGAATATCCTGGGTTGGATTGTAATTCAAACTTCATACATTAAGAATAGAACATCAATTCATTTAGAGAGGTATATATAGGTAGCACCAACAAAGCCTTAGGACTATGGTGTTTGCTCCAATGGAGATTTTGTAACAACTTAAGAAACTTAGTAACAAAAGCTTTATTAGCTTAAAACTTGGAGTTGATGTTCTCTGTTTGACATTTATTTCCTCACAGTTGGACATTCATCTCCCTTCCCCCATTATATTATCAGGGTTGTTAGTCAACATTCACGGTCTTGCTAATGGGTTCCTTTTCTTTTCTAATGCAAATGAAACACATGTTTGTGTTACTATGTATTGTATGTCCAAGTTTAAACAGCTAATTAGCCACGCAGAGGAAAAAGAAACAGTAAAGTTGACAGGGAACAATGGTTATAATATTATATCATGCTCCCGGGAGCACAAGTAGCATGACGGTCCTTCTCACATTAGAGGAGTAGGGATCACTCTTAAAATTATTTAAAATCTATTTAAGTGTGGTCTCTACTCCTCTAATATGAGAAGGATCACCATGCTCCTTATCCTCCCGGGAGCACGGTATAATCTACCGACAAGGAATGACTACTTGTTGACCCTTCTAATTTTTATTTCTCTTGCTATTGTCCCGTAATTTGTTGATTCTTCATTTCCTTGTACGTGCTGTGTAATACCACGTTTTGGCATTCCACTTGTTTCCTGCAATTGTAAAATGTTAATTATTAGTTTAGTAAAACTTGTCCATCTATGCTTTGTTTAAAAAAAAAAAAAAACAAAGATGAATCTGTCTTTTATATATTGTAGAGTATACTCCATATGTGAATTAGAAAGAGTACAAAAAAAAAATTTGCATTCATGTTTGAATTGAAGAGGAAACTTATTCATCCATGTCTTTGAGAAATTAGAGGCACCATCTTCCCAAGGGTCACTTAAACTAAATCTCATATTTTAGAGGAAGTTCGATAACTCATTCTACTATACCAAGAATAATTCCTATAAAGTAGATTCAAAAGCCTATTAAGAACATAAGAAGTGACTAACAGGGGAAATCATCTAGCGAGGTGCTGTAAGCATTGAATAAGATAATGTAACTAAAGAAACAGGGGAACATCATCAAAGAGAAAGAAGGAGTTTTATAACTCATCTAGATCTGTCGTCTTTGACCATTTCTACTTAATAAGCTACATATCTATGCTACGACAACAAATTCGATCAAAGCAAGGCTAAATTTTACTATTTTGCAAGGAAGACAGTTGCTCCCGAATGTTATAAGTTCGAACAACAAACAAAAAAAATGAAAAAGATAACTATGAACCCTGATATGTCAAAATATGAATATCAAATGTAGTACACGAAGCAACCAAGAAAAACAATAGCTATCGTAAACTGATGTTCAATATGATCTGAATCTTACCAGATTGCGAGGAGTCACTTTCCGTAAACTTTTATCAATAAAATCAGTCGCTTCAACCATTTGCCATGATCCAACAGCTTTTGAATCCCAAACTTGTAAATGTCTTTGCAACTATTCTCTAGGAGAGTTCGAATATCTGCACAATCTTAAGTATTTGATCATGCCTAGAACAGATTTTTGGTTTTACGCTGCAAGTCTGGAGAACAAAAAATTGCATTCATAATAAAGCATGAAATGATCATGGTTCATATAAGAACATACCAGGAGATAGAATCAATCTTCTTCGTGTTCTTTCAATGTTTTGTAGCACGATTGGCTAGTTGATGTACAGTAGCCTGAAGAAAAAAAGAAGTCCAAAAAATTAAATAAATTAAAAAACAATCAGCACTCGTATTTGAAAAAACAAAACAATTGTAAGGTCATAACCATGACACAATAAAGATTTGTTAAACATGGACAAAGATGGTGAATGAGTACCTAAAATATTATATGTTTGCAAATTCACAGATGTCTTTGTTTATAAAGACAGGGGAGGACATGAAAGGTCGGTATGAACAGTTATGTGTATAAATGTGACAATAATTTTCGAAGAGTTATTCATTGTGAAATAAATGAGGAGTTCAAGGGTCTGTGTTCTATAGGAGTTATCTAACATATGCTACACAACAAAGAATACAGATGAAACAATTTCGGCTTATAGGCTAACCTGACCACAGGCAAAGGTAAAGCTGAGGAAAATAAAGCTTCACAATCTCGCCTATCAAACTTACTCCAGTACATATCTATATTTTAGATAACTTTTCTTGTAAAGGGAGACTTTTAATAAATTTACAGCAAACTTCCTGTGAAATTACGAATATTATATAAGGGAAACCGATAACAAATGAAAATGTATACTCCGTACCTTTCTAGTAAATGGTCCGGCATTAACCTTGGCCATCTTACCCACCATCTCCATAAACACACCCATTAAGTCTCCATTGGAACTTTTTCTACATTTCTGAAATAGATACATGTGGTGCATTCACAAATATGAACCTCTCGATACAAACAATAGCAAAATAAAGGCTAGACAGTGAATGTGACCTGAAATGATAAAATTTGACTTGGACAAAGGGGCAGAAATTACCAGCACACGACTAACACAATTTTTGAAATTCTCATAGTCCTTCCACAGTTGCTCAACATGGTGAGTCAAAGTAACAATAGCTTCTTGGTATAATTTGCGCACAATAGTCAATCGTTGAGTTTCTTCTTGGGCTGAATGCACATGTAAAGTTACAGTGTTGAGCACCCAACCAAGCAAAAAAAAAAAACTACAAAATGTGCAGAACATGGTTATGCATTAAGATAAGCATGGCATACCCGTGAGGACCTTAAAAAGCTGATGTACTCCATCCACAAAAGAGCAGCAACAATGTCCACTCCTATTAAAATGTATGTCCATCCTCGAACTTGTGCTGCAGAGTACAGAAGAACTCAAATGTGTTGATTCCGGCTCCTTCAGCTCTAACAGGTGGAGTATTCTATAACATCAGTGATGACTTGGGAGGGTTATCTTAACAGATCGTTTACTTTGCACAACTTGGGAATTTGGGATTGCCAAAGTACTAACCTACTGAAAAATAGATTGATTGCAATACCAAATTTCCACTTATTCAGATTGATAAAAAAATTACATCTTCCAAGCTTTTTAATTAGTTTTTTCCAAGTAACCAAATTAAATACAAAATCTAAATTATCACCCCTAATTTGTAAATAAAACTTCAATCGACATACCTGACAAATTAGGATTTTGAGGGGCGATTGGAGAGGACGTGGTGGTGTGCGCGACTGTGAGAGGTTGCAGGTTGGTCGTAGGCCTCATGTTGAAGACGTCGCCAACTCGCCACCACCGTAAAGACCGACCCATCACCACCGCAAAGGCCGACCCTATCAAGAGGCCTCATCACAGTTAATACAGATCCTGATCCGTTACCCACCACAAGTTTCTTCTTCTTCGCCGCCGTCGCCGCCTTCATCTTCATCATCTGCTCGAATCTCACCTTCCTTAAGTTCATCATCATCGTCATCATTAACATCTTCATCAAAATCAACATAATCTTCAACTTTTTGTTTCTTTGAAGCTGATGATGATTCCGGTCGGAGGAGAAGAGCCAGTAGATGTCGTGGGGGTCCATTGAGGAAAGAAGGAAAATTTTAATTTTTTTGCGATGACATGTTTTACCTGGGTGCTGAAGTGGATTACAAGTACATGGTGAGCTGGCAAAATATTGACAAATAAGCTTGGATTGGTGCTATTAACTGCCAAGTGGATTTAGAGGGGAAGTATTGCTTGCCTTTTAATAGTTCTATATAGATTAAGTTGATTGGAAAGTAGGCAGTACCTCCAGGAATTAAGTCTACATCGGTTGACAATAAGGCGTAGGAATTCTCATTCTGAACAAAAATCGTTTATATTTACACTTGGGTCTTTTAGATAATACATTATTCCTTTTATATTTAATTAAGGGGGCTAAAAAAATTGTCAAATTGTGTTGCCATAGTAAATTCATGTTTACACTCTAACTACTAATATAATACATAATGCTTGTTTCAAAAAAAAAAAATATAATACATAATGCACTCTTAATAAAGACAACCTTAACTAGTTCGCTTGATGAACGACAGAAGTTCACGTAATATAATTTTTAACTCAGAATGTTCATTAGTCAAGAGATTCTAGCATTGGCATTGGATATTCGAAGCTGTCTGAAGTAGTAGAATTGGAAAGAGTAAGTTTGCGGACACCAATGCAAATAATGAGAGCTAGGATATAGCACAACCAAGCATGGAGAAAGATAGATGTTAATCGATTCGTGATATCCCCGATGATTATTGACATATAATTAAAACCGAAGCACTTAATTAGCGCCTATTTGATGATAACCAACTTAATTAAATGTTTGGAGTTCGGCACTTCGAGTTTTGGTTAAACATTAGCATTTAGATGTACTGAGCTATGCCTACATTTTGATACTCCGATATGTATATATTGTACGCGTAGAATAATCTTACATACTGTATGTTAAAAGGTGCATTGTTCTATACATATTTTTTGATGGATGTACAATGATCTTCAAATAAATTTCATTTTACAATCTTAACACTGGCATAATTTAAAATTGTCTCCGTGTTAAATATCGAATAAATATATAGGCACCTACAAATTATTAGTTTGTACATGTATTTTGTATAAATGACTATTCTCAAGACGCATGCATGCAACCGGCTCAATGGTTACAACTCCACCACCATCTAGGTTGTGTGCTCAATTCATCAAACCTTGAATTGTGAACAACTACACGTTAGCTGTTCACCAACGTTGGAGTCATTTCACATTTCTTTCGGAGATTAATAATATTGAACACGTAAAGTCTTAATTTTTTTCTCGAAATAAAATTAACTAAGTCAATAGGCACGTTACGATAATCATAATTTTGCCACCAGACTTCTAAATCCTACTCCACACTAACTATTTTAGAGATCAAAAACAGCTTTGTACGTTCACTTTGCACCTCCCTGGTACATGTAATGATGAGGAAATTCAACAAGTACAAAAGGTGAGTCATACAAATAGCAAATTATGCTAGAAAACTTGTACTACATTGTATCATTATCAAACGCACCTACTCACAAGACAAAATCAACACATTTTATAATCTTTTGCTTTCGTATATTTGACAGAGAACGAACGAAATTAAAACCAAGAAAAATATGAAGTTGGACCGCCCCTTGTAACATACATACAAAACAATTCAAACTAGTAGCAGCACAAAACTAGGGTAGCAAATCAAAACCGCAAGCTCCCTAATTATTTAACGAAATAATTAAAAATATTATTGTCTATGTTTTAGATGATTGAATTTTTATTTGTACGATACATGATTTATTATGTTTAAGTCACGAGAAGATCTTAGCTCCGTTTTTTTAGTTTTCTTTTCAGTGTCTTAATTTGGCTTTTCTGCTTTGTTTTCTTATTTTTTTAGTACAGTATAATATAATGTAATTGATAATAATGTAATAGTTCTAACTTCTAAGGCCGTCCAACTTAATTGGTCTGAAATAAAGGCTGATAATAATGTGATGTATATACATTACATTTTATGACATAAATATTTTTCTTTTGAAGTATATGACTCGAAATTATTAGAATCAAATTTCAGGACCATGTGCATTTTGTCACTTTAGAATGGAATTAATTCCTAGACCCATAATTTGACATTGTTGTATTTTCTGTGAAATTCTCTTCTTCCACACAGAAAGAAAAGGCGAAAAAATTAAAAAATAAAGTCAACCTTGCATACTAAAAATGTCAATATATATTCTTGATATTGAAATGAAAAAAGTTTTCTATTATCCTTTTAAAGAAATTTTTTTTGTATGAAGAATATTGTGAATGCAAGTAGATAGTGAAATTGATATATGCATGATAGAAATAGTTTTGAAACTAGTTTTTATACCCGTGCAATGCACGGGATATATTTGTGTACTATGCTGATGATAGTATATATAGGTGATACATACGTGTACTGATAATGTGTATTTTATACTTTTCTTTATTCGGTGAAAAGGTAGCTAGCAAAATGATAAGTAAGAAAAAAATTTGAATACCTAAAATTCAAAAAGGTAAGCTGAAATCTCAAAAATAGTTGACATTAAATTTTATGTATTATTGTGCATAAATCAGAAATATTGGTTAAAAGCTTTTGGTCACAAAACAAAAATGAACGTAACTATTATTTCGAGTGGCCGTATTATGTTTTATTTTTGCGCCTGAATACTATATCAAAACGTAGCATACTTGCTACTAGCATTTCATCGTTATTGTAAGTTCAATCACAAACTGAATTATAATAACATTATTAACTATGAACAAATCGTCTAATACAAGCTTTGTGGTATGCCTTAATTCTCTCCCATATTCGCACATTATATTGTGTTACTAGAAGATCCAAGCACGCCTAGAATACATTGATTCGAGATGAATGACACGTACAAGAGAAATTGTGAGAAGCAAAGTTCGTAGAGGATGCATGAACCAACCTAAGGTTAGCTCCCATTATGTACCAAAGCAAAAAGGTTTTGGACTTTCATGTTCAAAGATTCTTTTTATGTACTACCTAGTTACTGCCTACCTTGAGATCGAACAAAGGAAGCTAAGCTAAAGTGAGCCATGATAAGAAATTACCTCAATAGGAATATACTTAATTACACAAACGAGAAAACTATTTTCTTCAAGTAAAGTAAACCATAGACGACTAATGTTCAACTTATACGTACTCCTGATATCGCCTAACGGGAACGTAATTATGCACCAAGCTTCCCTTCTATGTTTTCAATCCAAACACTAAGAATCCGAGAGAACGCTTTATCTCTTCACGTTGTACACGAAAGGGTATTACAGTTAGCTTGTCACCCGTCGTTACACAAGCTACACATACATGGTTATTGTAATATTTATTTAATTCCTAGGATTGCATTCTATGCAAAATCAAAAGATGGAGTACATGCATATTAAAATCGTTTATTTTCTCATACATGTTACAACCGTATAGGCTGCCAATTTCCTATTATATCAACATTTGCTTGTATATATGAGATAGATATCATATAACAAGGTAATATCAAAATTGAGTATAGTTAAATGGGAACATCATGTGCCACCATACCTCTACAAGCTTAATAATTAGTATTATTTATTTAACATTATTTATTCATGATATAGGGTTAATTGGTGCATTGAACATATGTTGTAGACTAATAACTAGTACAAACTAGCCATGTTATAAAAGGGAGGAACAAACGTTGATTCTGCATGATGTTGGCAAAATCAAAGAATAAACCATCAGCAAATGAACAACATCAGAGAAGATGTCGTCGATCGAAGGAGAGTCCGAAGAACTTAGGCAATCTACCAAACTATATACTATACTCCGTATTATGATTCGATCGACTTAAATCTCATTTGTCATTCATATATACTATATGAACAACCAGTTATAGACTTATTAATCAACTTTAAAAATAGTTAGTGATCGATTTGTTTGACGAAGTTAGAGATTACTTTTCGAGAAAGTACAAGATTCTTGTAAAGACGATGTTTCCATATGACCATATGTTTGATTAACCAAAAATCACATGCATTTGCACCATCTTGGTTGCTCCTTTTCTAGGCAAATTTAAAGCACGCATGCATTACAAAGCATCTACCCCCATACTAGTTTAATCTTCCTTGCTTCTTCTATGTCTTTCTCTTCCTAGTCTTCTCGTGTTTACGTCAACAAGTCTTCTTAAATTATTTTTAACATTTACACGGGATTCTTTAGGTTTGCCGGTTTATACATGGTTTATACATGTTGTTAACTTCATATATGCATTGTACTGTACTTGGATCAACTAATAGAGTAGTCATCCCGACTTTTACTTTATCTTTCGAATCGCATTCAAGTGATGTTAACATATGATTTATGCTCCTTTCCGTTATTCAGGATACTATAACAAAAGATATCGCAATGTTAAAGACTCATCACGATAGAGCTTTGCATGCATCGGCTATCCATCACAGTAGTCGGCTCGAATTCGGAATAAACTAGTACGGAAATTCAACAACATAAGACTACGTACTACATACATGTTATTCCTGAGACCTATACGTATAGGGTGGTCGAGTGGTCGTGTTCATTCATGCATGCAAGCAGCCAACAGTCAAAGGCGGAGGCCACGGAGTAATGTAATATGCTTTCTAATTTGTTTTATGTAATTAGTTAATTATTAATTAAGGACTTAATTAAATAGTTAGTGATTGTTTTATGTACTTGTCGTCTGAACATTTCTAGAGAGAAATCCAGGATCCCAGAAAAACTTTCTTGGTCTCAAAGTAATTAATGCCGGCACATTATATTTTTCTAAAGTCCCTTTTATGATTCTTTTTAGTACTTATATAATTACAAAATATAATACAAGTACCATTTGCAAAATTATTTTTATTAAAATTAAGTACCTAACTCTCACTTTTTTGACATTCTTGACTCTCTTATTTGGCTTGTACAAACTAAAACACGTTATTTCATTCAAGGTGGTTTTTTCCCCTTTTGGCCATTAGGGCGGTGTTGAATTCAACTGATGATATATTTATAGTACTAATTAACTATACTTTTCTTGAGGTAAATTAGGTTAAATCATGCATAGAATGGTCTATTCGTCAAAGGTTTAGTAGTCGTGCCAGATTATTGATTATTACTTTTTCGCTCAATTAGTCTTTAATCAATGTCGTCCTTTGTAAGAAACGTAGTCGCTCTCAGTTAATTAGGTCAAATTGCTTCTAATTTATTTCTAAGCATATGTGTTCGTGCATGTTTTATTATTAAAGGAGAAAACATCTATCATTGTTTACGTAAGTTAAAAGTTGTTGGAAGCTGATTTTTAAAATCTCTATTGAAATTGGGTGCAAGAAACTAACATTGTATCTTAACGAGCGATTAATGTACGATGTTGAGATCTGAAAGTCTTACAATGTGTTTATAGATTGAAATATAATAGTAATAGAACGCCAAAGAGAGTTGTTTCTCGTCTTTAATTTGTTGTTCGATCTATTTCGTTAAAACAGTTCAATGACACGAATTATGTGTAAAAATAATACTAGACCACTTCATGGTAATTTGGACATCAATTTGTTTGATTATACGAACAGTCGAAGACATGTCACGTTGTTGTTCCAATCCCATCATAACATCCCAAATCAAGACCATAGTTTGGCAATGCAGTTTGTTTTTGGTGTATAATAAATGTGGAAAGTGACTCAAAGCCATTAAAGCAAGGAGGAAGGAGATAGTGAAGTTCACTATCAAGTAGTTTCTATTTTGCATTCACTTTGTTTTTGTCTTTTATCACGAGAGAGGGGATGAAAATAGTTCACATGATTGATTAACTTTTTTTTTGGTAATTAACTTTTATTTGATCATTGCTTTGCCATGGATCCTAATATGTGAATTAGGTGACTTACTTCTAACCTTCCTATTACAAGTTAAAACACTATACACACGATATGTGTCTCTTTTGTGTCTTTACGAGTAAGTTCAAACATTCATTTAAGGCTGGCAAACATCATGTAAGAAGTGTGTGACGGTTTTCCACACGTTGAAGAATCCAATAATAACTTTTTTTCATTACACTACTACACCGTGAAAAAAGGTTGTTGAATTTTGGATTTTTTTTTCTCTCTCTTTTATTGGTTTTTAAAGATTTCGTCTAACGAAAATGAGTGAAATAATACTGAACAACAATTATCAAGCTAAGGGCTAATATAATAATTTCATCGACTAGTACAAGCCTTTAAATCTTGTAATAGTAAATAAATAATATCTAGCATTTCGCTTCGCTTAAGAATATATAATGAATCGAATTCATGCTCCCTAAACTTTTACGGATTTTCAAAGTAATTTTTATTTGCTATGCGCCTATGCGTGGTGACGTTAATTCAACTATGCTTTTTCTTACCGCGGATGAAGCGTGTGCACAAATTAACTGATTATGGAACCTGATTCCAAGCTCTCATGAGCACTCCGATCCTATGAGACAATATATTGACATCTTGTTACGCAAGTTGTTAAGCAGCTGGACGAGAATCAATCAGCTCAATTATTACGAGTCATGAGTTTAAGCTCGGAAAATACATCAAACTTAATTATATTAGATCAGATTGATAATCAAATTTGTCGCACCATACATGTAATCCTAATACCAACAACTCGAATTGAAACTAAACCAAATGACGCAAATTAAAAGAAAGTGTCGACCGTTCCATTCAACGAGAAGGGGTGGCAAAAAGAAGAAAGGAATTGAAAGGGAAGTCAAAAGCAAAGAGAAGAAGGAACAAATCTTTCGAGGAATCAAAACTTACGTTTTGAGTAGTCAAGTATGTGTCAGCTATGACTCTATGACACACTAATAATTCGACAAAATTAACGAGACTTAACCAACATTTTTGTCATTATATATGTGATTCTAAGTTGATAAAGAGAATTTCCCACAAGTTTAAAAAGATGGCGACATAATTAAGCCACGTTAACCTAGCTTAAGAGACGCCAATTGTGAGCTTCATCTGCACTCCACCGCCACTAATTACGTTGCTAATTGCAATTAGTATTAATTAACTAGCTTCGTGCTCTGCAAGATTTTCTGTTTTTGCTGGGTTTTGTGCCAGTAAACACACTGTGTTCAATAAGATCTGACTGTTGTTCTGTGTTCATCTGATGTCCGCTAATTAAACTCTTAATAATGCATGCTACTCCAGTGTACGTCTACATACTTCCAAGATTAAACTAAGTGTCCGTCGTGTTGGTTTGTCACCCTTTTTGTTCAGCTACGTGGTCAGGTTTTAGATTGTTGGTGAATGTTGTGATGCGTTGGCGTAAGACCATACAGCCATGCAGAAATCGAGGGGCTGCATAGTGGTGTTGTGCCCTACTTCTTTTCCGCCCTAAGTAAGAGGTGGCCTGGCTATACGGGTTTACCGTACCCCTATGCCCTACCCCTTCTTTGTATGGGCCAGATCGTTTTACTCAAGAATATCTGAATGAGGAATTGAATAATATACGCAATCATACATATGTTTATGTAATGGTGTGAAGTATTAACTACTTATATTTAACCTAAAACCGTAAAAATTCATGGAATCGTATCATATATACTAGTGTGTAGTAGAAATGTTTGATTCAATTCTTTAATGTGTCTAATTTATGAGAAAATGGTATACAATTGTTTTGTTATCAGACAATCTACCCCAAGATCTTATGCTAAACTCTGTGTTAACTGTTGTGGGCGGCTTGTGCTCAATTAAGAAGACAATGTAAGATCTCCTTGCCTGCTATCTAGATCTTTGAATCGAAGATATGAAGTACACATACATACAATATATAATAATCTTCTCTATAGCTTAGTTAGTTTGTGCCAAATTTAGCCTAAAACATATACTAAACTAAACATATATACTTTCTGTGTACGAGAATAAGATTAGGTAGGAAGGAGTATTTTAAATAACTAATTTTAACCGATTATTGATTGTGTACGTAGCTTTATAATTAGCTATCTCTCAATTAAACGCAAATGAGTCGAATTTACAACAACACGACATTTTAGACAATATTAGGAACAAATCGTGATCTTACATACAAATTCAAAAAGATAACGGATTGATTAGCTTAGTGAAGTTTCAACGCTTTTATGATAGATGGAGCATATATTCTCTTAGTAGCACAAAGAACACGGAATTCTCAATAGTAAATCTAATCTTGCTAGCTCAATCGGTACACTGCAATGAGACAGTTTTGGCGTATCACAGACATGGTGATCGACCCGTGTTTGGACCGCGGTCAGACGTCAGTGTCTATGGCGACTCAATCATATATCTATGGACAAAAATTTTGAGGATGTAGATCATATCCTCTAAGACATAAGAAATGATTCATTGGTTATTTCGGTTCAATTATGGTGCAAAAAGTCCTCATATTGGTGTTAATGTAGATACGATTCACAATCATGCAGACATGCATACATATATACGGAGTACATACTACTAGCATGTAGGCATGTAGCAACGTAAAAAACATGGGGAAATTCATATAATCCTACAAAATTCTAGCCGTCCAAAACAACTTAAAAAGTTACACAATCACTTCATAATAATCTTGTTATTCCAAATGATATGGACATAATATACTCGCATCACACTTTATCATTAGTACAAACAATATATGGACTAGAGTAGTGATCGATGAATATATAATGAATCAAATTTTAAGAATAATAAACATGATTAACACCATATCTTAATCTTAGCCTCTCATATATAAGATGCGTAGAATCACATAATGATGATAATAAGATTTGATTTGAACAAAAAGAATAAAAGAAAAAATTAGTGTGAAAATGGATGAGAAAGATAGACCAACTAATTAAATTTGGGCCTCAACTGAAAATAACCGTCAAGAACCTTTGGAAAGATTTGAATGAGTCACTTTCGGTTAAGGGGGCGGGGATGGGCCCACATGAGGAGCAGCCCCCCTACGAGCTGTGAAGTGAAGAGGAAGCGACCCAGACGCTGCGGCTCGCATATACAAGTGGGCCCACTTGTTTGAGTTTCATGGACATGTCATTGCCGCTTGGGCTGTGATTCACCTGGGCCCACATTTCTTCGTCTTTTAGTACACCACCATCCCAAGTTCCCAACTAGTTGAGTAGTTTCGTTCTTCTCCTTCGACTTCCAATTTCTTTTCGAGATATGCTCGCCCAAACACGGTGTTTAGTACTTTAGTGTATGTATAAGATGAGAGAGAAATGATGAGAACTTCTCGTACTTTTCGTGTTTTGAAAGAAGATTAAGTGATTTTAAGAACAGAAAATATCGTATATTTTTAGCTACAAGTACGTCAAGTAGTATTATTCTCGCTCGTACTTTAATCTTGAAAGAGTCGTCGTGATTTAGTTACGTTGAGGGAGGAATGGTGGAGTAAACACATGAAAATTTAGATATTTTCAAGAATTAATCGTTGAAACTAAATTTGAAAATATAAGTTTACTAAACTGAATTTGAAAATTTAAATCTTATAAATTAGAAGATCTCGTACCGTGCTCAACTAAATCCTTACCGATCATCTTGTCAAGACTTTGGAGTTATAATGATAAAATAACAACATTGATATATACCCGAATATCCTACCACTATGTTTTTAAAAGATTATTTTTATAGAACTATCAGTTTTTAATATCTGAAATAAAGTAGTAACTAAATTCATTTTCTATTGTGAGTTGATTGTTGAATGCTTTTGGAGCATGCTATGGTACAAGATTTGTTTTTTTTTTTTTTTTGGTGTAACTTTGTCTCCAAGATTTTGCTTTCAGTAATTGGTACGTAGTTTTGGTTGAGGGATGGTAAAAATTGAGAACTCTGTAACAATGGGCTGAAAAATGTAGCATCTGCATGCATATTATATACTCCTATTTTATCATTATGGACATATGCATGGGTTTACCTTCTCATCATCATCACGGGAATAATCAGGCGAATGCTTTTGATGATCTTGCATAATCCTATCTTTAGCTCCTTCTTTTCATGAGTTAGATTTGCCCTAGATCAAATCTACTAATGCATACATCAAAAAGAGTGCTTACATGATATGTCTAGTATACACTATATAGTAAAAGTTGCGTTTCACGATATTGCCTCACTAGTGGTTAGTATGTCTAGTACTCTCGGAAACAACAGTTATAGCGAACGGATTAATTAGAGAAAGCTTCTATATTTTTGTGTTTTACGTATAACAATTATTCTATCTAGCTTAGTTATTTACTTTGATGCAAAATGATTAATCATATAATACTACACAAACGAGTGGCTCAGATAGTGTACTGGCGAGTGGCGACCCAGCTATATTTTGATTTAAATTAAAGAATAATAATAAACAATAAGAAAGTCGGCTTAGTCAAACATAAATAGAAAGGACAACGCTCCCCGTTATAAGACACCTGGGTCTTGTCCGATTATGGAAAGTGTTAACTCTTTAACAATGACATTTAACTAAACAAACGAATTTCGTCAAAGAGATATGATTGTATAATACCTATGGAGTTTAACATTTGATAGAAATTAATTAGCTTTTGAAAACTTATTAACGTCCGAGTTGTCGAAATGCTAGTTGATTGACTTCATGCATCATGAGAATATGCTTATTTCGACGAAGTAAAGATATATTTTATATGAACAAATTGATTTAATTATATTGTAATTTCAATGGTTTTTTTTGTTAATGTAAGCTAATGATTACTCTTTATCATTATATTACATTATTCCTTCAAAAATATTGGAAGTGATTATTATTCAACTACGGTAATTTTGTGAGTGAAAGTTTCTATCCATATATATTGTCAGTACAGTTGAATTCATCGTACGTACCGTCCAAATAAAATCGAAGCTCAACGAGGATTTAGACTTTCAGATAATAATAACTAAACATGAACCAACACCACAAATCACAACATCATCAATTCATCAACAACAAACAATATTTAAGTTAGACTGAAATCGAAATGATATACTCCGTATTATTATAGATGGAATTGAATATAACTAAATAAAATTGGGGGAAAAAGAAAAAGAAAACAACTCAATAACTCATCTATACTACTTCCTCCGTTTAAAAATTGTCAATTAATTTTTTTGTTTGAATTTATTTCCCGTATTCGTCAATACCAATGGTCTTAAATTAAGACACTGAGTAGATATTTTAAATATCCAAAATTTTGATCTCATAATAATGGACATTTATTATCACGTACGTACCTTTATGAGGGAGCATGCATGAATTGAGATTTGAGAACATGCACTAGCAAAATTAAAACAAGAGTAATTGAACGTACACTATCTTTATATAAATTGGTGAATTCTTTTTGAATGTAAAGGTGGCGAGCAAGCAAACCCTGGCCTTCGTTCGTCCCACTTCTGTCGACTGTCTTATATGAATTTGACAACCATAGTCGTGGAAAGCCCCATGATAATATTAGATTATGCTATCTAATGTAACTATATTAATAAAGTTATACTACAATATCGTAATTCGTAGTTGAGTGGATGATAAAATGTAATTAGTTTTCATTTATAGTTGCTCCTCGATCGGATGGGAAATAAAGGGACCAACAGTAAGTAGTAATAGGCCAAGTATACGATCGAGATCGAGATGGTTCCTTGGTACGCGTTGATAAATGAGTCTAAGTCGAGGTATATATATACCTCTTTTACAACTCCGTATATGAGTACAGTTTCAACTCTTTCAAGTTAATTAGGAGTTTGGCCTGGGTCAAGAACGAAGCTTAACGACACGATCCGTTCATAGCTATCTACTATTAATTAGAGTAGTGTACGTAGATCGATAAATACACTACGGAGTATATAGCTGCGTATTGTACATGTAATTAGTATATATATATAGAAAATCTATCCAGTCAGAAGTATGATTTCTGTCAGAAATCAGAAGGAATCTCATCCATTCAATTACTTTCATCTAACGGTCCACATTAAAAGTAAAAATAAAAGAAAATTAAAACAAAAAATATACTCAAACCCCCAAATCTCACATTTTCTCTCTCCTCCCCTTCCCCCCTCCCTCTCTCTCCACGACCCTATCTCGCGCCGCCCACCACCGCCGCCGTCGGCGCCCACCGAGATAACAATTCTCCGGCGACGACACCACCTTCATCCTCCAAAGACGACGGCGAGTGTTCGCCGACCATCACCAACCCTCGTCCCCTTCAGTTCCGCGCGCAAATCCGCCTTCTCCTTCCTCTTTTTCGTTTTTAATTTCCAGATCTGGACACCGTGATGCGTCGCCGTCCTTTTACGTTTTCCGATGTCCTCTGGCGTTTTCGCATCGATTCCGGCCGCATCCTCTTATCTTCATCGCCATGGAGTATAATGGAGCAATTAAGAGGAGACGAAGAGGGGAAATGCGGTTGCGGCAATGGTGAAGTCGGTGGTGGAGGACGGTGCTAGGGTTTCCGAGGACAGAGGTAGAGGCGGGGGTGACCGGAGCAGGGGCCGCGCTGGGGAGAGTTGCCGGGATTTGGGGTGGTGTTTTGTGTGGGAGGTGAGAGAAAATGGTGAAAGGTGATTTTTCTGTTTTTTTTTTTCTATCTTTTTCAGTTTTTTTTTTTTTTTTTTTTTTTGTGTTTTGGTTGCTTGAGTTACGTGTTTTAGTTGGTGGAGTTACGTGTTTTGGTTAGTGCAGTTACGTTAGAGTTACATGTTTTGGTAAGCGGAGTTACGTTGGAGTTACGTGTTTTAGTTGGTGGAGTTACGTGTTTTAGTTGTTGGAGTTATGTTGGAGTTACGTGTTTTAATTGGTGGAGTTACGTTGGAGTTACGTGTTTTGGTTAGTGGAGTTACGTTAGAATTACGTGTTTTGGTAAGCGGAGTTACGTGTTTTGGTAAGCGGAGTTACGTGTTTTAGTTGATGGAGTTATGTTGGAATTACGTGTTTTAGTTGGTGGAGTTATGTTGGAATTACGTGTTTTAGTTGGTGGAGTTACGTTGGAGTTACGTGTTTGGTTAGTGGAGTTACGTGTTTTGGTTAGTGGAGTTACGTTAGAGTTACGTGTTTTGGTTAGTGGAGTTACGTTGGAGTTACGTACTTTGGGTAGTGGAGTTACGTGTGTTAGGTAGTGGAGTTACGTTGGAGTTACGTGTTTTAGGTGTTGGAGTTACGTGTTTTGGTTAGTGGAGTTATGGAGTTACGAATTTTAGACATTGGAGTTATGTATTTTGGTTGGTGGAGTTACGTTAGAGTTACGAGAGTTAAACTAAAATTGGTGGTGTTTTGATATTAGTGGAGTTATATAATGTAATTAGTGGAGTTAGATAACTGGAGTTACTGATTTTAGTTGGTGGAGTTAAGAGACTGGAATTATGCAATTCAGTTTATGGAGTTATCTGAAATCAATGGCTGAGATTGAATCTGATATCAGAATCAGTGGCTGAGATTCCTTCTGATTTCTGACAGAAATTACACTTCTGACCGGATAGGCCCCCTATATATATATATATATATAAAGATTCAACATGCACTTGTACAAGTAATTAGTAACTAGTTTTAGTTTATAATTACAAGTCAACAATACAGCTATATATTGTACATTTGTACTCAAATACAAATAGCTAGTACAACGAGAAAGAGAATCGAACATGAAACTAATTAATATTATGCGATAAAGTAGCTAGTTATCGAAAAATTTGTCATATATACACATGCACTGAATCTATGGGCATCCAAAACAAAAATGAGTCACTTAATTAGCTAAGAAATTAGTTTTGACTAAATACAATTACTAAGATTAGAAATGTGGAATAATCCAGATTAGCAACTATAAACAAAAAGACATACACCTTCATATACACATACACAAACTATAAAGTAGAACCACTATGTGTATCTATAATTTGACATCTTTGTGTTTGGTTGAGAAAAAAGCTAGAAAAGACCTCTTTAAATATTGCACAGTAGTTTTTTTTTTGTTTTTATTAGGGATTTTGTACTAATTAACGGTATAAGGAATAACTAACTTCCGCCCTACTAATATAGTTCAAGATCTTGGCAGTATTAAATATGATATCTGATCTTAGCTTAAAAATGGGATTAATAAAAAATTGGTTATTAAGTTATCTTAATAGTATGATAGCATAGCTAACCCTTGGAGTTTCGAAGGTCCAGTGCCCTTATGGCCTTATTTATTCTGGCCTTAAAATTGACTCTTAACCAAACCAAACCATCCAAAAGGGTTGTTATATATGCATGCTAATTTAAGTGTATTTTTCGAGGTTTTATCAATTATTCCCTAATTTGGAATGTCTGTCCAAAACATGTGCATGCTAAGTTTAGTAGGTGTACGTGCATGGGCACATATCATTACTCATTACGGAAACATTACGCTTTCATGCATGCCCGCCTTATAAATTAGCCAACTCATAATTGTAAGAGGCTAAGAGCATTATTATTGGAATTTAACTATTTATTAAGAATCGGAAACAAATGCATTAACGTTCTTCTAACGCCGAGTGTCATAGTAATTACGTCGGTTTTAGTTCACGAATTAAAACCTAGTATTCAGGAACTAGTTTTAACTTTTGACATTTGATATACTCCTTAAATCTTGTTGTAGAACCGATCCCATTTCAACTTTTAATTTACATCGATGTCACCTCAGCTCTCGTATTCAGCACAAAAATATAAAATTTTGGTTCTCGTAGAACTTTTGTTGGTATCAGGCGGACACTCTAGAGGGGGGGTGAATAGGTGTTTGAGGGAATTCGAGTAATTGACCCGAATTTTATAACTTTTTCGCACTTTAAAGAGGATAACAACGGGAGAGAACAATATATGGAACAGTGTATGTGTGACTGTTCTCTACACAATGAAACGTGAGAGGAATGCTACACGTAACAGTGTATGTGAGATTGTTCCCTGTAAAACGAAAGTAATGCAATACGCAGATAACACAGAGATTTACCGTGGTTCGACCTTACCTCAAGGTCTACGTCCACCCTAACTTAATCTTCAATAATCCACTATTATCAAAAGAGTAATACAAGCACCAATTCACGTTCTTACCACAAGAACTAATTGACGTTCTTACCACAAGAACCACTACCCAAATATCTACCACAGATATTGAGACTCTACCAGAATCCACTCTTAAAAAAATAAAGATTACAAAGATTCAATATCTCGAGATGTGTGCTTCTTGAAAGCATGTGAGATACGATTAAGCCCTAAATCAAGATGACGCACTAGGAACTTTGTTTGCTTTGATGAAATACTGTTTAAGCTCAAAAACGTTTTAATCTCAAGGTGCGTGTAAGTGCGTAAATCAAACAATACGTTCAATGCTGTATATGTAGCAGTGGAAAGATTATAAAACTGATAAGGCAAGAATCGCCCAAAGATAGAGGTTTTAATCAAAAGATATTATTTCCAAAGATAAAAATCTGTTTTGGAAAACTTATCAGTAAATAATATAAATACCTCTTTTAGAAAGATAATAACCAAAAATAGGATATATCTTTATGATATAAGAAAATCAGTTTTATGAAAATATTCTTTGAACAAGTTACGTATCTTTGAGAAAGATAGTTTTCTTGATAAATCACATATAAAGAATATTTGAATCTCACTGCATAGGAACAGGGTATGGAACAGAGACTATGAGTCTGGACTATGAGTCTGTTCCATGCTCTGTTTCTTCAAGGCAAAGTTCTTTTCCATTTGCATCAACTATGATTAATACAAGAGATCTATACTGACTAAACCAGATGTTGTTGACGTCTCTTGTAGTTGCACGACACTTGTAGTTGTTCCATTGAACCTCAACTCACCATAGTCGGTGAAACCTTGTTCTTATAAAGAACTAAACAACTTCACAAGTGTTAGATCATAAGGTTAGTTCAATGAGCACAATAACCAAATTATTGAGGATCAAGGTTGGCCTAGTGGATAGGAACTCAACCTGCCTGGGGGTTGTCCCGGGTTCAATACCCCCACCCCCGCAGCATTAGCTGCTCCTTTGTACCAAAATAAAAATAACCAAATTATTAACCTTAATCATGCAACAATATTTGTTATCATCAAAACCGGAAACCCAACAACTTTGTTCCCTTGATGAACGAAAGCTGTTCCTTTCGAGATCTGGCTATCTATTATCGCAAATTATATGGTACACCACGGTGTACCATGCCCATGGTGCACCTCCTCACAATAGAGGAGTAGGGACCACACTTAAAATAATTAAATTATTTTAAGTGTGGTCCCTACTCCTCTATTGTGAGGAGGTGCACCATGGGCATGGTACACAGTGGTGCATGGTATAAGCACTCATCTATTATAAAACTAGCTAAGGACATATTTACAGTATACATACTAAATTGGTGTTGGTATTGCAGAAACCATTAGCCAATTTGGAAAACAATGTAGTTTAGGTACTCTATATGATTTAACTGATTTGATTAATTAGATTTAATCTAAGGTTATTTATGATTAATAATTTACTAGTTTGTTTGAGTTGAATCATACAAGATCTTATCACTAGCAATTTGACGTTATTTTAAGGTAGTTTATCTTATCATACTACGGAGCATCATAGAATGTACCTACCATTGGTGATGGCAATGGACATGAATGAGCTTATCGAGCTTAACAAAGCTACCCGCTAGCCTTATAACGATTGAATTCGATGTCGTTTTTGTTCGTCTGCATTTGCTTGACTCGTGATTAATGAAGTTTCACTAAGCTTATATATATCTCCGATCAGCTTATTCATTTTGTTTGCAGCAAGACAATGGAGAACATATAAGAGGATTTGATTAGGTCAAATTAAAGGCTTCCCAACTCAAAGTTAAGAAAATTAAGAAATAATTACCAGCTAAGAAAATCTTAAAGAAGGTTTATAAACCTCATTTTAAATGCTTAATAAAAAAAGGTCAAGGGGGTACGGTGGTGGCTTAGACTATCAAAGACGGTATACAAAGTACAACCATCTAATCTAAGCTTATGATGAATCCCACTTCGTTCAGTTCTCTTCAAATTGGATTTCTATATGTCTTTTCTTGATGTTTTGTCCAAGATATTCTATGCCCTTAGTATTACATTTTCTTTCGGAATTGAAGTCAATGTAATAGATAAGTCAATTTTCGGCACTAGGTATATCATTTCTAAATAATAAACATGAACTAAACCCTTGACCACTTACTCAATAACCTGTGTAATCAATTGCAATTTGCCACTCCATAGTCCACACAGTCACACCAACCAATTTCGAAATAATTTTTTAAAAGTTTGGGGATTGAAGTGATTAAATAACTCATATGTTGGCTTAATTTTGGAAATACATGTTGGCATCTAGTCATTGTCCAAATTATTTGAACTTTTTGTTTAAAGGGAGTACTTCTGTTTTCTCGCAACTTGTTAGTGAGCAGGTGAAGATCTCTTCGGCGTCGATTAGTTGGATATTCCTCCAATAGCAATAAACCACTATGCCATCTGGCACATGAAGTTGAAGAACAAAACTTAAATTATAAGTCGGCCAATTCATATTGAAATTGACTTTTGATGAATTTTTTTTAGGCACCAAATGCACAGTAAGCAAATGAACAATAGTCGATTGATGGAGTGATGGGATATCATTATAAGAGAGACAATGACTCCTTATGCTTTCTTAGTCTACAAGCAAGTGCATTCGTAAAGCCGAGGACTCGATAAATCGGTAAAAGGTTAATCCAACTAGATTAAACTAGATATCAGGTTCAACATTCGAAAATTAAATATTGATAAAATGTACGTAGAAACTCCTTCGCCCTTTTAATTTAATACATATCATATTCACGTTACATTGGATGTGATATGCTAAATTATCACCCCTCCCACATACTCGCCAAAGATCAGACTTACACGTAAATAAGGGGAAAGAAAATCCTGTATGGCCATTATTTGAAATTTGAAATTCGAATAACATTACTACATTAGCTGATTAAGCTATATACTCCGTATTATGGAATTAGTTGCTACCTATTAGCTTTATCCTGGTAAACTTAGGCAAACATTTATAATATAGAGCGTCATATATTTTGTTGAAGATGCTCTATATATGAAATTATGACACGGTGAGGAAACAAATTATTCCATACAATATCTTGAATTGAAAATTGAATGAGGTATATCTATTAACAAAAAGCATATTGATAAAGGTTTACCGTGTAGACACAATTAATTTGTCTACAATGTAAAATTAAGTCAATAGTAGTAAAATTGAGATTTGAGTAGTAAAATTAATTTGTGTGAAAAAATCATGCAGTAAAATTATTTGTGTGAGTAGTAAAATTTTGCTAGTGTAGTAAAATTAATGTTAATAGTAGACACTTTCAAGTGTCTACATTGTAGACCTCTAGCATTGTCCAAACAAAAATACTAGCTATCCACTATCCACATTGTATATTTGTATATACAAAATATATACTGTATACAAGTGATACTGATACTGTGGCCACATGATGACACTACACATCTTATGAGAATATTTGGTTTTCCTAGGAATGATTTAGAAATCAGAATCATGATGTGAACAGCACTTTGTGGGCTGGCCCAATGAGATGCGTTATTATGAAGTAGTTTTATGTTATGTTATGTTATAAACCAGATGGCCCAGTACAATTCATTTGGTATCAATTCTTTTACATCAAAATATACAAATTCAATGACTAGCCAATTTCACACATGCTCTGTTCACCAAGCAAATATTCATTGCTCGTTTACGTTTGATTTAATCTCCTCTTATATATTCAAACAAAATGCAAAGAATTAATAGAATGGATGACTAGACGACTAGTAGCAAAGTGACTTGTTAATTAAAGGCAATTTGAGTCTAAGGGTTTGTTTGACCCAACTCCAACTTCTCTAGAATTACTACTCGTAAATAGTTTTTGGAGCAGGATTTCCAAATTAGAGTTTCTACTTCTAATGAACAAATTTACACTAAAAGTGTTTCCCATCAACCAGAAACAAGATCTTAATTTTGGGGTATTTTACCAGTTTTCGGTACCCAAAAACAATTCAAAAACACTTCAAAATTTTGGCCAAACACACCCTAAATCAATAATAAAACATGAAAAGGAGTGAAAACTAATAAAGTCTTGTTTTCCAACAATCAATGTCGTAAACTGATAAAGTCTTGTTTCAAGAGTGTATCGTATCACACTCAAAGAACACATTAGAGAATTGGACACACAATCTGGATGTACACAAATTTTACTATGAGACGTCTCATCGTGGTTACTTTTGAAATGTGTGAGTGGTCTCACAGTCGAATTATCGATCGATGCATTACTATTATCCATTGGTAAAATGTGGGCTCCGATATACTACTTCCAAAGTTCAATCACTTGGAAAATCGGCCCAAGCCCAATCAAAAGCCCAACAAGTCAGGCCCATAACGACAGAAGCGGAAAAAGCGAAATCCCGGAGATCCAGCGGACGCTTTGGACAAACCAGCGACTCTCTTCCTCTCTTCTTCTTCTCCGGCAACTCTTTCTCTTTCTCTTTCTCTTTCTCTCTCTTCATCCACCACACATCCATCTACTAAACTTCTCAAACACGCCTCCCCCCCAAAAAAATAATAAAATAATAAGGAAGAGAGAAAGAGAGGGGCGAGGGAGGCGATCTTTGATCCGCCTGCTGGAATAATAAATAAATTAAAATTAAAAATTAAAAATAAAATTGAACTGCAATTGAATTGAATTGAGTCAATTCAATTCAATTCAAAGTTCAACCAATTTTCTCCTCAAATTTTTGTTGAATAAAATTATCCCTAATTTTATATGCAAATTTGAGGAATAGGGAAAAATGGAGGGCGTGTTCAACAAGATACGGAATTTGGATGCGTATCCGAAAATAAACGAGGATTTTTACAGCAGGACCTTATCTGGTGGCCTCATCACTCTCCTCTCCTCCTTCGTCATGCTCCTCCTTTTCCTTTCCGAACTTCGTACGCCCTTCTCCTTTTTCTATCCCTCCTTGATTTTCTGCATGTTTCTCGATTTGTTTTTTTGATTTTATTGCATTTTTAGAGAATTTTGTGTGATAATTTGGTAAGTTTTTCAGCCTGAATGTTGTGAGATTATTGCGATTTTTGAGATTCATGCGTTTGCTTGTGTAGAATTTTGCGTCATTTTGAGTAATTTGGTAATTGCCAGATTTGTGAGCTTCAATTTGTGAACTTTTGTAGATAATTAGGCGTGTGTGCTTTTTTTACGATATATTATGGTGATTGCGAGATTGCTGAGCTCAATTTAGGTCATCATTTTGTATATTTTCCGGAGTATTGTGCTCGTTTTGTTCGTTTAGGTTTGATCCTGTAATTGGATGAGCATCGGTATGTTTCGAAATTTCTGTTGTTATTGGGGCCATATTGAGCTTAATTGTTCAAAATCGTGTCGGATGTATGGTGGTAGTAGGAACCTATTGGGGCAAACTATTTTGTTATGGAACTATGGATTAGGTAAAAGTATTAGTTGTGTTAGGTCAGCCTAGGCCCTAGGTTTTTCCTGTGGGAATGAAGTTGTAAGTGAAAATTGGGAAAGATGGATCTCATGTGTTGAAGAAGCGGTATGATTCTTTGGGATCTGTGATTATGTGCGTTCCTCTTATTGTCGAAGAGAACCGAAAAATGGTTGGGAGAAAGCGATTAAGATGTTTACTAGGTAACGAGCATTGATGACAACTGTTGGAAATTGTTTTTTCTTTTCTTTTTATGGGGTTGTGGGTGAGTAAAGCCATCTTCCTTTAACTTGGTGTCTAATGTCTATATGGACTCGTTTAAATTCTAAGTGATCTGATTAGAGCTCAGTGACGGTTTTGTGGTTTTTAAACTCCTGGTGTGATGGAGAATATATTTTCGCTATCAATGTAGGACATGAGTACGCGACCTTGGGTGAAAAACTTCAAAGACTAGCGCTTCGGAAAATTACTTTTAGCTGACCCTCTTGTATTTCATCTGATTGAAACTTCCAATACAATTATGCTTGTGTTGGCAGAGGTTTCAGATTGGATATTGTCAGCCATGTGGTATTTCCTTAAGGATAGTATAATAGTATTACTTGGAGACAAAACTTATTGCAACTGCAGGAATTTTGGAGCCTGTAGCTGAGATTTCTCACTCGGAATCGGTTAAATTGATGATTGGGAATCACCTTTTGAGAGGCTGAGTTATTCAGACTTGTACGAAGACCTTGGAACAATCAACAAAAAGTGTTAATACCTGTATGAAGGATGGTTTTACAGTTGTTGCCTTGTTCTCTCAATTAAAAAGCAAGGATAAAACAAAAGGCTTTCATCTTCGTTATGCAAAATTATGAACAAAACAATCACATTTTGAGTATTAACTGATTGGCCAGAACCAAAATCTATCCTGCCTTCACAAGTTCACATTTTGTCTACAAATTCATGTACTCTCCTAAGTCTTAACATACCCTCATTTTAATTCATGTTCCACCTCCAACCATCCTAATTGTGCCCCCTGCCTCTTTCTTTCACTCGAGTTCTTACTAGATACCACATGAGTTCAAGCTATGTTACTCAAACCCGAGGTTTGCTCTGACAAGGAGTATGAGGATCAGATTCTTGGAATGAGAATGCAAGATATGTGGTCTTAGATGAAGCATACATGGTGCTTCCCGGTTGTCCTAAATTCACTGTTTCTGAGTTTTAGGATAAACTTACGATTCATAGCATGTGGGTTATAAGTTGTACACTTATAGATATAATGGAATATTTTGGGTGGATTTAAATCTTTACCAGCTTCAATCTCCTATGTAAGGTTCCTTGCTACACTTTGAAGTCTTGCTTTGTGGTTGCTGTCAAACTTAAGCCAAGAGCATTGTGCTGGTGTTGTGATCTTTCCGAGAAAATGTTTTGCTCTACAATTTTTTCTATTTTACAGATAAAGGAGAAATTTTTGGTCTTGTAAGGTTGAGAATTGAACTGTTGACGATGATTGGTGACGCTTGGTTTTCTTGAGAATATACGAGGAATAGTGGTTTAGTGCTTGCTGAAATATGTAGTGAGATTCCTTCCAATAGGTGTAACGAGATTATGCAGAAGGCATAATGCGCTGTTTCTTATACATCGTTCCAGCACAAGGCTGAATTTTAAAGTGTTGGGACTTGGGGGTGGAACCATAAAAAAAAATTGGGGCTTATAAGAGTGCGGCTACGTTCTTGGTCTGTAACTGAATCCCGGTTAATAGCGTTAGTGATTATTCTTTATCTTTCTCTTGTTTTAAGAAGTCATCCTACATTCTAGGTGGTGTATTTGTTTATCAATTGCCGCAATGACCAATTGTGAATATTTGGGAAACAAAATTTCAGGGATGATTTCGTTAACGATTGAAATTCTGGCAATTCTCATCATGTTGTGGGTGTTGAGTCGTATAATGTTTTCCTCGAATTTGTTTCTTATTCAGCTACCAATTTGTTTTCAAGTGAGATAGAAAACTATAGGCTTCCAGTTGTCAAGTATTATAGTGTGATTGCATGTGATTGCAGGTCTATATATGCACGCTGTGACGGAAACCCAGCTTGTAGTGGACACTTCAAGAGGAGAAACCCTACGCATCAATGTAAACCTTTTATCTTCTTGTTATTAATCAAGCATTGTGCTTTCAATATATATACCTATCACAAAAAAAAAAGAAACTGGCATTCTATTATATGCTAGAGTGAAGGCTTCTGGCTCAGATGTGAAATCTGTATGTCTATGTAGTTCATGCTCCAGACACTAATCCTCCATTATCTTTCTGATGACATGTAGTTTGATGTCACTTTCCCTGCATTGCCTTGTTCGATTCTCAGCATTGATGCTATGGATATTAGTGGAGAACAACACCTTGACGTGGTACGTGCTTTGAATTATTGGTTATTACATTACTAACTTCTAAGTGTTTTGCGGTAATCCTTTAGTTAGATGACAAATCTTTAAGGTGTTTTAGTGGCTATATTCCTAGATGAAGTCGTATCTCTTCCCCTTGTTCGCGGTTCCCTTGTTGTTGAGGTCTTTGACGTGTTGTGGGGTAGTCAATGGCCGACTTTGCTTTTGCAAACAATAATCTGCTGGCCCGGTCACGTCCTGGCTGCCTTTATAGCATGCATAGGCTAGAAAATAATTCACATATGGAAAGATATACTCGTTACTAGATACTTAAATGGTAATAATTGTAGGTAGTACACCGTAGTCCTATATGGCTTTGAGTTGGAATTGATGTCATTTATTCTTTGTTGTCTTTTATGTGATATGCAATATGCCCTAGAGCATAGTATTCACTATTGCTGAATTTGCTTCTATGTATTTGCAGAGACATGACATAATCAAGAAAAGATTAGATTCTCATGGCAATGTCATAGAGACACGGCAAGATGGTATTGGTGCTCCAAAGGTTAGTATGATAACAACCATATTGGATGATTTCTGGAAGTAAATAGCACCAATTATTTTGTTTTTTTATGTTCTGCTTTTAGAAAGAACTTAATTTAGAGATTCTGGTCATTTTTTTAATTTGTTTGTCAATTTCTTTTGTTGAAATGCTGCTTATAGCTTTCTCAGGTTTTATTTACTACTGGTATTAATTTGTTTTTTCTAGGCCCACCTGTGGCTAATGGCCATGTTTTAAGGAGGCCTTAGTTTTCCTTTTTCGCTGACAGTGCGTGAGGAAATGTAATTTAAGATAGGCTTTGCTGTCTAGTTGGTCTCAATCTCAACTTCATTTATTAGTTCTCATTGTTAGCAACCGGGAAGCTAAAGTGAGAAGGAATAACAACAGGGGATGGGTAGATCTATTGGGAAATTTTTTGCGGAGATAAAGAGTGAAGAACGGGGAAATGGTAGAGAAGCCGAAATTAGAGAAGGGACATGATCATACCTTGCATTGGAGAATCTCAATCCACCACTAAGAGTGTGTTGTTTAAGGCTTATTTTTATTTAACTTCAGTGAAGCTCAATAAACCTCTGTAACAACTTCTAAATTTTGCCAAAAAATGTTGGTATAGTCAACTCAAGCTCTAAGCAAAAGTTTAGTAAATGCGAGAAATGTTTGACAGAAATCAGCAGAATTGAACAAAGTTACATATAAAAAAAAAAAAAAAAAAAAAAAAAAAAAAAAAAAAAAACAGGAAATACACCCTTATGGCAGTGTTAAATTGCACTTTGGCAAGATTCAGAAATTAGAGGATCGAAAAATCTAGCAACCACAAGATGCTAGTTATGGCTCTCTGGTCCCTAGCACTAAGCTCCTAACTATGGAACAGGAAAATTAGAACCGAACAATCAGACTACCTGGAGTCCCAACTTGATTTCTGTATGAGCTGAACGAAGGCATATATAAGCCAAATTTCAGCACCTTCTTTTACTTCTCTTCATGCATGATCAGTTTTGCTTTTCAACAATTTGGCATATTCTTTTGTCGGTGCTTTACGCTGTGTGATTTGTGCTGACTATATCTCATTGGTGTAGATTGAGAAGCCTTTACAGAGGCATGGTGGCAGGTTGGAACACAACGAGACTTACTGTGGTTCGTGTTATGGGGCTGAAGAGGTATGGCTTTCCATCATGCGCCTTGAGAGTTAATAGATCTTTTGAATGTTCTGTTTTTTAATTGTAGCTTCTAGTCTGTTTTATTTTTAAAATTTAGCTGTTCAATTTTAATCGACTACGGTTTATTAGAACTCTACATTTAGGAATTTCTAGGACCAATATGACTCTTTGTCAATCCTATAACTGTAAGGGATATGTTTGGGAGACACGAGTTATGACAGTGTGAATGTCTCTTGTTGGGAACTTGCATGAATTTTGTACTTGTTGTTGTCCTTTAGCGTGGAACTCCCTACAAGTCTCTTTACATGAAGCTTCCATTCTGGTAATCTGGTTCTTGATAGGATTTGTTAAATAATCTCGGACGCTGGCGGGACTTTTTATTTTATTTTTCCAAGGTGCTGGGCCGAAGCTATCTAGAGGTGACTTTTGGAATGAAACACTATATGGGCCATTGAGGACTTGTAATCATGAAATACTTTACATGTTTGGGAAGGGTTACCCGTATTGAATGTTTTGGGATCCAATTTAGTGTAAATTAACTGAAAAATGAAGGGCAGACGGGAGAGTTGAGGGACACAAGGAGGAGGATATGTTGTGGATTACATTCAATGTTCTTTACATGGGTTCACTTGGAACAATGGTCATTACATCAGCTATATGTAGATCCCACTACATTGTACTCCGTCATGGATTACCCCCAAACCCTCTCTCACTCTTAACTTCACCTCATGTCTCCCTTCTTTCTACTAGAGGAATATTATGGGGATTACCTCTTGCCAAACATGCCATAAAGTTTTGATTGGAGGGGCGCCTTCTTGGGAAACTTAATGGATTTGGTGCAACATTGATAGGCTCAACAAGGCATGTGGAAGTTAGTGTACCGTGTTTTTACAGGAGAGTCCTATGCATCCTTTCGTACAAAGGCCACCTCTGAAATACATAAATACTACTCCGTAACTGTGTGTACCTGGGTCAGGTAGTGAGGTTCAAAAGTTGTGTTCTGTCGGAGTACCCTTGCCAACGTATCTTGCAGGCTATCCTCGGATACACCAGACCTTTGATGTGATGGAGACAATATGTTTGCTTGATCCTGTTGACTGGATTCCTGTGATTGTCACAGTTGCAAGCTCATACATTTTCGACAATTTCATTGTGCTTTTGAAATAAATATCAATCCTCAGATATTGTTAGATCAAGTTTTTAGCAGAGTGCTACTCCACCTTACCCAATCCAAAGTTATCATGCCTTACTCTCATACTCTTTAAGATCACTGACCAACCATGATAAGATTAAGTAAACATTCTGTAAACTGGATCAAACCATTATAATTAAGTAATCATAACTGTTCCCATTTTTAGATTTTTTGCTCAGGTTTGACATTGTTAATTAGTGACCTTAAAATGCGTGCTGGAAGAGCATTGGAACGGATTGGAAATGGGGAAGTAATTAACATAAGGAAAAAATCTTGAGCTTTTTTACTTTTTGATTAAGCTGTTTGGGGTCTTGTGGTTCGGCCAAATGGGATTGTAGTCTTTTGATTTTACGCATTCAGAAGTGTGGCCCTTATAAAATGTTTTGACTGGTTTTCTCTCTGTTTGTGTAGACATTCCTTCTTTTTTTTGCATATTAACCTTTCATTGTGATTGCAGACAGATGATTCTTGTTGCAACAACTGTGAGGAAGTCCGTGAAGCATACAGAAAGAAAGGGTGGGCAGTTTCGAACCCTGATTTGATTGACCAGGTTAGTCAAATTTGTTACTATGACTAAACCACCAAGGCATTGAATTGGCAAAATCCAATTTTGTGGATCTACGTATGGTACCTTAACAACACTTAAGTTGAGCTCTCAGCAGAAAAAACTATGGAATATACCTTTTCTAATGTACGTGGAACTGTTGTTGCTTTGAATCTGCCTTGTCCTTGTTCCTCACCAAAGTTGTAACAGCTACAAACTATATTTTCGTAGGCAATCATGTTGTTTGACTTGTGCAAATTTTTGTTTTCATCTATTTTTGCTTGCATTGGTTTCTAGACTATTGACATTCTTTCTCCGTCGCAGAAGCAAGCATTGCCATTTAATGTTATCTTCTTCATTTGTGACTTGCAGTGTAAAAGGGAAGGATTTCTAGATAAAATTAAAGAGGAAGAAGGTGAAGGATGTAATATTTATGGGTTTTTGGAAGTCAACAAAGTAGCTGGAAATTTTCATTTTGCGCCTGGAAAAAGTTTCCAACAGGCGGGTGTTCATGTCCACGACTTGCTGGCATTTCAAAAGGATAGTTTCAATGTAAGCATCTTCGCTTCTTAGTCCCTTATACTTGTGAATTGTGATGTTTAAGTACGGTAGTTGTTCATTTTTCTTTTCCTTATGATATCGAGTATGCTAACATGCTCATGCTAACATGACTATGCAGATCAGTCACAAGATCAATAGATTAACTTTTGGGGACTATTTCCCCGGTGTTGTAAACCCACTCGATGGGTAGGCCTTTCTTCCTTGTCATTCCATTATTAACTTTTTGGGGACTATTTGTTGCTTCTATTGGTGCGACTTCTAATTCTGTCTTTTAAATTTCAGTGTGCAATGGACGCACAATACACCTAATGGCATGTATCAATACTTTCTAAAGGTTTGTTTTGTTTACTTGGATGCTATGCTGTCTCTCTGACATACAAGATGCCTTTCAGATCCTTTGTTTTTACATTTACTCCTGCTTATTTTTGCCTCAACAACAAAGCTTGCATTCCCTTCTTGTCTTCTGTGGTAGAATTCGGGTTGCTCCACTGTATCTGTACTCCCAACAGTATACGTGCAAAGTGTCTTTTTTTTTTTTTTTGACATTTTACATCCAAGATGCTCATAAATCTTGGTTGGGTGGATGGATTTTGGGTTGTTAGAAGAGATTCTATGGCAGTTTGGCATACTGCTTAAATACCTTGCTTTATGACAATTCTAAGGCTGAGTTAATTTATTTTACAGGTGGTGCCTACTGTTTACACAGATTTGAATGGGCATGCTATCCAATCAAATCAGGTATTACTTACATAGCCACATCTACTTTTTGTAATATGGCTTTTTGGTATATAAGTTTATATGGTGACAGGGGTTAACCTTGTTCTGCAGTTCTCTGTGACTGAGCACTTTAAGAGTGCCAGTGCGGGTCACTTCTCAGCTCTGCCTGGTGTTTTCTTCTTTTACGACCTTTCTCCAATTAAGGTAAATCTTCATTGACTGAACCTATCTCAATCTTTGTTTGCACTGGTAGCTTTAAAGCTAATCTAGGAGCTTTCCCAAGATTTTTATGTGTCTGTTAGCTTGATATGCTTTGCATCAAGTTTCTTGTTTAAAGCGTTGGGCTTTTCATGTACACGCTAGTAAACACTGATCCTCTTCTTTATGTTTTATAGGTGACTTTCAGAGAGGAACACGTTTCTTTCTTGCACTTCCTTACGAATGTTTGTGCTATAGTTGGAGGTAATGTACATAATCCTATATTACAGCTGTGTGACTGTTTACGGTGTCTATGACTCTATGTCAAATTCTTTCTACCAGTGTGATGGCAGTTGTTTAGATTATATAAGTAGCTTCTTCTGGTGGATCTAGTTCATAGCAGCTTACATATCTTGCCTTTTTTTCTTTCCAATGTAGGCGTTTTCACCGTTTCTGGAATTCTAGACTCCTTCATTTACCACGGACAAAAGGCCATAAAGAAGAAGATGGAAATCGGCAAGTTCAGTTGATGGGGATCGCACCACTTGTCAGCGAAGTTCCAATGGGCTTACCGATTCATGGCATACTTGAGATCATCTTTACGCGGGAAGGAAATGTACAATTTGGCAGCAATGCAGTTGTTTGGGCTGGGGGAGGGGTACTTCTACTCGCAAAAGGTACAGTTTTGTCACAGATCCAGAATAGATTCTCCCTTAATATTAGTCTATCATTCAGCTGTGCTCAATCTTCTTTTGCATACGCCTCAAATTTTTGTCACCACAAAGCAAATGTAAATCTTTTCCTAGTGATCTGACGACATTTCACAACACCTGTGACCTGCCGATGGACTCCGAACGTTGACATTGGCAGCTATGTTCCTCGTGAGTGGTCACCAAAACCTAACCTTCCCGAAGCCCTTGAAAACTCAGTGTAGTGCTCGATTTGTACTCGCCTTTAACCCAAAACAGAATTCGAATGATCTGATCCTTCTATTCGTCATATCATCGAAATATCTGGATACGCACATTGAAGCTCCTGAGGACCGGAGTATCACCAAAATAGGTAAAATATATGATAAAACGATCCATTTTAATTCCAAATCTAAAAAGTAAAAAGTAAAGCCAAAATAGAATCTGAGAATCGGAAATTTGTGGCCCGATTTAAAAATCTTTCCGCAGCTTCCACCTTCGGTTTATTTTTAGGTGTGAAAATCAGAAGTCAATGCTCACAAATCTCTTTCTTTTTCTCTCCGGTGCTGTGGTGGAGTCCCCCTTATCTGCCTATCCCTTTGATTCTTATTCTCCCAAAATTGAGAAAGTGCTCGATGATTGTAGTGATAGTGGCGCAAAAATTGACATGTATGGCATTGGTATCTTTGCGTTGTATGATTGAGCCGGAATTGTGGATTTGGTGTGCATTTAAAATCTGCCAAAAATTGACCTAAACATATGATTTAAGGAGCGTTTTCTTTTACCTAATAACCGGTTGTGAGTACTTGCTAAACTATGGAGTACTACTGTACTAGGTATAGACCTAACTTTGTCGCAAAACTTTGGTTATAATGTTGACAGAGTTTGTGGTAGTCCATTTTCTTATGGAGGTCATAATTTGGCGATATGATTGCAAACACATTTCAGCTTTGAACTATAGTACTAGTTCTACACAAATGTGATCTTAGATCAAAAGGGTTTTGAGTTCGGTCTAGGCATGGCAAAAGACTAAAGAGTTAGACTTGAGCGATATTTGTCACACAAACGCGATGTGGTGCATTTACAACACAATATACTCGAATTGGATTTGATGATCCCATTATTGTTAACAAATGACAATATTGTTCGTAGGAATCACATTGGAGTATTGAACATTTTTCGTAATGATGTCCATTGGGCATTGGCAAATTATACACCCACCCAAATTCAAAATCATGGCTGCTAGACTGCCCACGCTTTGTTAATGTAACAATGGAAGACCCAGATAATTTTCTAAGACGAGATTTGCTGGAAACTGTAAAAGTTGTTAGAATTGAGCGGACCTTTTTACATTAACGGAAACATCCACTAACCAACTAATCTTCCACTAATATTTTTATAAGTTCATTACTAACTTTTACCTAATCTTAAAGTAATTAAGTTCCTAACAAAATGATAAAATCATACGATATTAAGATCCTACTAGTAGGTAAAATGAAATTTACATTTCCGAATCCAATGACTACTCTCATTAGTCTTTGGTTTTGGAATATAATCAAACTAAACAAAGAAGTAGTAGTTGTTGGTCTCATTCTCGATCAATTTTCATCGTAAGTCATCCACAAGACTTGTGTATATCCGCCTCCCATGCCCTCTTACCTCACAGGTCACAATAGGCGAGAGCGTGTAAAGTATTAGGTAAATATGGTAGTAGGGAATACGAAGTGCCCAAAATCCCAGGAAAATTTGGTAATCAGTACTTTGCTTGCTCTTTTACGCTTTTACCTACAGCGAAGCATGCGTGGATGCTAGGACAAGTCTCTTGATCAATGCAAAAATATTTCTTAAGTTAAGCATTTGATTGAGGAAGACAAACGATTTAATTGAACATGAGGAAACTTCAGGGAAACTGGTATAAAAGATTAAGCAAGTACAATTGCTTATTCTATGATTGATATCACAACTTCACTAGGCATATTCACTGTACCTAGTCAACCATAGTTTCTTGTGTATACAAATCAGGAAAGAAACAAGCCAACGAGTTTAATTAACAACTCCGTAGTTTAGATAACTCGAGTTTAATACTACAAAGCGCTTCTAAATGTAATAATGTCGAAATTCAGAAAGAACAGTAATAATTTATCAATTTCAAGTTCATATTTTATATCGGAATTAAAAGTTTTGAAAAGAAATAAGTGTTGTTTTAGTGGAGGATGATAAGTTGAAACTCACTATCAATCTTAAACATGAGTCCGTTTGACGATTTGTTTCAACTAGTAACATAAATAACGGCTTGACTCGAAATTTTTACCTGATCTTACCACTGACCATCCTCTAATCCCAAAGTCCAAAAATAAGACAAGTAACTTACAATTAACCTATTAGATAGAGTGTAAATCAATTTAATCCAGATCATGCGAAGAAACAAATGTTGTTTCTGTAGCAATCAAGCAAACTCAAAATCAACTTGTGTGAATTTACGCTTGGCTCAAGATTTTAACTGAGTTGTCCTTGTAAATCTTGATCGCGATCTTACCATTGACCATAAAAAATAACGTGACATTAACCAATTAGGTAGAGTGTAACACGAAGCAGGTAGAGTTGAATGAAACTTGGTACGTAATATCACGTAATACTCGGAGAATAAGAACGTTACATCGCTTTAGAGTGACGTTACAAATTTGTTGCTATTAACAGCTAATGCCGTTTCGTTTCAATCTCCTCAACTCCAACGTGAAATATCATGGAATTCATCCTTTTTCTCTCTCACAACTGATTGGTGTCTTCTCTTTTACGCTAAGGATATTCATTCATTCATTTCCAAGCAGCCAAAAGCCAACATTTCATTTCAACGCGATATTCATCCATTTCTAGACTTAGTTTTCTCATGCTACATGCTCTCTTTTTGTGTTCACATTCACATATATTTCGAGACATTTCTCTAAAGTACAAATTAACATTCAACTTGTCTTCAATTATATACCATGACATTTCCTTCTTTTCGGCTATTAACGTGGCGAAAAGCAAACCATAACATACTATAAGGGAAGCATTTGAACCAAATTAATAAACACGGTCTACTGTTGAATTACTTGATACCTATTCTTACTTTCACATATAATTCAGGTTTAAAATTAAATTTTCTACAGCCGTTTTGATACCTTATTGTGATGACATATCCTTCTTTTCCGTCATTAATAAGGCTAAGGCGAATGTGACGTACAAGGAGAAAATAAACTCGAACAAATGTTTATACTCGCCACATTTTCAATCATTCACATGTAATTCGTGTCGTTTTTTGAGCTCCTTATTTACTTCACAAACTTGAGTGATTTGATGCCTTTTTATGGCTTTTAAGATTATTTTTCTTTTATACAAAAGAAAAGAAAAACAAGATTGTGGAAGAATAATGATTGTTACTCCAATTTCATCCCTTTTTATCATTCATGGGGCGGTCGTACTCGGCTTTCACATTCTTATCCACTACAACGAACTTGATGGTGTATTTGGCATTGAGACATTGATCAGATAATAAACTAGTGGATACCCAAATTATAATGCCAAATAATAAAACAACTAGATTTTGTTCGTGCACCATAAACTGGTATTACCACACATTTTACGATCTTAAAGCAGATTGTAGCTAATCTTGATGAAACGATGGCGATCACACTATGTTACAACTTACAAGTACTTCCACATCACACTACCTTGTCAAAGAGACAGAGTGTCACTCGTAAATGTGAAGTGAATGATGTAGCTAGAAAACAATAAGAGCTAATTTCACCGGATAACAGACAAGGGCGACGATGAAATATGTATTTAAAAGTCCTGAAATCATAGTGGAAGGTCGTAACTCGTAACATCAAAGATTCAAAGTTCATAAGAGTCTACTAACTTATATAACGTATTTCACTAAAGTATCGAAATCATAGTTCATTAAAGTCTCGAAATCATAGTTCATTAAAAAGTCACCCATCTCGTCATAATAACTAAGATACGTTCATAGATAACACATACTCCCTCCACTTTTTTTGGTTCTTTACGTTTAGTTTGAATCTGTGAGAGGAATTCAAACCAAACGTAAAGAACCAAAAAAAATGGAGTGAGTATACAGTATTCAGCAGGTAAACAATGTTAAAACTTGTCGTGAATTGGTATTACTATTGCAACTAATTAAGCTCGGTAGTTCTAACTCAAATTTTGGTCGACTACTCGTATATATTTGCATTTGTTCTCAAGCGAAGTAGGAGACCCATAATTTACCTACTATCCCAATAGGGACTTCGATTCAAATTCAATAGTGACATTTTTGAGTGCCGATGAATTAATTGGAAATTCGGACGATAGAGACATTTCGCCAAACTTCTATGACCAAATTTATTTCTTTACGTGAACCAAAACTCGAAATGTACTAGATCTATACGAAATTTTCATTTTTCAACTTTCATGGTCCCTCTTCAAGATTTCTCAACCCCACATTAATAACTCCAACCATGCATGCCAAGAAAACAACACTTGTGGATCATCATCAGTCTCTACAATATTTGTGTATCTGTAATTTCTTTAAATTACATTCGCAAAATTGTGAGATCGTCATTTGTTCATGAAATATCTTTCAACACACATTTCTAATCTAATTTTTGGACAAATTTCAATCCAATAACACAAGTGAAACCCATTCTTTTTCATCACCATATTCGCGTTTGTGCATATTCAAATTAAACGTTAAGATTAAAGGAAATAATATTGAATGCAAAGATTCGGAAGAATGCGAAAATAAGAAAGGTAATAATACTTAACTAAAAATGGTCATCAATTACAACCCTAGATCGATCTACTATGAACAAAGATAAAAATAAAGAAATGGAAAAAAAAGACTACACCTCCAATGATCCTAGGCAAGACTAAAAAATGCTTGCCTAAATCATGAGGATTTTTACATAAGAAATTTTACAACCCTAACAAATTAAGAGAAAAAGGAACACCAAATTCCCCCTAAGAGTAGAGTAGTCTCTGCAAATGCCAAAAACTTCATTGCAGATCACTCCTTTTTCCTAATTTAATTAATTAAAACCCACTAATCCCGAATTACAACCCTGTTTTACACAAAATAGACACTAAATCTTCCAGCTTAAGCTACACCTAATTAACCCCATAATCACTTGATTAACTAGATGATGATGATAATATAGCATCCCAATCAATCTCATGAGACGGGCAACTTTCCAACATATAATTCTCACGGCCCATGTCCATCTCTTCCGCATCACCAAACGTCAGCTCCGACAACGGTGACGAACCACCCGAACCGGAACCCGACTCACTCTCGGAGCAACTCTCAGCTTTAACCTCAGCCTGAGCAGCCGCCTCCGCCTCCGCTTCCGCCTTCTTTGCTGCCGCAGCAGCTGCTGCTGCGGCCGCCTTTTTCGACTTTCCAGACTTCCCCAAATTCCCCTGTTTGGCTAAGTTTTCGCAAATGGCTTCCAACTTAGCGTCAACAGAGGAGTGGAGTGGCTTATACTCCCCGAATTCTCCGCCAATGTGGGACCCCTCATGGCGGAGGTTGGGGAAGTTAAGCCGGGCGAAATCGCCCCTTAGCTTGTAAGCCGCTTTGTCATAAGCCAAAGCGGCTTCTTCAGCCGTGTCAAAGGTGCCCAACCAAAGCCGTGTCCGGTTCTTGGGTAGCCGTATCTCAGCTACCCATTTTCCCCAGTGGCGTTGTCGGACACCGCGGTAAAGTTTTGTTGGCTTCGGCGGTGAGCCCGCCTGTTTCATTGAAACTGGCTTCGCCGACAAGAAACTAGACAAACTGTTGTTGGTGGTGTTGTTGGTCTGGTAAGAAGGAAGAGGTGGTGGGAAAGAGTAAACCTGGGCCTGGGCCTGGGCTTGGGCTTGTGGGTAGTTGAATTGGGTTTGGATATGTTGGATCTGAGATTGGGTTAGGTGGTTAAGCCCAAAAGACTGCTGGGCCGAAACCGGGTTTTGGGTTTGATGGGTTAGCCCGTAAAAGTGGGCCTGCTCCGTATAGCAACCATCAGGGTAGATAATACTGCTATTGGACTCGGGGGTCTGATAGCAGAGATTGGAGAAAGAAGAAGTAGATGTGGGTAGAGGAAAAGAAGAAAATGATGAGGTGGCAGAAGAATCAAAAGTAGAAGAAGAAGGTGGTGGTGATTGGGAACCCTTCATAAAAGGTGAAAGAGCTTCCATCAGTTCGTTTCCGAACGAATCCGAACTATAACAATAGCTGTTATTACATAATATATCCATCGTTGCCATTTTTTTTTCTTTTTTGTTTTTTTTTTTATGTTAATGGAATGAAATAATAAATCAACCTGTTGCTTAATAAAAGTCAAGAACAGGTTAAGATTTTTCTACAGTAATTAATTACTAATAACAAAATTATATACTAATTAAAAAATTCTAAAAAAGTAAAGAGAAGGAGAAACAAATAGAGATCTCTTCTCTTTGAAAAAAAAACACACAACTTTTATGAGGGAACAAAAATTTACCCTCTTGATAAAAGTTGATTTGATGAGTTAATTAAGAAACACTGTAGTAAAAAAATTTCACAGTGGATCCAGATTCTGAAAAAACACCTATCTTTCAAAATATCATAAAAGTTTGATTTTTCGGACTGTCAAAAAAATTATACGCTCAAAACCAAACAAAACCCACAAATAAGTTCTTTTTAGTTGATGATGGTAAATTTTATCCACGCCAAAGATCAAAGCTTTTTTTTTTTTTTTTAACCGAGAAAGACAGATGATTAACAGAAAGGGATACCAAGAAGCGGGGAGTAACAGAGGGGGGAGGTGAAAAAAGCACAGTAAAAAGTAAACAAACCGAAGATGTGAAACTTGGTGTAGATCTGAAGACTTCTGAAGGCTCACTTAATTTTTGTGAAATGGGGGGAAGAGAGAGAAAATGGGGGGAAACACTCAGCCTCACTTTTTTGTGAAATGTGTTTTTGGGTTGCCTTACTACTATGGTGAGAGGCCAATTATATAAGCAGCCAAACTGCCCTCCACTATACTATTTTTTATTCATTAGTACTCTTGTGTGAGGGTATTTTGGTCTTTTTTCGTTGGTGAATTTTGATTTTTTTTTTAGGAAAAAAATGCTTCTTTGTAACGGCAATGTTTAGATCATGATTTTCGGAGTGACTGCGTGAGTATTGTGAGTAATGGGGCGTGTTATACTCGTGTTATGGAGGTGTAATCGAACACGATAAACGTCGCCTAACTGCGATCTCAATCCTGGTATTGTGTGTGGGGTACTTTGGTCTATTTTAATGTAGAGAATTTTTATTTTATTTTTCTAAAAAAAAAAAAGGTTCTATGTAACGGTAATGTTCATATCATGATCCTTGGCATGAGTAGTGTGAGAAATAGAGCATGCTATATTCATGTAATGGAGCTGTAATCAAACACGATAAATGTCGTTTGATTGTGAGTGAGGAGCACGATGCTCGTTCTAGCCTCGTATGAGTATGGTTTGCCGGTACCCAGTTGTTGTGTGCATGACGTAATGCAAATCTAATCAATGGAACTATTAAACCAATGAAAAGCTGCCACCTGTCAAACTTCACCACCAGATGTGTTCAGGTTATGCCACGTGTCAGTGGATTGTGGGCGCAGGTTTGTTCCGGGGTGTTGACTAGCAGGTAGGTGTTCACACATCACACGCCCACAGTAGCGCACTCTAACTTACACGCTGTTTTCCGGCCTTATAAAAATCAAAAGGAAGAAATTAATAATAATAAAGTTTTAATTAAATTAAATGGAGTATAAATTACAAATTAACTTTATCATAGTGTCAGATTTGGGATTCCTGCCCAAATAGAACAAAAAGAAATGAGAGGGGCAATTTGAGCTAACGTACCTAGACATTGATGGGTGCCCAACCTAATTTTGATCCTATTTGTGCATATGTCGAGCTACGAATACAAAATTACAAATTCTTTCATTAAGATACAATTCACAAGTTGATCATGATTATATTCTCTTCGTCTTGAAAAGTAAGGCATTAGCTTTGTTTACAAGGTTTATAAGGTTGCAACGTTGTAGGAAATGATATCTCTAAACTAAGTATAGAATTATAACAATAACGAGTGTTATATTAATATTCCTTCCATTTTTTACATTTCTTTATGCTGGACCTGAGTCTCCTTTATAAAATACGGCCCAAAGTAAAGAAATGGAAAAAAATAGTGAGAATATAATGTTTCTTTAAATTAATTCAATAATACTTGAAGCTAAAAAAAATCAAATCACATACACTCTGTTTTATGATTTGTGAGTGAAAAGCGAGACCTTACTACTGCCAATAAATTTAGAACGTCACGGGACTAGTAAAATAAATAAAGGTGAACATGAAAATAGAAATTCTTATGAACCCTATATGAAAGCCAAAAACAATTACATCCCGTAAGACCATTTTTGATAGGACTCTATATTTCTTATATGATTCGAACGCAACTGATCCTATCTAATTTGTTTTAACTAATTATGAACTGTTCTGATATGAATTTGTTGAAAATTTAACTGAATTTTGACGAATTAATAACAGGAAATTGACAATAATTATTTGGACAATTCCAATTTGATTTAAATGCATACGATCTAATCTGAAAGCACTGTTTTTTACGTCTTATTAAACATGGCCTTAACTCTAAATTATAAATTATCAACAAATTATCTATCTTTTTTTTTTAAGGCCAGGGAACTAATTATCTATCTAATGCTCCAACAATTCCTCTTTTTTCTTTCTTTAAGATTATAACAAATCTCTAGCGAGCTTGACAAAATGAGCTACTCAACATTTTGCATTACCCCCGCCTCTCCCATACATAAGCATAGACGCGTAGTAAAGGCCAAACGCTAGCTTTAATTTGGATTACTAGCTTTGAGTAGATAGATAAGTAGTGTAAAGTGTTTTAAAAAATAAGTGGTGTTTTGTATGTCAAAAGGTAGTGCAACAAACAACTAACTTATAATCCAATGACATCAAATTAAATACTAGTATACAAGATAAGATAATGGTAATTAACATTTTAAACTTGAAGTAGATTGATAAGGTTCTTAAACTACAATACCTCAAAACACTATTACAAATGTTATTATCTTCAACTTAATTGAATTCATAGTGACATCCACCGACGTCTTAACTCTTAACCATATTCAACTTGATGATAAACTTCATTAGTAGGAAATTATCATGGACCATTAGAAACAAATATTAGTGGTTGATTAAGAGTTTGATGATGTTTTGATCATAATAAACACCGCAAGTCTAAACATTTCTATAATTCTTTCTAATCATGCGATAATGACACGCACGAAATGAACCCTCTGGAAAGTGGAGGAATTGCTGCTTACAAAACGTGTTGGACTGATTTTAAATTGGTTTGAATTAAGGGACATGCAATTGGAAGTATTTGTCATGACTTTTTGACTTTATGCGATTAAACATTTGGATTGATCGTTAGTTGAAGTCGTATTCATTATAATTAGAGGTCTTGAGTTCGAGATTTTTGAAGCTAAAAATGCTGGTATGAATTAAGATTGGTGCAAATTTTAGTCTATTTTTACCATTAATCTTATTGTATTATACGATTCACATTTGAACTGGTAGGATAGTTCGATAACCTATATATTTGTTTATTTATTAATTCTACCGTATGAGCTGATGATTAATTTGATAGAAGCGTAAAGTAATGACAACCTACAAGCACCGTTGGATTATGCGTTAATTAGGTCATTGAAGTGTATGTATTAGTAGGTCATTTAGGTGAAGAATTACTATAGATGAAATTGCCACCCCATTAAGACTCAACCGAATTTGTTAACCTTTACTTGATGTCTTGCTCATATGGCAATAATCTTGTGAGGTGCCATGATTTCATGAATGTGAAGAGCTGAGGTTGGTTTTCTCACTTTAGAAAGTACATATATGATGAGTCATTTCTTATTTGTAAATTAGTTAACATTAAAAAGAAATTAACCTCTGACTGTTTTTTTTAGAAATACATCGGGTATAACCGAACGTATGTATAGGAAAGTTTTTTTTTTGGCTTATTCATTGCTATCTAGTCTTATCTCGATCTTTCTTGTTTCAATATGTTGCCGAAATTTTTTCGTATATACCAACTTATTATTTGTCATCCCTTTTTATTTGTGAATATTTAAATTAGTAGGTTTGATCATGTGAGATGAATTATTCAAACTGTGTTAACAATGCTCCATATAAAAAGTATGAAACTATATCGTGTACATTTTTTTTCACCAAAATAGTAGTTTGGTCGAAATATGTACTACTCTACCTACTAACTCTTTGAGCATTGAGGCCAGGGTAGTAGTGATGATTATTTGGGTGAGAAATAATGGTTGGTTGGCCAATCATCATCCATACTTAGCTGGCTGGCTAGATCTTAGACGACGTACAATTAGAATTGGCATATGCGATAATATTGGTGACAATGGTTGCATTCTCGATCAAATTTGTCATCATATGCATAATTCGAAATAAACGATTATGGACGATGCTAGAGGTTTACAGTGTATACACTTGAAAGTGTCTATCATCAGCAATAATTTTACTAATTTTACTACTTGCACAAATAATTTTACTACTCGAAATTTTCAATCAAATTAATATTACTACTCCAATCTCATTACTGCTACTAACTCAATTTTACATTGTAGACAAATTAGTTGTGTCTACACTGTAGACCTCTAGCAATTTGCAACGATGGCACATGATAAAACTCCATTAACTGCTAGCTCAATAACTACTTCTAGCAATTTTGATGGAGATAATTAAACTAAACTTTTTTTTTTCCTAGTTCAAATGATTAGCATTTATAATAACCTACTAATATAATATACGTTCATTATTAATGAACTCGAGATCGTATCCATAGATGAAGTATAGGGATGAGAAATCGAAATCCAAACTTCGGGAAATGGACATTATATGGTTCGAGAAAAACATAATTAATTAAGTAACTATTACTGAAAATAACACAAATTCTAGTGTGAGAAGCTCATACGATGAGACTTCTCACACATTTCAAAAGTAATTATTATTTTTCAAAACCAATTTGTTTCAAAACTAACATGTTAATGTATCAAAAGTAACCTATTAATTGGTTTCATACGATAAGAAGGTCTCACCGTAGAATAACTGAAAAAATAAACAGACTGAAGCAGTACATCTGAAATAAAGGATGCTAATTAACGATACACCCTTTCTTTGTATAATTTGTAGATATATGGAAGTCACCTTTTACTCCGTATAGAGGGTGCTCGACAAGTACCGCAAAACACCCTAACAAATCCTTTTTAAATAACTTAATTAATTTTTGTAAAAGTAAATAATGATCAAATTATATTAGATATAGTTTATACCATGCATACGTAAGCATAAAAATTTAAATAAATGCAATTAACCATTATTTTCTATTTTTTTTTTTGCTATTTACAATATCATTTATAAAATATATCTAAATAATAATAATGGATGGTGTAGATTGATTTCTAAAATTATCTATGGTTGAGATGAAGGCTATTATGGTGCTTTTCGTTACTTGTCAAGTACTTTAGAATTACTCCTCCGTATATGTTTGAAAGATAGATTGAACTAAGGAAATACATGCATCTAATAATAAGATAACATATAAGATTAGAAGAAGCATAATCTACACTATTATATATACTCCAAAGTGTATTTAAAGTCAACGTAGTAGGAGTAGCATGATCGAAAATACTCCTTCGTTCTTCAGTCTTTACCTACGTATAGATTGAACGTTTAGTTTATAATGGAAGTCAACGAATACAAGCAGTGACATGCTGTCTAAAATATTCAGGATACCATTCCTTAAATCAAATACGGAGTAATTGTAAAATGAAGAAATGAGAAATCAAAGTTAATTCTAATAAAACTTGCTATTGAAGATGCAATGTTTGCATGTGTGCAACCCACAATCATATCACTTGTAGAGTAAAATAACAGCTAACTCCAATTATTATGGATTTTATTTCTTATAGTCAACCTGAGGCAACTCTTGGAATTAGTCAATAGTTTTGAAACCCCATGAAAAATAAGAAAATACGGCATTTTTTTTAAGTTTTGTTGTACCTATCCTTCTCTATTAGCTAGGTTTCATTTCATTATCATCAATGTCAAATATACGTTAAGTCATAGCTGTAGTGATTACTTAAAAAAAAAAAAAGAGAACTGATCGATAATCTCATTGCAATATTAATGTAAGAAATCAAATCTTGATACAAAAAAAAGGGAGACCATGGAAGATACATTACAAGTAATTAGTTTATACGGGGTAAGTTACTAGGTATATATGACATTTTTACATCCACCGAACGTAGATAACCATTATTATGCAATGTAAACTCATCTTAATATCATTAACGGGTAATCAATCACTTATTGTAGCTCTAGCTCCTCTTTTTTTTCTTCAGTATTAGCAGGCCGCTCATTGAACACCTCCTACGATCCATACCCGCGACAACGGGAGCCAATGGTTCATTCGTTATTTTGTTTTCACTAAACTTAATAACTCACGAAGTCATTATATGAATGGTAATGGTGCCTATGGTGGTAATGGTGATTCCTCATTCCCATACCAGTGATGTAATTCATAAGTTAGAATAGATCAGAGGTGGGTGGATGGTTGAATTGATCGATTTATCTCAATGAAGAATTGAGCGACTTATTTGAAATTTCTCAATTAAGAACACACTTGTTCATGACATAAAATTTAGCTCACATTTTCAAATCAAACACTTAGCAAATGAAGGAAAGAAATTAGTAGTAATCGATGGCTCGATGTCATATGGTAAAAAACTCACTTCTTTTCTTATTCAAGTGGAGTTCTCATTTGGGGAAACAAAGTAAGGAGTATGAGATCTCTTTGATTATTTGGAGAAACGTGCTTCAATAAGGGTATGTAATGATAATGCCACAGTCAGAATCAACTGATCATAATGCTAGGGCTCTTTTGAACCTACCAAATCATATACCCGTGCGGTTCTGTAACTTGCGAGGCACAAACGGTCGACGATCAGTTGATTCATGTCGTGGCGTTATGTCTACCCTCCAATAAGGGACATTGGTATTTCCACGACTGCTTTGGACCACGCCACACTGCCGTGTGCCAAAAAAACCGATGTCACTCAAGAAATTATCTAGTTGATATATCGTTTAGACAATTTAACTCACCATATATCTAAAATGAGTCGAGTTCTCCTAAGTCGATCCACAACTAAACCGATCTCAAATTTCAAGTAATCGGACTCGACTCGACTGTAGCATAGAATTCCGCAGACTTTACGAGGAGAAACGAGAACAAAGACATTAGCAAACAGAAGACATTTCACGTGCTTAATCACGTGCCTCTCCTCTTCATTTGCGGCGCCTCTTTGCTTGTTCTCGCCCTCATGAGGTCTTGGCTCTTGACCCGCGCGTCTTTTATCTCACGCGCTTCGCTGACGTCTTCATTTCGCCACATTTACCTGGAACAGTTTGCCACGCGCCATATGCTCACGCCATCATATGAATTTGCTTAGCATACAAAATAACGGCTTGGCTTTTATATACTTCGGGCATTTTTCTTCGATAAGTCACCATTTGAGAGTTTTTTTTTTTTCTTCTTCCTATTTTAGAAATTCTCATTACAAATTGATCATTGCTCGAGTTTAGTTCATCTGTTCATATAAGATTAGACTTTCTAACATTTATCATACAGTACGCTTAATCTTGGTTGGAGAAATTCTAGTAAATTTATTTGATTGTTTATGTAAATTTGTGACAATTTATTTATAAGTGATCTTGTTTGTTCTGATGGTGTTGATGGCATTTTGTATTCATTTGTTCGAGCGTTTATTAGCTCGACAGTATCAAGGTCAAACCCCTGCGTATCTGCGTGAATCTTTTTATAAATGTGCATCACAAAATGTCTAGTAGGATAGATGATTGAATTTGCAATGCTCGTCTAGTTGGTCCTAGTTGACAATTAAGTAGAGCTTAAATTATTGCTAATTACTCAAGCCAAAGATTTGTTGAACGATTTTAGGAGCATGTTTGGCGGAAGGATTTGATTAGAATGAATGAAGTTATTTCTCTCCAAAATAAGGCCACGAGGTGTGTAATTACTGTGTCATAAACTCATAATTCTTGTGCTTAATTGCTTCAAACAAACATCAATTATATGTAGAGATTCATATTTCGGACTCTATTCAGTATATCTTGCCCATTTGTCACATGAGTTTAAGTCAAATATTCCGACAAGCTTGAACACACCAATTACTTCATTCATTCATACTCATTGACTATGGAACTTGAATTGATTACTTGACCTTGAATTATACCTTACCTAAGAAGCGTAAGGATGTGTTTGATATGACATTTAAACTAGTTTGTTGGATTAAAAGAGCTTATTTGATAAGCTACCAATTGTTCAGCTACTTTTGATGGAATAATTCCAATCCGCCCCTGAATGGCTTTTTACAATAACTAATAATTTTACAGTAAACTAGGAGAATTTTTATCATTGAAGAAGGTTTTCTTAATTTCTTCTCGTATTGCCCAATAGTCAGGTATTGATGAGTATATACTTGTCAATTTAGAATGCAACGATCTACTGCATTTTTGAATTACAACTGAGTTAATTCATGCAAGATATGAACACTTTAACGAAATAGTGCTCGAAAAAAAATGTTAAACAAAATGGGTGGAAAAAAAACTTGTTCAATCATATGGGGTGCACGTCACCCATATATAAAACCGTCACTCATACATAGTGTAAAACCACAAGTGCAAGTGGCGGTTTTATTGTTCAAAAAATTTGAGATTTTTGTTATACTGTTCACAAGTCCTAAAACCGCTATGTTCATTGGCGGTTTTACAAATGGGTGACGTGCACTCCATTATGTTGAACACGTTCTTTTCCGACCCAACCCGAGACAACCTCCAGACAGATTAAGTTCCTATCCACTACGCCAACCTTGATCCTCAAATCCAATGTGCGGAGTACATTTAATCGTACAATATGTAAATTTTCACTCACAAATAATAAATCAAAGTTTAACAAACAAACATAAAAACAAACTACGAAATACAGAGTACTAGTGAATAGTAGTCACTGTACTCTTTTATAATGGCGGGTCCATAGTTTGGTGCGAAGAGAATGCAACAAAGATGGCCGTGTTGTGACTTGGGAGTTTGAACTGGAAATCAACGCGGTTTCGCAATGGCCCATACACGCTCCACCCTCACCAGCCCTTATTTTGTATTTCTCCCAAATGTCCTAAATTCCCCAACACATTTACGGATCTGCCCCTTGCATTTGTCACTGGTCACTACTCCGTACTCACTAGCCAGTAGTAGTCACTAGTCACTAGTCACTAGTCACTGATTCACTTGAGTACTCACTTCTCACTAGTACGGAGTACTCCAAATCTGTTACTAGAGCAAGTGTAAATGTGTAATCGTGGAAATTTCGTGCTAGCGTCTGGCCGTCGGCCGCAATTCCTAACTCGTAAGCAAGTTTAAAATAAACCTTTTAACTTTTTTTTTTAGCTATTTCCGGGTTTCTTAGCTCTAAGAGTCACAATAATAGTTAAATGACTTATCGAGCTGAAATGCCACTATGTAGTGAAAATGTGATAAAATTTTTTTTTTTTATTGTAAGTTGTTGGTACACGTTTTAGTTGGGCCACAGCCCTTCGAAAATAGAGGCCCAATGACCTTGATAAAGCCCAAATGATGTCTTTCAAGCCCAATGCACCACATCCTTTGGATGTCCAAGGAAAGGAGGGGTCAAGATGAAGGGGGGACCCCTAAGGGTCTCCTTTAGGGTTACATCCTCCACTATAAATACCCCCTCATTTCCTCACTTTAAGGTCACCTAATATCTCATTTATTACAACATTCATTGCAATTCTCTCATTTATTGCTATCATTTACTGCTGACCGCACCCGACTGACTTAGGCATCGGAGGGGCGTCGCCTGGGTAGATCCCGGGCCCTCCCTTGACTGTTTGTTCCTTGGTTGCAGGTTAAGAATATAGACCCTATCTATCCCAAAGTCGAACTCACACCAACATTTGGCGCCGTCTGTGGGGATAGATTGGAGTAGTCTGAATTCTTGACCGCGACTGGGATCTTTTGACTGCGGAAGAAATGGTAGCCGAAACCAGAAAGAAACCAAGTAAGCCGACTGCGGGTACCCACCATCCGGGTGCGCCGCCCCCAGATGACAACAACCCCCTCATCGGCCCTTGTGATCCGGTGACGGGAGAACTGTCGCGACCGACTAATTCCGCCGCGGTCGACCCAGCTCGACCGGCGGAGCAGCCGAGGTTGATAGAAGCGGTCAGGCAACTTCCGCCTGCGACCGTAGAAGACGAGCGCAACCGGAGGGGGTACGTTCAAGTCGACGACTACGAAGTCGAGTCTTCGGATGAGGAGATCGAGACCGACAGTCGTGATACGTCGACTTTCGAAGCTCGAGTGGCCGCAGTCAGGGAGGAGCTGCGAAAGGAGATGTTGGAGAACTTGGATGCCCAAATGGCCGCGTTCAGAGAGGAGACGGTGGCGAGGATGCCAGTGCTCTCCACTCAGACGCAGCCCGTGTCATCCGCAACCAAGAAAGGAAAGAAGAAGAAGAGTGGCGCCGCCGCTCGCGTCAAGAGGGCGGTTGCGCGCGCAGAGGAGGCGCAGCGACATGCCAACCTTAAATTCTTGGATGCGCGTCTCATCATCGACGCAAGCAGAGCAAGGAAAGAAAAGGAGAAGAAGAAAGAAGAGGAGGAAAGATTGAGACAAGAGAGAGAGAATGAAAGGCAGAAAGAGGAGGAGAAGAGAAGAGAAAAAGAGAAAGAAAGAGAGAAAACACAAATGTCTTACAAGAAGTTTACAGAGAAGGAGAAAGGGAAAGGTGTAGTGGTGGAGGAACGTGTGTCTGCGTACGACCGGTTGGGGCCGCATCCAATGCGCCCCAATGGTCCAATTCGGATCGGGGCTCGATCACCCCCGAAAACAAGACACGTAGAGTCCACCCACCACTCGCGGCCAAAGAATGGGACCCCACCGCGCAGAGTGAAGCCGTGTCGGGATCATGACAGCACGTCTGAGTCCGAGGACGAGACGAAAGGGGAGGCGAGTTCAAAGTACTACAGCCGTGGACATGGAGGTAGGTCCACGTTGCTATGCGACTCTCCCTTCACGAGCTGGATCCTGATCGCGGACAAACCGCCGGGGGTCAAGAAACCCAAGATGACAAAGTATGACGGGGTCGGAAACCCACACGACCACATATCTTCATATTTGCACAATATAAGTTATTTGACCATGGATGAGCCAACCATTTGTAAGCTGTTCCCATCTACGCTGTGCGACATTGCGCAGAGATGGTTCGATCAACTGCCCCCCAACAGTATTGACTCTTGGAGGGAGTTGAGGAAGAAATTTGCTGGCCACTTCGTCACCAGCAAGACAAGGAAGAAGACATCTATCCACCTCGCCACAGTTAAACAGGGAGACCATGAGACTTTGGACGAGTACATCCAGCGGTTCCGCATGAACGCGACGCATGTCACCAACCTTACTGACGAGGCTGGGGTTGCGGCGCTGATCATGGGAATGACCGAAGGTAGATGCAAATATGACCTGGTTGCGAAGGAGCCAAGAACGATGGTGAGCGCTTACCAGAGGGTGGCTGCGCATGTTAATGCCTCCTTGGTAAACAGCTCGGAGCGCAAGGAGAAGGCGGCGGCGGCGTCGCAGCCCAGGAATCAAGATTTCTCGGCTGCGCGTCGGCCGAACACTGGCTTGCGCAATCCAGGTCGATTTAACACCAACATCAGGAATATCTTTCTGGCGATTAAGGAGAGTGAAATGTTGCCCGCACCCAGGCCAATGTCCGATGCGGACAGAACGCATCCCCACCAGTACCGCGAGTATCATTTGGAGAACGGGCACAACACCAGAAATTGCCCTAACTTGGAGGATGTGTGTCATAGTTTGGCCGATAATGGCTTGTTGAGGGCGTACCTTGCTCGGCTGCGGGGGCAGCGAGATAGGTACCGTCAACAAGCCCAGGGGCGCAACAATAACAACAATTACAACAATTACAACAACAACAACCGCAACAACAATAACAATGGATGCCCGGGCAATCGACCGCGGCCACCAAGAGAAGGAGGTGACAGGGAGCACAGTCCCGGTGTGATAAACACCATTTCAGGTGGGTTCGCAAGTGGAGGGCCAAGCCATCGCGGCCGGAAGGAGAATTTGAAATTTTTTGTCAATTCCATTGCGACACCCCTGACCAGGACCATTCGAATTCCTGACATCACCTTGAAACAAGCTGATATCACTGAGGTGCGCACACCTCATGATGACCCAGTGGTGGTCACTATGAAGGTGGCGAACAAAGATATTCGAAGATGCCTGGTTGACACAGGATCCTCGGTGGATATCATGACTTTGGAATGCTTGTTGAAGCTGAAATATACAAGGAAGGACATCAAGCCACTCCGTGAACCGATTGTGGCGTTTGGTGGGCAGACAATCTACCCGCTGGGCTCGATCCGACTCCCAGGTGCCATTGGTACCGGGAGCGCGATCAGGACCGCGTTGGTGGAGTTTATCATCATTGATATTCCCTGCGCCTACAATGTGGTCATCGGAAGGCCGATATTGAATGAAGTGGTTGGTCTGGTGTTTACTTTGGGCTTACTTATGTTATATGTCACTGATGAGGGAAGACCGGCTATCATTCGAGCTGATCAAAGGACAGCGCGGGAATGCTATCATGCTAGACTGCGGCCACCCATGATCAATCTCGATAATGCCGCACCCGAGGACCAACCAACCAAAAAGAGAAAGGAGAGGGGGGATGAATCTGGACCGACCGCGATGACATTTTCCATTGAAACTTTGGATGCGGGTCATGGTTTAGAGGGTCCCACCCAACCCCATGAGGAGACAGAAGAAGTGGCCCTTGAAGAGGGCAATCAGGAAAGAGTGGTGCGCATCGGTAGGAACCTGGCTGCGAAAGAGCGGGATTCACTGATCGCGCTACTCAGAGAATACAAGGATGTGTTCGCATTCACTGTCGAGGAGATGCCGGGACTTGATCCCGCAACCATTACACATAAGCTGAATGCGGACCCAAACATTAAACCAGTGCACCAGAAGAGAAGACATTTTGGGACCGAGAGGTCCGAAGCTATTAAGGAGGAAGTTGGTAAACTCTTTAAAGGTGGTTATATCGAGGAGTGCATGTATCCGACGTGGCTGTCGAACGTTGTGCTTGTAAAAAAGCCCAATGGATCGTGGCGCATGTGCGTCGATTTCACCGATCTGAACAAAGCGTGCCCAAAGGATGGCCAACCTTTGCCGCGCATGGATAGATTGGTGGACTCGACCTCAGGACATGCACTGCTCAGCTTCATGGACGCATATGCTGGGTATCATCAAGTGCCCCTGGAAACAGTTGATCGACCTAAAACCGCATTCGTCACTCCGCTGGGAGTATACATGTAACGCGTCATGCGATTCGGATTAAAGAATGCGGGTGCGACATTTCAGAGGTTGGTCAACCATGTGTTTGAGGGGCAGATTGGGCGCAACATGGAGACCTATGTTGATGATTTGATAGTGAAGAGTGTGTTGGCCGCAGACCACACAAAGGACTTGGCAGAAACCTTTGCGACTCTGCGCAAGTATAACATGAAGCTGAATCCGAAGAAGTGCGTTTACGGGGTGCAGTCGGGGAAATGCCTGGGTTTCTTGGTCAGTGAGCGCGGCATTGACGCAAACCCAGAGAAGATAAAGCCAATTCTGGATATGCCTTCCCCCAAGTGCGTCAAAGATGTACAGCGGCTGACTGGGTGCGTGGCGGCACTTAGCCGATTCATAGCTAAGTCAGCTGACCGTTGTCTCCCATTTTTCGACGCGCTCCGCAAACGCAAAACCTTTGAGTGGAATGATGAGGCTGAAAAGTCTTTTCTCGAACTCAAAGAGTACTTGACAAAGGTGTCAAAGATTGTGGTGCTTAAAGAAGGAGAAGAGATCATGATGTACCTGTCTGCGGGGGAGCGAGCAGTGGGTGCTGCGCTGGTGGTCGAGCGCGATGGTTCACAATGCCCTGTTTATTATGTGAGCCACGCACTCGCCGCGGCCGAGTTGCGGTACCCACCGCTCGAGAAGCTAGCATTGAGTTTGTTGATTGCGAGTAGGCGGCTGAGGCCTTACTTCCAAAGCCACAAGATTGTGGTAATGACTAATTATCCACTCCAAAAAATATTGGGAAGCCTTGACGGGAATGGTCGGTTACCGCGTTGGGGCTGTGAGTTGAAAGGGTTTGGAGTGGAGTACAAGTCGAGGAAGGCCTACAAAGGGCAAGTGCTAGCTGACTTCGTCACAGAATGCATGTTCAGTGAGGAGTTCGTGCTGCCTAATGCGCTGTGGCAGTTGTGCGTGGATGGATCCTCGAATTCGGGCGGCAGCGGAGCCGGAATAGTGGTAGTGTTGCCAAGTGGTGACAAGACCGAGTATGCACTGCGCTTTGGGTTCGAGGCCACCAATAATGAAGCAGAGTATGAAACTCTGATTGCGGGTTTGCAGATGTGCGCGGCCGCAGGGGCGACCAGCGTAAAAGCATTTTCGGATTCGGCTGTGGTTGTCAATCAAATAACTGGCAAATTTGAGGCAAAAGACCACATGGCCAAATACCGAGATGCAGTTAAGGAGTTGGTCAAGGGTTTTGAAGCGTTCGAGGTCGAGCAGATTCCGAGGTCAGAGAATCAGCAGGCGGACGCACTGGCACGTCTGGCGAGTTCGTCGGTTTCCGACAACCCCAGAGTGGTGCAGTGGAAAGTTTTGCCACTGCGCAGTATCGATGCGACCCCGAATGTTTTGGCCCTGGATCGCAGTCCGGAATGGATGGCTCCTTTGTTTGCATATTTAAAGGAGAATAAATTGCCTGAAGATGAGAAGGAGGTGGAGAAGGTGAAGAGGCGCGCCGAGTGGTTTACCCTTCTGAATGATGAGTTATACGAAAAGGGGTATACCCATCCATTCTTGAAGTGTGTGAACCCAACCGAGGGTGATTACATCTTGAGAGAGATTCACCATGGCAAGTGCGGCGGCCATATCGGAGCTAGAGTAATGGCTGGCAAAGCTCTGCGACTTGGGTTCTACTGGCCCACAATGCAAAGTGACGCAGCCGAAGTCATGAGAAAATGTGACCGCTGCCAAAGGTTTGGTCCGACTTCGCATCGACCTGCAACCCCACTTAAGCCTATCATCGAACCATTGCCGTTTGCGAGGTGGGGATTGGACATTGTGGGCCCTCTCCCTCGCAGCCAATGCCAAAAGACATTTCTGATTGTCGGGGTGGATTACTTCACCAAGTGGGTTGAGGCGCAACCGGTTACCCGCATCAGGGATGATGAGACAATGGCTTTCATGTGGAAGCACATTTTCACCAGGTTCGGAGTGCCTCGTCGTGTTACTCTTGACAATGGTACGCAGTTCGACAGCGGCCCATTCCATGAGTATTGCGCAGACTACGGTGTGCAAACATGCTACGCTTCCGTCTCTTATCCTCAAGCAAATGGCCAAGTCGAATCTTCTAATAAGCTGATAGTAGGGGCGCTGCGGAAAATGGTAGACGAGGCCAAGGGAAAGTGGGTCGAGCAACTACCAGGGATCCTATTGGCACTGAACACCACCGCAAAACGTGACACAGGAAAAACCCCTTTCCAACTCGTCTATGGCTCGAATGCGGTGTTGCCAGTGGAGTGGGGTGCTAAGTCACTGCGAATTAGCAGCTACGAACCCGAAGAAAACGAGCAGGAGTTGCGTGCCGCGCTGGATTTGCTGCCTGAGTTAAGAGGCAATGCTCTATTGAGAGTCGAAAGGCAAAAGCAAGACATGGCCCGCGCATACAACAAGAAGGTTAGCCCAAGGAGCCTTGAGGTTGGGGATTATGTGTTAAGGAATCTCGCAGCCACTGGAAAAGATGTCCCTGGTGGCAAGCTGAAGCCGAAGTGGGAAGGTCCCCTCCTCGTTGTTGAGAAGGTTAGGGATGGGACCTTTCGCTTGGAAGAGCTCGACGGCACTCCCGTGCTGCGGCCATGGAACCTCATCTACCTCAAGAAATACTATGCTTAGTTTTGTTTAAGTTGTAACATATCTCATTTTGTACTTAGTTGTTTTATCAAGAATGTAGCGCATAGCGCACCCAGAAAGATGTAATCTTTTCGTCTTCAATTAATGAAATGGCCTGCGGCCAAGTAGTTTCCATCATTTCAGTGATTTAGTTTATTGTATTAGAATTTCATGAAGTAAGATTGGCTGAGCCCGGAATTTCACCGGCCGCGACTAATAAATCAATTCCAAGCCGCACTTCGTCGGTCTTGATGAGTAGTCCTATTCTGAGCCGCACTTCGTCGGTCTCAATGAGGAAAGTTCGTTCCAAGCCGCACTTCGTCGGACTTGATGAGATCAAGGACGGTGTGCTAAAGCCAGGTCGGGTTGGATTATCACCACTCGAACGGTGAATAACCACTGTTGGGGGAGGGACATCACCGCCTCCGATGGTCAGCCGCGGATCGCCCATACTTCAATGGGGACTCGAATACTTTCATTATTCGGGCGCGGTTGGCGACAATTCAAATTTCAATGGTTACCTGATGCGAGTTAAGACGTTATATTCATCCCAACCGAGTTGGGTGCGCGTTGAATAGGGATTCATGGATCACCCGGCTCGCATCAGAGGCAGGGTCGCAGACGCGGCCCTCGGCGAACATGTCTCCAGCTCGGATTCGTTCGCCTACGTACTCGTGCCCAGTAATCAGGGGGCCCTCCATTTATGGACATCCGCACTACGATGCTGGGTATATATGAGGCGTAGAACCCCAGATCCACGGGCCCGGATAGTCGAGTCGAAATTTCATCGGCTCAAAATGACATCTCGGGCTCGACCCTCGTTAATATCCGAGTTCTATTTCGAACGAAGGATGGGTTATAATGGCCCACAAAAAACGAGCTGAGCCATAATATTCCACCCTTGGGTTAATACCTCGAGGGGCGCACCTATATAACGAGTTTGTGTTTGTTATTGTTTTGCAGGTACTATGTCAAAATTCAAGCAAGTGTTAAAACTTGTTAAGTCGAATGCGCACCCAATTTCAGGGGCGGTATTTGATTGCGACGGTTGCCTCTTTTCAGGGGTTAAGTCGTTCGGTCAAGTCACATTCGCACCCAATTTCAGGGGCGAAATGGATTTCAAGATGTCGAGCTCGCACCCAACTTCAGGGGCGATGTTCGGTTGCACCCTCGCACCCAATTTCAGGGGCGATGTTCGATTACGCCTTTGCACCCAATTTCAGGGGCAAAGTGTTTTTGATCACAGCGAAGTCGCACCCAAGTTCAGGGGCGAAGTCTGGCTGCGATGCTTGTTTCTACTTCAGAAGCAAAGGTGATTGTTGAAAAGACAGAGATATATTTGTGCAAGTATATGAAGACGGTTCAAATGGAAAACAAGTACTTAGCCATTTCAAGTACTTAGACGGTACATCATAAAAGTGTTCCAAAACAAAAAATTGTTCAAAAAGTACCAGTACAAAAATTATCTAGGGGGCAACATCAGTGGCAGGGGCATCGGCAGCGGCCGCAGTGGTGTCCTCTGGCTGCACGGCGTCATCTTTTTGCTCCGCATCGCCGGCACCCTCGTCATCAGCATCATCATCATCAGCGTCATCATCATCATCGACTTCGTCGTCGTCATCATCACATTCCAAGTTAATGACGGCTGGTGGTGTGAACACTGGCTGCTCCCTTGGCTCTGGTGGCGGTGCGACCTCGTCGAGGTTGATGTCTTCGGGCAGCTGCCATATATCCCGCCGCGCCTGGTCCATCAAACTGTTCCGCTTCGCCAGCATGAACTCTAAGCCCTGTGCTACGACATCGGAATCCTCATAAGAGGCAAGAAATTGCAGTGCAGCGCGCTCCAGAGCAGCCTTATACGCTCCCACCTCCACTGGAGCTAAGGTTTTTGGATGCTTGTCTGAAATCGCATCCACTTCCCTCAGTGCGGAAATGGCAGCTTGCTTCATACCCTCAGCAGCTTCAAAGCGCACCTCACCCATCTTGTCATTCATCAACACTGCGAAGTCAGGGGAGGCAAGGAATTTGGCTTTAGCATTACAAGCCCGGTGCGCCCAAAACCAGGCATGACCCTTCGCGTTCTCCACCTGAGTCTTCAGTGCACTCTCTCTTTCCAAAGCCGCAGCCAGATCCTCCTTCAGCTGCGCGCTGGCCTCGCTCAGAGATGAGTTGGTTTCTGTGACCTTCTCCTTCTCCGTGCTCAAGGACGAGTTGATACGTTTCAGCTTTTCATTGTCCTTGTGAAGCTCAGCGAGATGCTTCATGGTTGCGTTGGCATCAGCCTTTGCCTTGAGTGCCCTGTCCTCCGCCGCAGCCACATTGGTTTCTGCCTCCTTCACGCGCTCAGCGGCGTTGAAGATTTCAATGTGCAGCTCAGCAACATTCGCGGTCAGCGCCCTAATATCCCTATCTTGTTGCGCCGATACCACGGCCAACTCCTTATACTTGATCTCGTCATTCCGCATGCGGGTGGCGGGGTCACCATAACGATCAAATATATGGGTTGCGATACCAGCCAACTGCAAAAGAGAAACAAAGTAAAGAAAAACCCACAAGGTAAAGAGAGGCAAGAAAAATGGATTATCGGAAACTTACGCTGAGAGCATGACCGCAGAAATGTTCCAGCCAGTTGCTGGGTGTGGGCTGGTTGCGCGCCCAGTGACGGAAATGCAAGTATGCCTCATTGAGAGACTCCGTCAACCCCCTGATAGCCTAGATCCCCTCCACATTAGGTATGGGTTGCCCCATGTCGTCGGTTATGGGCATTAACCGCGTCGGAAAGCCACCCAAGCCTGAGAGCGAAGGCAAGTCAGAGCGGCGGTAAGCAAAAGGACCTTTAGCACGAATGGAAGTAGACTTACTTGGGCCAAACGCAGTCCCCTCATCGTAGAAAGGAGACGCACCCATGCTGTGCTCACTCCCGTCCATGTTTTCACCTCCACCACTCGGTTGCGATGGATAGTGGCGGAGAGACTTGCCCGCACGCTGATTGTCGAGAACCTGCAAGGAAGAGACAAGTCAGAAAAAAAAAAAAATGGCAAGTCATACGACAAAAATAAAAGGGAACAGTCCGTACGAGTACTTACCGGTGATAGGGTCTCCACAGTAGCGGATGAGGGCTCCGCAGCCGTTTCTTTACCAGGACGGCGGCCGGTGGGTGGAGACCTCGGCTGCTCCGGCTCAGGTACCTCCACTGACATCTGCTGTTCCGCAAACACCTCCTGCTGAACAGGTGATTGCGGAGCAGCCACTTCCTGTATGACAGGCGACTGCGGAGATGGTTCTTCTTGGCGCATTGGCACCTCGCGGACCGGCGCCGCAACTATAGGAGTCGAGGAAGAAGCCTTCTTCTTCTTCTTCGACTGAGCCGCAGCCGGCTGAGAAGAGGATGGTTCACCTCGCTTGCGCTTGCTTCCAGCGCCTTTCTTCTTCAGCGCAGCGGTCTCTTCGCGACCCGCTTGCACATTTTCGTGTGCGTCCGCAGCCTTCTTACGTTGAAGCATCATTCGCCACATGGTTTCCGGGGGAAGTTTAAGTATTTCCTTCTCGATCTCGGCGTATGCAGCTTCTGCAAGCGCAAAGAAGATGGAAAAACACTTAGACACATACAAGCAGAAAAGCAGTTAAAATACAAGAGACAGTATCCTACGAAATTGAGTTTCGTTAACGGGCTTCATAAGGCCCGCAGCCAGCAGCCCGCCATTGTCAATGGCTTGCTCGCCGGTGGGTGTCCAAACGCGATCCTTTGGCTCCGCACCCGTAGGTTGGAAAAAGTAGTCGCGCTGCTCGCACATACGTGCACCCAGTAGAGGCTGCGCCCGAGTAGACTCGGGAGGGTCACCCGCAAGTCGCACGAATAAAGGGCGGTCCATTGCTGTCGCAGTCGCATCCAAACCAACCCAAAAGAACTTGTTTTTCCACACAGTCTTGTTCTTACGGGGTTTGGTCGGCTGCGTCACATATTTGCCGTCATCGAATTTGCGGGGCCCTAAGGTGAAGAACCCAAACTGGTTGGAAGATACCCGGTAGAGGGATTGAAAGAGATCGATAGACACAGGGATTTTCGCAGCCAAACAGGCCATTACGAACCCGTTGATAGTTAAAAAGGTGTTGGGGGTTAGTTGAGCAGGGCACAGGTGATAGTGAGAAAGCAAGGCCGCCGTGAACCTAGGAACGGGCAGCCGCAACCCACTAGCAATAGACAACTCATGGACTGCGAAGCACTCCGGCGGGGGTTCGGACAAGATAGACCCGGCTTCGGGGACGGTGAGTACTATAGGTGACTTAACCCCATACTCATCGCAAAAGTCCTTTAACACATTAGGAGTATATGCGGCTATGAAGGCCTCCGAGACCCTAGCAGTGTTGTATACTCCCATCACGTCTATTGCGGCGCGCGGTTGCGCCTCGTCATCCTGTCCCGGTTGCGCCTGCGAGGTTGTCGCAGCCGGCACAGGGGCGCGCTTCTGTTGGCGCGGCCGAGGGACAGAGGAAGAGTCACCTGACTGCGTCATCTGCGTCGAAGGCAAGAAAGCAACGGTTATATACAAGGCCAACATTCGGCTGCGACAACCATACTTTCGCCTCTCAACCCAGATCGGCCAAGGGGCGCTAACCCGGCTTGTGGATTCAGCCAAGCCATGGGCAGCCATCCCGCATGTAGGCCGAATGACGCGGATCCAGATTTAGACCCCGATTCGTCACCTCGAAGAGGCGAATAGAGGGCTAAAAAAGGAAAGAGGAGAAAGAAGGTAGGGCGACCAACGGTTACCCAGAAAAACGAAGAAAAGCCACATGCAAAAGAGAAAGTAAAAGGGGCGAAAAGTACCTTAGATTGCCGGAAAAAGAGGTCGGACGTCGGATCTTGAACGAAGCGGCGAACGGCGATTGAACTCCAAGGCTTTCAAATCAAATCAGGGGCGAAAAACCCTAATTTGTTCGAGATTTGAAGGTGAAACGACTTGTTTAATGGGCGAAAGTTTAAGAAACAACGATTTGAGCACGATTACGGCGAAGACCGGCAAGTTTGATTAAGAAAGGGGGCGATTTTTGGGCGAAAGTTCGAAAGTTTTGATAAAAGTTTGGAGGGTTTTCGAATGGAAGTTGGGAGAAAATTCGGGAAGTTGGAAGAAAAAGAAGTGAAAACTGATTAAGGGAGGCGAAGGAGGATATTTATAGGAGGAAAACCCGGGGGCAAATTGGTAAAATTACACGGTTTTACACAATTTCCAGTAAAAGTCATCATTAACTGTCATAATGAACAGTTAATGTCAACCGCTTTTACCATTCCGAGGCGACTGTTGAGCTTCCCAAGCACGTAACGGCTCGAGAGAATCTTTTTCAAATTTTCCCAAAGTCTGTTCGAATTCGACACCCAATAATTGAGCAACGACGATCGAGGTCGACACCTTTTACGAAATCGCACCCAGTTTTAGGGGCGATGTTCGGTTGCGATTTCGTCCCAATTTCAGGGGCGAAGTCAATGTCACAAAATTCACAATCGCACCCAGTTTCAGGGGCGATGTTCGGTTGCGATTTCATCCCAATTTCAGTGGCGAAGTCAATGTCACAAAATTCGAAATCGCACCCAGTTTCAGGGGCGATGTTCGGTTGCGATTTCGCCTCAATTTCAGGGGCGAAGTCATTTTCAGGAAGACGAAATCGCACCCAGTTTCAGGGGCGATGTTCGGCTGCGATTTCGCCTCAATTTCCGGGGCGAAGTCTGCTTCATATTTCGAAATCGCACCCAGTTTCAGGGGCGATGTTCGGTTGCGATTTCGCCTCAATGTCAGGGGCGAAGTCTGTTTCATATTTCGAAATCGCACTTAGTTTAGGGGCGAAGTTCCTCTCAGAAAGCTCATTCGAAGTAAAGGCAGAAAATTCGTGACAGCATATCAAGATAGAAATACGACACATACGACCGTGAAGCTCGCAAGGGGCGAAGTTTTTCAATTAAAAATCGAAAAAGTACGAGCCCCACGGCCTAGACAGAATGAAGACAGGAAAACGACATCATAGGACTTTGTCAAGGCGCATTGCATGAGCCAGGACAAAGGGCGGCCAGGGGATGCGCAGTCAGGTCACCCTCGGTGCCGAGGAAGGCCGAGACGGAATGACCAACGAGCGCAACCCGACTTCGAGGGGCTCTGTTGGTACACGTTTTAGTTGGGCCACAGCCCTTCGAAAATAGAGGCCCAATGACCTTGATAAAGCCCAAATGATGTCTTTCAAGCCCAATGCACCACATCCTTTGGATGTCCAAGGAAAGGAGGGGTCAAGATGAAGGGGGGACTCCTAAGGGTCTCCTTTAGGGTTACATCCTCCACTATAAATACCCCCTCATTTCCTCACTTTAAGGTCACCTAATATCTCATTTATTACAACATTCATTGCAATTCTCTCATTTATTGCTATCATTTACTGCTGACCGCACCCGACTGACTTAGGCATCGGAGGGGCGTCGCCTGGGTAGATCCTGGGCCCTCCCTTGACTGTTTGTTCCTTGGTTGCAGGTTAAGAATATAGACCCCATCTATCCCAAAGTCGAACTCACACCAACATAAGCGATTCTCCATTTATTTCTTGTCATGCGCTTAGCATCGGTTAGCACGTACTAGTAAACTTAGTAAGTAATTAACTCGAATGTAAACGTATGATGATACTATCAGACAATATCAAATTTTCATGCATTATCAATTACTTCCCACAGCTTACGAGTATTATTATACTGTATAAGATTAGCAATAGATCAGAAGAATAATAGAGCTTAACTTTTTGCTAATCTTTGGCCTAAACATGCGAGCCTTCAACTAAAAACTAAAAAGAGGAACTTTGAACTTGGTATATATGCAAAAACAGAATGATGCATTCACCAGTTTTCACTGTAATTATTTATTAAACCCCTTTATAAATTAGTTTAACGCTGTAAAAAGCTAGCAGATCGAATCTAATGCTACGCATTTTGTGTCAGATGACTGAATTCCCCTGTCATCTTTACTTGCTCTTTTCCATTTGTTTTTTCTGTAATTTTTTCTTTTTTTAACTAGTTTATTTTTTACTACTCAAATGATTGCAAAAGTAACGGACAACTGTTGTGAAGGATCTAAATTCAAGCGATCAAGCCACAGCATTTCCTGCTCGAAGTTCCTATGTGATGCCGAGTAGTGTGACAAACAGGGTTAATAAAAAAAGTCATTTCACAATTGTGGCCTTTGGAAAAGCGAGATTTTAATCTAATGAGACATGTAAACATTTGAGATACTGATTACCCATAATTCACTCTATACAATACATAGTACGAGTACATCTTAGCAATCAAGCCAAACCATTCTATAAATAACTAATGCAATTTTGTTGATCGGCAAAATCTACATACGTTAGTTAATAAGTTGCGGACTGAATTACCGTATTGACATCAAATTATTTAACAACGGATTGGGAAGCAGGTAGGCCAGACATAAATTAAATAAAGTCATATAGCAAAGTAGAATGATTATCTGCAAGAATGTTGTGTAGAAACTTCCTAAGGAAAAGTGGTAATTAGACAGTAATTAGGGACTTCTTTTTCTATATAAATAGAGAGTATAGTAGCCAATCAGCGACTTTAGGCAGAAATCTTTGTCCTTAACTAGCGGTAAAATGGAAAGTTGATAAGGTTTTGTCTCAAGAACAAATAGAGTAAGAGACTCCTAGACTTTATTGACGAAATTGTTGGTAGCGTTTAGCTTTAGTGCACTTCCATGTCATTATACCTTGTGAATTTGAGATCCTTTCCAGATTTGGTAGGCCACTTTTCCTCCATAAGGCAAACTCGTCTCCAACTTCTCCATTACGTCAAATGAAATTATTGCCAATTTGATTTTTGAACATGTTGGGGAGTTTGAGAGTAGACTCCAGAGTCCAAACCGCGATGATATGATGATGGATTGTGAGTTTGCACGACACAGTTGTTAGTCATGGATGTCTAACCAAATTTAAATTTGATCTACCCTCGAGTTGAGCTCGAGACAAATCACTCGAGCAGAACTCAAGCATATGCTCAAATGAGCCAAGCTCAAACCATGTCACAAGCTCGCATTATCTCTACTGCACTCAATTTTGTTACACTACAATTTTTTAGGCTCGTGATAAGAAGTGTAAGTTGTGGTTATTGTTAGAGATGAAATAAATCCAGTTGAGTGTAAATATCAGATCAGTTACGGATATTAAGTCTGGATTCTGGATTCTAACAAATGATATTCGTTCACTTTTTTGTGTTCGCAATGGCATGCATTAGTGTGGTGTTGTACTGTAGTTGTAAGGTACAAATACTACCACTGTCCCTTCCAAACCTAAAGATAGATACTCCCTCCATTCATATCCAAATGCCCCATTTTTTTTGCAGTTTTTGACGGACCATATTTGGGCACACCTCTAGAACAAATGAAATGTTAATTTGGTGTAAAAATTAGCAAATACTCTATTCTGCAATGCACTCTCTCAATTCCCCTTAATTTATAACAAATGAGTCATTCATTTGGTTGATGTGTTGCTCACAATATGGTAAGTCAAAAATTGCAAAGTCAATGGGGCATTTGGATATGAATGAAGGAAGTAGAATCTAAAGATTGTTACAACCGTCACTTCACAATGTGTGCAGCTGAAGTTCTACTCTCCTTTAAACTTCAGCACATTTCTGTACTGGAACTATAAATCAACAACAGTAACGCTCCAATGCCTCAGAGAGTATCGGAAGAACTTTTACTTAAACCAACTCCAATCCTCTCTCAAATTTCGCTCCTGGCACTTGAGAACTACGATACTTAGCGCAGATATTTCGGTACAGGGCAAACAAACAGAGATCACAAAGCCACAGGGGTCCTGCAAGGCTGCAACAGAACCAATTTTTATTTTTTGAAATGAAACAGAATCAATTTACACAGGTCTCTAGCTAAAATCACATAGCTTTCCAGACATTTGACATGTACCATTTTACAGGCTGGCATCAGTTACAGTTCATCAACACTTTTGTACACACCAGAAAGAGTAACTACGAGAAAAGAAGAGCACGTTTGCACAGCAGCTGTTACGTTACGACTCACGGCTGCTCACAGCCTCTATCCACAAAATAGCACTGGAATTGATGAGAACTGAGAACAAGAGACTGACAGGCGGCAGCAGCGACAGATAAACTCGAAAGTCTGAATGATTCCAGGGCACAGGCCTCAACCTCAAAAAGATAATGCCCCAGAGTCTTCACGCACAAGCTACAAGTAATATGTTCAAGTACCATCTGATCTTAGATCATAGCAGCATGTCCTTTAGGGCTTTAGATCCCACAACAAAGACATCTTCTAAAATATAGACTCCAAATATCCCATAGAACGCTTACGCTTGAACTCCAAAACACTACCATAAATCCGGTCAGCAATACTAACAAACAGAGCTTCAGTATCGGGGCTGAAGGAAATCCCAGCAATCTCACCAAAAAGGTCGATTTCCTGCTCCTTGTATCCTGACCGAGTATCAAAGATATGGACGAAGTCAGCTGGCTCGGCCATGGCCATGAATTGTCCGTCTGAAGTGAAGTTCAGAGTCCTTATGGCACCCATTCTTCCCTTGAGCACGTCCAGCGACTGAGACATGTTGCGTACATCCCAAAGCCTGCATGTTGTGTCTTGATTTCCGGTGGCTAGGATTCGTCCATCAGGGTGCCAAGCTGATGCAAATGAGTAATCCAAGTGACCGTTGAGGATGCTGATCACTTCTCCTGAGTTAGAATCAGACACTAAGCACTCTGTACTGTCTCCAAGGACAGCCATTAACCTGCCATCTGGACTTAGGGAGGTGTTCTGGTATTATAAAACAAAAAGAAAAAAAAGCTAAGGAGAAGATCAGAACACAAATCACAGTACAAACACAACTGCAGCCTGAGTTACTATCAAATAAGTAAAACGTGGTAGTCTAAACTCTAATATTATTTAACTATCTAACATCTATATATGCCATCTATTCAAATAGAAAAGGAAACACAGGACGTTGGTCTATACTCACATTGACAGACCAGGGGAAGCAGAAGCTACTAATGCAAATAAAATTTGCAGCATCAAAAACTCTAACTTGAGCATCATTGTTGGCAGCTATGACCCATCTTGTACCAGAAGAGCTTTCTGCTATATCGATTGCATTGGTGATAGCATTCTGGTCTGTCGTCATCTTTGTGCTAAATGCCACATCCGGCTGATTCACGTGCTGCAAATAGATAACATTTCAACATAGCATGTAAGCAGACAAAATAAGATCCTTGTATGACAGTAAAATAGAAAAGGAGTTCAGCATATTACCTTGCAGATGAGCTCCCCATCGAAACCACCAGCCACCAAAAGATTATCTTTCACACTCATGGTGCTGATCTGAACTCCAGGTAAGGACTGGGGGAGAGATCGTGGAAATTCCTGTGCGGCATCAGGAAATAGATATGTCAAACAGAATCACAAGAAAGATGCAAATCTTTGGAACGAGGCTACATTGACCTACCGCAGTAGGCACCACTGGTTTTGCCACATTCAGCACCTCTGTGCTTCTCTTACGCAATGCAGACCAATGCATAACAGAAGTGTTCTGCATGAGATACACGTCATGCTTGGATGTCGCCCACAACAGATTCCTTAGCTGCAACAGAAAGCAGACGGCAGGTGAGTTAATATCAGTCACGCCATTAATAGCACAACAATCTTAAGTTATTAAGGATATCATCAATGTAATTACAGCTAATCACACTCCCTCCTTTCTGGCACTGTACCAGTAACTTGTTTATCTAAAAATTTTGTACTAAGAATTCTACTTGCACTCCACCAATCTTAAAGTGAAGGAGCTTAATCATCACTCAAGATTTCGATGTTTCTACAGGCTTCCATAGATACCATGCAACATTTGCTAAAGACGCAAGGTAATCACTGCTATGGCCATTGCAACTTTTAGAAGAGAGGGTATGTTATTCCAAAAAGATGCTAACTGTGTCAAAGGAATGAGGAGACTTGCTACCATCTTTACCTTAAATGTCCATTCTCAAGTGCTATCTGGTGTAACATCCTCCTCTGGCTGGGTTATAGCAAGAGAAACCGGAGCCTAGCTCATGTGTTAAACAGGTTTACACATAAATTGAAGGGAAAACAAGGTAAACTTCATTTTCCTCTAAGTGATCTAACATTCACAATCTATGAAGTGTGGAGGGGGAGACATGCAAGAGTTTTTACAACAAAAACAAGATCAGTGGAAGCCATATCTCTTATATAAAGTTTCATATTTGTGTAAGGGCCATGAGCCAATTCAGTAGTGATACCCTTTGTAACTAGATGGGAATAAGTGACCTTTTCTAAATGTACTCGTAAACCAAAAGTGTACTTGTTGATTCTTCCTTTCCCTATAATGGAAGAATAAAAACCCACTAACTCTTTCCCCCCAAAAAAAAGGCGCATGGTACTTAAGAACAGACATAGCTGACACTCAGCAACCACAAGGTTCACAACAGTTCCATTTCGCCAACAATGTCTGCATCTTATTCGACTTGATATTTGATCGAATGCATTGGCATAAGACAAAATTAGCTAGATGTAAACAGTCATGCAGACAGACTATCATCTGGACCTCTACCCACACAAGTACACAACCATGCGGGGACGGGTTATAACCTTCTAACTGCACATTGACATGAGATGCCAACAAATTAAATGGTAGCAATCTAAATGGTGCATGTCTGCATAATGGGCTGCCATACCTCACAAAAGAAGAAAAAATTGGTTCACACAGTATGAAAACTACAAGTCACCACAAAGGCACAATTCGCGGAAACACTAAGGTTTAGAAGGATGTTATTGACTCATTACAGGACAAACAAAACAAAGAAGTTAGTACCCTGTTTTTAATGATTGAAAATCAGGGACGTCTCAAATATAAAGTTTTTTTCTATCATTACCATAGAAAAACTTATCCTTTAAGCGCCAGCTGCTCAGATACACCTACATCCTGCTAAAGAGAGGTAACAGTATAACACTCTCTAATGCCGCAGGGGTTAAAGTAGATATTACAACAATAAGCAATATTACCAACAACATTCATAAATACACAAATTGTGGGGTATCATGAACCTTAAACACAAGCATTGAATACACTAGCATGATGGTGTTTAATTTCAATAGCAAACAGATATGGCTACCATAACATATCATGATAACACAAAAGCACAGATTCATTCTACTATTAGACTTCAACGAAAGTATTACTAAACACGACTCTCTCCTATAAAACCTCATATTTCATTCTACTGTATTAGACTTCAACGAAAGTATGTAACAAGTATCAGGGCATCCACTATTCCTGTAATTTGGAATTATCATGTGTCTAAGACATGCTGTTTGATCATGTACAAGGATAACAGAATTCAAATGATTGAGGGAAACCCTATAAGTTAATGCCGTTTAGGCAATGACGTAGACAAATTAACAGAGAAAAAAAATACCTTATTAGCATTCAATAGTCCGACAACAGATCCAGCAGCTTGTGGTGGCCTCCCCGAAGATGATAAGGCCTGAGCAACAAGATGAACAGCACATGTGAGACATTCAATGTACTGGAATTTTCAAGAAGATAATAAGGCCTGAGCTACAAGATAAACAGCACATGTGATACATTCGGTGTACTGGAATTGTCAATGAAGGTACTGCTCTTTCGTATTACTAAAATGGAATTGTTGACAAACCCTTTGACCATTTTCCCTACCACTTTTTAGTTTTATGAAGAAGCTATAATTGAACTGAAGTCGAACCTGCCGGAAACTTTTTGAGCATTTTAAATACCACCAGACGGCCATTCCTTCTAATACTATTGATCCTTAGCAGTGAAGATGTTAAATGGTTCTCTCGCAACAGTCCATTGCCCTGGACATCACGTTGCTAGGAGTTTGTCTACTCGATTCTCACATGAGGAGTCTTGGAAAAGGTCGTTAGAGATCTAACATTCTAGAAATGTCTAGAAGGCTTCATATTCTTTGCTTCGAAATAGAAGTTGAAAAAGTGGGGTCAAGCCCTTCTAAATTGCGCTAATAGAACTTTATGTTCTCCCATCCGTATAGCACACAAAGCATTTATCGGAATCCAATTCTCAGACTACCTTTCCAGGTTGCAACATTGAGGTGCACCCAAATGTTTTTTGGCAAATTGACTAATTCTAGGCATCATGATATACTTTACTAAACTGAATAGCAGCTACTACACAGGCAACACAGTCCCACACCCATAAATTGAAAAGTCAATGCAACTCAAACTTCTACTTAATGCTGGTCAGCATTGTAGATAGACAGATGGGAGATGGACAGCCCACCAACAAAACGTCATATACCAAATTTAGCACGAATCACATCAAAGACTTCAGATTTGGCACAAGAAAGAGCAGCTAGCTACTCCTGACTAGTGACTACCCATGCACGAGAGTAACAGAATTCAAACTAGTACGCAGACGCTGAAGCTCACGGTATCACTATTCCATTTCACTAGTTCTTTCAAGGAGAGAATGAGCTAATGGAGAACGATACCTTTTCATCGTTCAGCAGCCCGACATCACACCAAGAAGCTTGAGGCGAATTCCATGAAGACGAAAGGGTCTGAAAAGTGGAATCAATTCATAAGGAAAAAAGCTATTCGGTTATGCTGTTTAGGCAAGGACAAAGACATTTTAATAGAAAATGATACCTTTCTAGGGTTCAAAATCCCCACAGTAGCAAATCTGTCAGCTTGGGGTGAACTCCATGATGAAGATAAGGCCTGCAAAGCAAGACAAAGAGCACATGTGAGACATTTCATATGTTAGAATTTTCAATGGAAGTATCGGTCTTTTTATTTTACTAAAATGTGTTGTTGACCAACAGTTTGACCCATTTTCCAACCACCTCTCCATTTAACGAAATTTTTCCAAAGCTAGGTCATCATTATGAAAAAACCAAAGTTGAGCAGCTTTTAGACCATTTTAACTACCACCTGAGACCTGACGGCCATTTATGGTGCTGGTACTGCAGTAGTGTAAATTAAATGGTTCTCTGAGAGTACATTGTCATAGCAATCACATTGCCAGGAGAAAAGGAAAGAGAACAAAAGTCGATGTCCACTTAACTCTGGCAATTTGAGACTAGCAAAAGGTGTTCTAAGATCGAAATTGTCGATTACATATCCAAGTCTTCAAGTCCGATTGTCCATTTAGCAAACACAGAATAAAATTTCATCAACCGAACTCTAAAAATCGTAAATTCCTGACTGCTCACACACCCATGTGCCAGGACACAGGCTGTATGAATTACCCATATGATATTAATATTAACAGGTTTTTTGGGTTTGAGCCTCAAATCGATAAGAAATGCATTTCAGAGTGCTTAATAGAAACTCAAGCTCGTGTGATCTACTATTTTGAACTCAATAGCGAAAACCACACATCAAAAAGGGTTCGAATAGAAAATGCTTGGCTGAAAACGTTATTTAATGCAGAATGGGCACGTGAAGATAAATGAAAGATACATGAGCAACTTGCCGACAGATCTAGCAAATGACTAGAAAAGAATGTCACAAGGATAGGAGAAAACGAATCGAAATGGTTATAACTTATGAGGCAATAGGCCAATGGTGCTAGGTACTTTGAGACTATTTTTAAAGACCCTTAGGCCACAATATTCAATAATACAACAATTCAGACATTTGGAGTCGATATAGTCTACTAGCACGGATATTGAACATGCCAAGAAACAGTTCAAGTAGTCCAGAAAACAAGCACAGTATAACTCGATACTAGCCATTCTAAGTCAGCCCCAATAAATCAAAGCACCAGTTCGAAGAAAGACGGTACTAGTGGTAGCAAAAAATCGACCTACACGAGCAATATAGTCAAGCTGCACACACATCGAACAAGCCACAAAATGGCTGTAAGTCTAACTAGATACGAGCAATTTTAGGTCAACCTCAACACCGGGACAAAGCCGAAACCACCAGCGAGCCAACAAAAAGAAGGGTACTAGAGGTAGGAAAAAACAGACTTAGATACGAGTCACAAACACGCTTCCGTATTCAGCAATCTTACTTTTCGTTCTACTACATCTATTTGTCAAATTCAACAGCGTTTAAGTTCCGACTTGCTAAATAAAGTCATCAATCACATAGCTACGAGGCCAAAGTTGGATTGTCGACTAATCAAATCAAATACCGAAATACACGGATTAAAAAAAAAAACACAAATTAAAACAAAGGAGCGAGAAAGAGAGATTCCGATTATTACCAGTTTGGAGTAAGAGTCAGCGATTTTGATCACTTGTCGCTTCATCGCCATTGTAAGACCTATAACATAAATGGCGCGTAAAATAGTATTATTAAATCATTAGAACAAATTGAAACCCCAATTAGTAAAGAAAAAAGGGGGAGAATTGTGACCTACAGGTGGTGGTGCCGATTCGAAGAACACGGGAGTGCGGCGGCAAGAGATTAGGGCTCGCTGTGAACTTAGGTATGGTCGCCTTGTGGAGAAGACGAGAGAGAGAGAGAATCAGACAAGTACTCGTACTCCTTTGAGGAAAGTTCTAGAGAGTGGAGAGTGGAGAGTGAAGAGTGGTTTGATAGCTTGGGCCGGGCTTGTGAAGTTGTGTTCATATTACCATATTATCGGATTGAAACGTTAGACCCAATATAAATCATACCCTCTATTCACTTGACATATCATATCGTTTCTTTTTTTTTTTTTTTTTTTTTTAGGGAAACAAACAAACTTGCATTACGTCATAGCAGCGACAAAATCCGCAGCTGCAATATCCAATACATCGCTAGGCCCGCTGTCCACCCACACACGGGTCGAATACTCTAATGGCTCAAGATGCGCTGCTAAATGGGCAGCTTTATTCCCTATTCTACGAATATGACTAAAACTACAAGAATGAAATCTACGTGAGAAATTAAAGACATCTGAAACAACAAAACCAAAATACGAAGAAGGAAAAGATCTATTCCTCAGAGCATTAATCAAAAGAAGAGAATCTGACTCGAGAATAACGTCCTGGATGCCCTGTTGCCATGCCATACGTAAACCAAGCTCCGCCGCTTTCGCCTCAACCACCTCCGGCTCCCACCGGTCTCTCACCTGGCTCACCGCCACTCGTGACACCTCTCCCTCCGCCCCCCTAATTACCACTCCTAAACCCGACCCCTTCTCCCCCAAAATAGCCCCATCAGTATTCACCTTAAAGGATCCCACCGCTGGAGGCCTCCACACTTCTGACCCCGCCTCTCCGATTCCCGACACTGTCACCTCCTTACCGCCTAATGCGGCTCTATACGCCCCCAAGTAGCTCATAGCCCGATGGATCATATCGTTTCTTTTTAACATTTACATACTAGTAAACAGTATCTCGTAAAAATAAATAACATAAAAAACATATCGTATCGTCTCTTTTCGATTAGCTTCAAACAAACAAAAAACTACAATGGACTCTTCACACCCTAATGAGCAATGACTAATGTTTTTCCTTCATACATCTTAATTACTACTCGAGTATCCAAGTACAACTAGACGCCTAAGGTGTTTACAAGGAAGTAGGAAATCAACGAAACTCCAAAGAAATCATTAAGCACAAAGAATAGTTTCGATGTTCTGTTTAAAATCGACGTCGAATGACCTTTTGATAGATCTTCAACCTTGTGTTATGTACCTTTACGGTTGGGGGCATACTTGGGCCAGACGGACAGGAATGACTGAATGGTGCTAAGGAAGGCGCATTAACGAAACTTGGGAGGTAATGTAAAGGTGGCGTATACGGTGGTGCACTGGTGCTGCATTGCTGGTGGTGAGTAGGGAGAGAAGGGGATTGAAAATTGTCACGGTACACCAAATTTCTTACGGTACAATACTGATTTTAAAGTAAGATCCAACATCCACATCCACATCCCTCCAATAGTCCAATCCAATGGTGCTCTCAATGCGTTTCGATGAGTAACAACATTTTTAACCCTCTTCAATACCAATATATGTTCTATAGCAGAAGAGATTCGTTTTCATTCGATGCGTGTGCCGGTCATCATAAAACATAGAGCCACTCTAGAGGTTGAGATAACTCCCAACATCATATAGATGAATAGATATAGGTACGAAAATTTAGAGCCATCACTTGAAATAATCCTCTGTAAATTCCGTTCTCTTCATTAGCTGTATAACTTCTCGTAGACGTTACAAAACATGGGACATCTCCCATCAGTAGGTCGGCAGAGCCTCCAACTCAAAAATTCGACAGTTGAAGTTTACATATCTTTGAGATGGCTTTCAAAATTCAAACTGATAAACTGCAAAAGAAATCACTGCCGTAGACTAGGACCTCTTCTACCTACACACCAGGAGGAATATCATCCACTTTCGTTCTGTCGTAGAAGATTTTCTTCTGGACGCTCCTTGGGTTCGAGTCCAAATCATCTAACCTCTCCTGCACCTCCGGTGCTCGAACAACCAAACATCCATCAGAGAGTAGATAACCTGCATAATACGTAAAACAAATTGTAAACTTAAGGTAAGATTTTGGTACTTAAAAACTTTTTTCCTAAAATTGTAATGGAATCATAAATCTAAAGAAAGAAAAATAGTTTGCCCACAAAATAGAGGCAAATTCTACCTCCAAAGTCTTCTAAATCAAGGTCCCGATAAGAATCTGGAATGATTGAAAGAACGCCAGGCACACCTACAAAATGAATACATATAAAGCAAACAGCTAATCTTGGATTATTCGATAGTGGTTGTAAATAAGAATTTCAAACCTTCGAGTTTGTCTGCAGTTTGATTATCAATTTGGCAACCGAATCCACAAAACCTTTGCATATGCATAGCATAAATCATTTTTCGCGCTTTTTCTTCACTAATTTCGTCCAAAAATAGAAAAGAAATTACATCAAATACAAAACAAATGAATACCGTACTAAACAAATATTGTCGAAATGGTTAGTGAAGTAACTTACCATCCAACAACTTGAGAGAGAGTAAAAACATAGAGCCAATATAGCACAGCATCTGGGTAATCGCCAACCTGGAAGGGTGAGATGACAAGCCAGTGGGCAAAGTCTGCCTTCATTTGTATTTGCTCAAGTACTGGATAAGCCTTACCACCTGGAGCCACGCCTCTCACTAGAAGAGATTTCCCATAATGACGTGGGCGTCTATCACGAGGACCAGGGTATAAGTCAGCCGGACGGTGCCTAGGAGGAAGGGTTTTGAACACCTGCAAAAAAATGACAAAATTTCAAGGGAAAGAACGCCAGAACTGTACAATGTAACGAATAATGACTTGACACAAAAAAGACAAAAAAAAAACTAGGGTTATTCTTCAAATATCAGAAACTAAGGCTTATTATCATCGCCATTATAAAGTAACAAGAAACACTCACAAGTTTGGCAGTCTCCTTAGACCAGAACAGTTTGCTCTCATCACCAGCTAAAGAGCAGATGTTTCCAAATGGCTTGTATAGAAACCCCAACTTCTGAATCTTACATCGAAATCCAGCTGCAAAACTTCCACTACTGAATACAATTTGGCCCTTTCTAAACCACGGAACCCTGGACTGAGAACGCTGAAACGAACAAAAACAGGGATTCTACATTAGAATCCAAGCCTACAAGAAAACGCAGATCTCATTAAAAACATTGATACAACCTGAAGAAAATGGGGCACATCTAAAGAATCGGAGGGAGTATAATGATACAAGATCTGAGCCAGCCTCTGCTGCATTTACAAGTTGCCCTAAAGTGTAAAAAAAATGACACTATACCAAGATAATCGAGTCTTGGAGGAACCAAGTAAAGAGTAAACCATGACGACAAACTCAGTAAACCTTAGCTATGCTAGGCAACCAGTACTCTAGTATACAATAATACAATCATTCAGCAAATCTGCTTTGAGCATGCAAAGTAGACGGAATCTACTTGTAATCGCATTAATCATACAAGAAATGTCTGAAGTAGCCCAGAACAGCCAGCAAAGTCCTTAGCTAATTCCAGATCTTCCTAAAAGAATCTCAAAAGACATTCCAACGAATATAGGTACTACATGTAGGGAAACTGGCAAAATTACTTCTATTCTGCCTTAATTTTTCTTAGATTCTAACTGCACTGGATTGCATATGATTTGTATATTCGGAATTTTCATGATACATTAGCTTCTACTCATAAACAGAATGTGCATTTGAATCGCAAAATCAAATCAGTCACAGGCTCGGGAAACAAAACTTACACCCTCGAATCATTGAAACAAGATCCGCCACAATGTGAATAACCTCCAGCAGATAATCCACGATGCCTATTTATAGACTAGCATCAAAATTAACATTATGATACACCCAGCTCCCTACTGTTTCATCTGAACCCCCAGCATGATCAATACAACTTATACATAGAACAGAGTGTGCGCATTAATAACAAATGGCAGTTCAAAATATCAGGGAAAGCTTCTAGTATCAGAAAGAAATTAAAGTATGAGAAGATGTATGTAAACAGAGACTCGCAACTAACATGATCGTTTATACTTTTCAAGCCATTCTAAAGTGACGAGAAACACTCACAAGTTTTGCAGCTTCCTTGGAACAGCACAGTTTGCTCTCATCACCAGCTGAAGAGCAGATTTCTTGAACTGGCTTGTAAAGAAACCCCAACCTCTGAACCTTAGATCGAAATCCAGCTACAACAGTTCCACAAAAAAGAACTAATTCCCCCTTCCTAAACCAACGCCCCGACTGAACACGCCGAAACAAGAACAAAAAATAGGTAAAACCACATCAGAATCCAAACGTAAAAAAAGGCAGGTGTCATTAAAAACTTTGACACATCCTAAATATAAACGCATAGAAAAATTGGGCCAGCTTCTCATGCATGTTAGAAGTCGTCAAAAAGTAAAAAAAACAATGACCCTAGCAATGAAATTGAGCTTTGCAGAAAGCAAGTCAAACCATCAACCCGGTCCACTTAAGCTTTCTGTGCAATTGGTATACTAGCATACAACCATTCACCAATATCTGCTTTGAGCATGCAAAGTAAACATGATCTAATTACAGCTTCATTAAGCATGCAAAGAAACGTATGAAACAGTCCAGAACAATCAACAAAATCTTTGGATAAATACATACCAGCCCTTCTAAGGCAACCCCAACACCTAGCTCCATACTAGTTCATCTGAACCCTTAGCATGAACAATAAAACTTATAAATAGAGCAAGTGTGTGCTATTGTAATAGATGACAGCTCATAAACAACGGGAAAAACTTCTACTATCAGAAAGAACTTCATCAAGTCTGAGAAGATGTATTCAAACATAGACTCACAACTGACGAGACCATTTATACCGAGAAGATGTACGTAAACATAAAAGGTGTTCACATAATGTATCCTAACCTTATCATTCATTACAGTGTCAGGTGAAGCTCAGTTGTTTTATACACTAAATTTTGTGAAGTACTTTTCAAAAAGATTGGCAACATTGACACAACAAAAAGCGCCTGCTCACTATTGAAATGGAAAGTCCTCAAAGGAAAGTTTATTTAACGCAGCATGGGCAATGGAAATAGATCAATGGCACAAATTTAGCAATTGACTGGAGTTGAAGAGGTAAGACTTGCGCCGCCGCGCAAGCCTTACTTTTACAACAAATCAGGAATACGATATGCATTCCAAATGATGAATTACTTATCGCATATTCAGCAAAACAGAATGTAAATTAACTCCACAACCACACAAAAAGAGAACCTAATGACAAATTTGATCTTCTGAGTTTGTGTTCTTCCATAAAGCTCGTCTTCTTCTCAAATCAAATTTTTCCGAAGCAATAAATCATCCATCTTCATCCCTCTTCTATCTCTATAACCCCATCTTCCCAATTCACTATCCAATCGTCCTTAATTTTCCTATCAAACCCACAAAATCGTTTTCCCCAATGAACCCAGAAATTAATTTGAAATTCGTCCTAAATTTCCCCAATTTTAATTTCCTGGGTTTGCAGCTTCTCCACTATTTTTTTAACATGAACCCACAAAATCGTCTTCCCCATGAACCCAGAAATTAATTTGGCAAAAATCAGCTTAAAAAAAAAGAATTACTTATAAGCAATAGGCCAAATGATGAACACCATCTGGGTACTAAGTAACTATTCTTGAAGACCCTCAGTAAATTTACAACAAATCAGCATCTCTGCTTTGTGCATGAAGAACCAAATTAAAGGTTAAAATTCTAATTACTTGCACCTGCATTAACATACAAACAAAATCGCTAGACTCGGAAACAACATACCCAAATCCAGATAACAAGTCTTATAAGGCAACTCAGACTCCCAAACACAACTCAAATCATCAGCCATCACGAAAAATATAGATGCTTTAATCGGATTAGATCTAATGTAAACAAATCACAACTTTTAAAACCTAAAAATAAAAATTACAAAACAGATAAGAAGATGCTTGAAAAGAAAGAGAGATAAGGAGAAGAATTATACCATGACTCCAAGTTTCTCACGTTTTTTTTTTGAATTGAGAGAGAGGGGGAGAGTAGAGGTTAGAGAGAGAAAGTAGAAAGTTGGAAATATTGGAATGAATACAACCACAACAACAACAACAACCAAGCCTTATTCCCAAAATGATTTGGGGTAGGCTAACATGAATCGTCATCTAGTAACCGTCTTCTGTACGCCAAGAAATTTCGAAAACGTTATAAATCTTTTAGAAGTATTTTAACACTTTCGAAAGGAGTTTAAAAATTCAAAATAAATAAAAAGGTTTAAAAAAAATATTGCAAAAAACATACTCGTATGAATTTTGAACACAAGTTAAAAAAATTTTGGAAAAAAATAGTTGAAAAAACAAGACAGAGAAATAAAAAGGGGTCAGAATAAGTCCTCCACATGAATAGAGTCTCGCCACACCGCCCTATCCAACACCATACTCTCTTCAAGCCCTAGGAATCTCATATCATTTCTAATCACTCTCGTCCAAGTCATTTTGGGTCTCCCCCGACCCCTACTAATATTATCATTTCTCCACCCTTCTGCTCTTCTAACCGGCGCGTCACTAGGCCTTCTCCTCACGTGGCCATACCACCTCAGTCGGTTCTCCATCATCTTATCCCCTATGGGTGCAACCTCTACTTTCTCCCTAATAACTTCATTTCTCAACCGATCACGTCTTGTATGTCCACACATCCACCGTAACATGCGCATCTCCGTCACACTCATCTTATGAACGTGACACTGTTTCACGGCCTAACATTCCGTGCCATATAACAGTGCCGGCCTAATTGCCGTTCGATAAAACTTACCCTTCAACTTATATTAGATTCTCTTAAAAAAAAAAAACAATCAAAAGAAAATGGGAAACTAGTGGTGAGTCATCATCCCTCACATTTTAATTGTTCTTTTTTTTGTTTTGGGTACAAGAAGAAAAAATAAGCTAAATTGAGTCTGTTACAACCTCCCAAGGAGGCACGAGATTTACATTCTCGTCAAAGTAAGCTGATGTAATTTTAATTGTTCAATCCTATAATCGTTTCATTAATTTTTTTTCACAACAATGTACTTTTAATGTTAGAGAAATTAAGCATTGTGTCTATACCGCCTTCAAACTCCGTAGTTGATTTTATCTGGAAGAATTGTGGCAAACCATATTATCATGCCACGAATGGAAGCCCAACGAGATGACGAGCCTATAAATTAATGGGGTGTTAGTTAGTCAAAATCAAACACTAACGGTGTGGGTCACTAGCACACTTGATCTTATAATTAATAGAGAGATGTATATGTCCCACGAGAATGTTTATGGGGTGTTAGTTAGTCAAAATCAAACACTAACGGTGTGGGTCACTAGCACACTTGATCTAATGATGAATAGAGAGAGGTCTACGAACCACGAGAATGTTTATGGGGTGTTAGTTAGTCAAAATCAAACACTAACCGCGTGGGTCACTAGCAATCTTATGATGAATAGAGAGAGGTCTATGTACCACGAGAATGTTTATGTGTTATATATAGGGACGTGTGTGTCCAATTGTAAGGGCAAAATCAACGTTACTAATTGGGTAATCGATCGACCCTGTGTTAGAAATCTCGTGTTATTGTCGTCACCTCTCTTCACTTAGACTTAACAGTGGTATGTGTTGAATATGAGAAGCATGACACTTAAAAGTATCTTGTGTTTTCAATATGAATCGACGTTATGATATGTTGGGTTCCCTTCCAATTAATGACCCAACATTAAGGAGTATAAACTTCTCCATAAACATGAGTATGGGGAAAGATGTTTTCATGCGTTTACATGAAAATGTGAATGCATATGGAAGGAAGTTACGTGCATGCATTTACAAGGTGAAGTGTATGTGACAACTAAACCTCCAAACATAGAATAGTGTACACCTATGACTAGGTGTTACCTATACATTTAGGGGAGTTTCTAAAGGTTGAGGTTTAGCAATATATACCCTCAACTTGGAGAAGATTATTCATTCAAGCCACACACAAACACAAGTGTGAGAGAAAGAGTTCCTCCAAAAAGAGAGCCGGTTTTGAGTGAGAGTGTACCACCACAAGTTTGGTGAGTAATACATATTGTAATCCATCCTAGAGAGGTGAGAGCAATCCTCTAGTGTGCTAGAGACGGTAAATGTAATCCTACTAATTCGTATAGTGGAAGAATTCGGGCTTAGACCGGTGTATGTTTCCCCACATTGGGGTTTTACCACCTAAAAAATTCTCGTGTCTCTGTTTTGTTGGTTTTTCGCATACAAAATATATCTTATCCCATTTTAATCACAAAGAGAAGGAAAAGTAAATACGCTTCCGCTACCCGTCTTTTCCCAACAGTGGTATTAGGGCCAGGCAGGGACATTATTCTTATGTGATTCAAGATGGAGACTAGCGTCGTTCATGATGGCGACATGTTCAAATTGACACTAGAGAATTATTCTTATTAAAAGCCCATGATGAAGGACCACCTAATCTGTAAAGATTTGTATGAGGCAGTAGAAAATGAAACTATGCTTGAAGGAAATAATGCGGCCCAATGGGCTCTTGAATCGAAAAACGGTTGCCATGATACGGAAGTACATTGATCGAAGTTTATTCGAATATGTGTCTTCGTACACCAATGCATTTGACCTATGGGCGAAACTTGAATCCATGATTCAAAAGAAGACGCCTCGAAACAAGGCTCACTTGGTGAGACGGTTGGTGAAGTTGGCGTATAATGATGGAAAAAGTATGATTGAGCGCTTGAGCAATTTCAAGGGGCTCGTGAATCAACTAACTAAGATTGAGATGAAAATCGATGATGAGTTACAAGCCTTATTACTCCTTAGTTCATTGCCTGAGAGTTGGGACACGCTGGTTGTAGCCCTCAGCAACTTTGCACCAGAGGGAAAACTCACCACCTTAGTTAAAAAAAGCGTGAGGCGCTCCGAGGCGATGAGGACCCGAGGCGACGACGCGTGAGGCGACCGAGAAAAGCGAGCGCCTCATGAAAGCGAGGCGTTTTATTTTTTTTTCTTCTAAAAAGTACATAGTGTACTACAGTTAGAAGTCTCCAAATTTGATGATGGGTGGGTGGACTAGATGGTATCATGCTAAAATGAAAAAACTAAAACGGTATGAAACTGAAAATAACGTACAAACCCTTGTTGATTCTTAAATTATATATTTTTTTTTTTTTTGAAATCTGTTGATTCTTCACTCTTTAATTAAAAAACCTTGGAAATTGCTCTTTAATGAGAAGAAAAGTCAAAGAAAGAAAGTAGTTACTCTACAATTAATAATTTATTATTAAAAGATAGTGGAGTTTTATCTATTTTTTAGGGAAAACAGAAAATATATTTATTTAATTTAATTCACAGCACTAACTCCTCATTCTCTCTCTGCTCCACATATTTTCCCGTGCACACACCTTGTAACTCCATTAACAATGTCGGATAGGGGTTTTCTGTGCAAAAAAGAAAGAAAAGTGCTAAAAAAAGCCCTCATTTCTCTGAGGCGCTCGCCTCACATGCCTCTCGCCTCACACCGAGGCGCTCGCCTCTGGCCGCATCACAGAATCTGCGCCGCCTCACCGCTTCCGAGGCGTTTAGGCCACCGCCTCACCTGCCTCACGCCTGAGGAGCGCTTTTTCAAACTAAGCTCACCACAGACTCCGTCACCGATTGCCTAATTAACGAGGAGTCCAGGAGAAAGGAACGTGGGATGACGACATATTCTGAGGCAAATGTTGTCCAACAAAGAGGACGAAGCGAGAATCGTAAGGGTCGAGGCCAAGACAAGTCAAGAGGCTGATCCAATTCGCACAAAGTTCAGTTGTTACTATTGTGGTATGGCTGGACATAAGAAATCCGAATGCCGAAATTTCAAGAGAGATCAAAAAAATGGGAACGTTCACCTAGACAAGATTGAGCCTAAAAAGAACGAAGAGCAAAGCACTACAGCTGTTGCAGCCATCGAAGACTTTGATGCTTTCCTCATTGGAGATGATAATTATCTCAATCTCGCCTATAATGATTGCACGTGGATTGTCGACTCCGGTGCATTATTCCACATAACCCCCTATGGGAAAAATTTCTCATCCTATCAAAAAGGAGATTTTGGTACGCTGAAAATGAGAATCTTGGTAACAAGTAAAATTGTGGGCATAGACGAAGTTACACTGACAACAAATACCGGGTGCAAGCTTGTATTGAGAGATGTAAGGTATGTTCCGGACATGCGCCTTAATCTCCTATCCAGAGGAAAGTTTGATGATGCGGGAATGATCAACCATTTTGGTGGTGGAACCTGGAAGCTGGCCATGGGTAGTATGGTTGTCGCGCGAGGACGAAAAGAAGTCTCACTATATTACAAACAAGGACGAATTCACAAGGGAGAGGCAAATTTTACTCAAAACCAATCAGATTTGGAGTTGTGGCACAAAAGACTTGGCCATATGAGCGGGAAGGGATTGCAAATCCTCGCAAAAGATGAACATCTTTCTAATGTTAAAGGTAAAACATTGAACCCTTGCAGAGATTGTTTGGTTGGCAAACAACACAGAATTTCATTCGGAAGATCCTGTATACCAAATCAAAGAAAGCATATGCTTGATTTGGTACATGCTGATGTGTGTTCCATGAGTGATCGATCTATTGGAGATGCGTATTATTTTGTGACATTCATTGATGATCATTCGAGAAAGGTGTGGGCATATATGTTGAAGAGCAAAGATAAGGTACTTGAAACATTCAAGGAGTTCCATGCAAGAGTGGAACGAGAGACAGGTCAAAAGTTGAAGAGTGTCCGAGCTGATAATGGTGGCGAATACCGTGGTCCATTTGAAATTTACTACAAGTCAAATGACATCAGGCTCGTGAAAACACCTCCTAAGAACCCTCAGTTGAATGGAGTAGCTGAAAGAATGAACCATACCATTGAAGAAAAAGTGCGATGTATCCTCTCTCATGCCAAGCTCTCAAATACGTTCTGGGGAGAAGCTGTGAAAACTGCAGTTGACATTATCAACGTGTCACCGTCAAGCCCTTTAAAAGGAGGTATCCCAAATGAAGTTTGGACGTATAAGAAGGCATCTCACAATCACTTAAAGGTGTTTAGTTGTCTTGCAAATGTCCATGTGCCCAAGGACGAAAGAGGCAAACTTGACTCGAAAACCATGAAATGCATCTATCTTGGCTCACTTAAGGATGAGATGGGTTACCGGCTATGGGATCCAGTCAACAAGAGAATTGCGAGAAGTTGAGATGTCGCGTTTTTTGAAGAACAGGCAATAGAAGACTACAAGAAGTCTCCAGTTGTGGTCCGACTTCCTGATCCTATCCTATCACCTGCAGTCCAAGATAATGGCTGTGCGAATTTCGAGCAAGCAGTCGAAGAAACCATAGAAAATGATGAGTCTCAAGTTGATACGAGTGAGGTTGAAACTGAGGAAACAGTCAGGTACGACGTTACGCTCGTGAGAGAATACCTTCCACCCGATATCCCGAAGATAAGTTTGTGACGCTCACAGAAGAAGGTGAACCACAAGACTTTAAGGAAGCTATGGCTTGTGACCATAAAGAAGAGTGGGAGATGGTTATGAAAGATGAGATGCAGTCGTTACACGATAACTGCACTTATGATTTGGTAGAGTTATCCAAAGGGAGAAAAGCTCTTAAATGCAAATGGGTATAGAAGCTCAATACCGAGAAGAACAGCGTAAAACCAAGGTATAAGGCACGAATCGTCGTCAAGGGATGCAATCAGAAGAAAGGCATCGATTTTGACGAGATTTTCTCACCTGTTGTGAAGATGTCATCTATACGAGTGGTGTTGGGTCTTGCAGCTAGTCTTGACTTGGAGGTCGAACAACTAGATGTTAAAATAGCTTTCCTACATGATGATCTAGAGGAAGAGATATACATGGAGCAACCAAAGGGGTACGTGGTCCCCAGAAAAGAGAATCTAGTGTGTAGACTCAAGAAGAGTCTTTATGGCCTCAAGCAAGCACCACGTCAGTGGTACAAGAAGTTCGAATCCTTCATGACACAAAATGGGTTCAATAAAACCCCGACGGATCGCTGTGCCTTTATGAAGAGGTATAATAGTGCTGATTTGATCATACTATTGCTCTATGTTGATGATATGTTGATTGTAGGACAAGACAAAAAGAAAGCTGCAGCACAAAGAAAGCCTTGAGCAAGTTCTTTGCCATGAAGGATTTGGGACCCGCAAAGCAAATTTTGGGTAAGAAAATTACTCGTGACCGGTCAAAGAAGATTTTATGGGTATCTCAAGAGAAATATGTCGAAAAAGTTCTAGAAAGTTTCAACATGCATACAAGCAAGCTGGTTCATGTACCACTTGCGGGACATTCCAAGCTGACGAAGGAGCAGTGTCCCCAAATTGAGAAAGAGACAGAAGAGATGAGATACATTCCATATTCATCCGCAGTTGGTAGTCTAATGTACGCCATGGTATGTACCCGACCTGACATTGCATACGCAGTTGGTATTATGAGTCGTTTCCTATCAAATCCAGGAAAAGACCACTGGGCTACTGTAAAATGGATTTTTCGATATCTCCGTGGAACAAGCAAGAGGTGCTCGTGTTTCAGAATGGGGAAGCCAGTGTTAGAGGGGTATACAGACTCAGATATGGCAGGAGACATTGATTGTAAAAAGTCTACATCAGGTTATGTGACTACTTTTGCAAGGAGAGTTGTGTCTTGGCAATCCAGGCTCCAAAAATGTGTAGCTCTTTCTACTACGGAGGCCGAGTACATTGCAGCGACATAAGCTTGCAAGGAGATGTTATGGATGAAAACATTCTTTGGTGAGTTGGGCCAAAAACAAGAGAGGTTCTTGTTGTATTGTGATAGTCAAAGTGCAATTCATTTGGGCAAAAACTCAACCTATCATTCCTGGTCCAAGCACATTGATGTTCGCTATCATTGGAGACGAGATATGTTGGAGGAGAAACAGTTACACTTGGTAAAAGTGCACACCGACGATAACTGGTCCGACATGATGACCAAGGTGATTCCGACGAAAAAGTTCGATGAGTGATGTGGTGTTGTCCCGTAATTAGGTCGGGAAGGGGGATATTTGTTGGGTTCCCTCCCCAATTAATGACCCAACATTAAGGAGTATAAACTTCTCCATAAACATGAATATGGGGAAAGATGTTTTCATGCGTTTACATGAAAATGTGAATGCATATGGAAGGAAGTTTCATGTATGCATTTACAAGGTGAAGTGTATATGACAACTAAACCTCCAAACATAGAATAGTGTACACTTATGACTAGGTGTTACCTATTCATTTTGGGGAGTTTCTAAGAGTTGAGGTTTAGCTATATATACCCTCAACTTGGAGAAGATTATTCATTCTAGCCACACAAAAACACAAGTGTGAGAGAAAGAAATCCTCCAAAAAGAGAGCCACTTTTGAGTGAGAATGCACCACCACAAGTTTGGTGAGTAATACATATTGTAATCCATCGTAGAGAAGTGAGAGCAATCCTCTAGTGCGCTAGAGACGGCAAATACTTGTAATCCTACTAATTCATATAGTGGAAGAATTCGGGCTTAGACTGGTGGATGTTTCCCCACATTGGAGTTTTACCACCTAAAAATTTCTCGTGTCTCGGTTTTGTTGGTTTTTCGCATACGAAATATATCTTAGCCCATTTTAATCACACAGAGAGGGAAAAGTAAATACGTTTCCACTACCCGTCTTTTCCCAACATGATATGCTCACGTGTGAACCTTGAAAGACACCACTTTATAGTGGTATTCATGTTGATGTTGGTGTTTGGTAAGTAAATTATAATGAACTATAATAGAGAAAAACATGGTAAGGTTAAAATTGGCGCAACAAGCCAATAAGGGAGGAGGAGAGAGCGTAATGGGTCATCCGAATCACCCAATCCAAAATAACTCTTTTTCAGGAGATTTGGTGGTGATGTATATGTGAGTTATGACCGCGATGAGATGGTATAGATAAAGATTATTGAAGCAAATTTGAGTCGGAATTTTTATTAAATGTATCTAAATTGAAGTGTAATTTCCGAAGATGTAAAGCATATTTAAAATACTTATTTAATTTTATGGTTTATTGATGCGTTGAAGATAAGTCTTCGGCTGTTGTTTATGTATTTTTATTAATGGTTTTCAAAGTAATTACTAAATGGTGTTTTCTTTTGAAGATCTACAAAACTTTATTGTAAACATTTTGCTTCGTTTGACAATAATGTTCATGATAGGTCACCGTGAGAAAGATTGCTACGGCGGTAACACATCCCAAAATTAATTTATGCGATATTCTATCTACTTTCAAGTTGCCCAATGACCACTTGGAGATACTCTCCCCATCTCAACAAGAGTTCCCTTCTTTATTTTGTACATACCTAAAAGTATTAAAGTCATCCCCATTTCAAAACTTAATATATTTTGTAAGTTTTACTCTCATCTCCATTTCCCCTTTTACCAACAAATCATAAACAACTTAACAACTAATCCCAATTTCCAAACATCGGCCAGTCGGCCACCTCCAGCAATAGCCTCCGTCGTTGTCATTCACGGCCACAGACACGTCGCCGACCATCACCGATGACACGGGCAAGTCGCTTACCCATCCTCAATTTTTTATCTCTTTCCCAAGCTCCCTCTCTCTCCACCCAAACTCACCTCCCCGGTCGTCGACCAACCCACCACCTCCGGCCGATTGAACGATTAGTCAACCTATGTCCGCCGACCAACCTGCCTTTTTAGGCCCGCGTCTCAGACCTTCCTCATAGTGCAAACAACGTCTCCGACGCTAGCTCTCGCCTTTGATCTCCCTTCCATGTCAACAATGGCCAGCAACCATTCTTATCACATCATCGACACTTCACGAGGGCTAAAGACGTCTTATGAAGGGTGGGGTGTTTGAAGGAGTGTAGTCAACCCCTTTGAGGTCCTATGTTTGGGGGTTCTAGAAGTGTGAATTTGGATTTGTAAACAGTTTGATTGAAATTCTAGCTAGTGTAAAACAAATGACAAGCCCAAACCCCTCATTTTGAATTCCTACACCCTCTCTCTTCTCAAACCTCAAAATCTAGAAAAATGTGAGTTTTACCAAACATTGGATTTATATTTGAATTTCACATTCTCAAATGATGGACTTGAAATTATTACAAAGTCCTAAATTCTTGTTTCCAAACGCTAACTCAGTATTTGATTAGCAAATCATAGATTGATGGAGGTTACAAATCCCCCCTCCCCCCTCTCACAAAAAATTAACTGGTTTTAAAATAACATTCTTGAGACTTAACCAAATCTGAGAGAAGATACCCTAACAATAAAATTTACTAGTGCAGTCCATACCATCCATTGCTTTGAATCTACTCGTATGAAATAAGATGAACTGTGTGTTTGGTTCACCACCAAAGTATAACATGCATGGCATCTATTTCCTATTCACATGAACAATTCCTAACTGGACTCATCAAGTTCACAAAGTTATTTCAGAATAAGAGTTGGTTATTATAGTTGTAAATTTGGATCTAATATGAATTATATCAATGATAATACAAAAATGTTGCCAATGTTTCTTAAACCATCAAATAAAAAAGACGGTAGGTTAAGTATATAAAGTTTGTACATTTGAATCCACTTAACCTTAGTCATACATAACTCACGAAGTCACGAATAAGAAAGCAGTAGCTAACAGAGTTGACAGATAAACAAGACTAGAACATGAGGTCAGTTTTAAAGCAGGTACAAGCAAATAACAAGAGAAGCAGTCTAACCATTCATTTGAACGATAAAGGAGCTTTGCCAGGGCTAGTGAGAAATAAATGATTCGATGCCGCACATCATCATCATCGTCACATCATGATCATAATCATAATACTGATAATAATATTAATAATAAAAATATTAATCACCTTTTTAAAGCCCGGAGTAATTATTAAGGTAAACGTTTCAGAAGCTCATCCTCGGGTTTGATTCCGCCCCCATCAGGTCTCCTTATTCTGCCGACACCCCCCTTCAACAGCTAGGGTTTCCTCCGCCGCGGCCGCAAGAACCACCGCAGCAGCAGTGGAGATGCTGATGAAAATGAAGGCTGAGATTGACGCCTCTTTTTCATCAACGAACTCCTTTCGCTCTCAACTCTCCAATCTTCCCCTCTCAATCACCAGGCCCTAAAAAGAAAAGAAAAGAAAAGAAAAAGAACAGAAATCTGATATCGACATGAGACGCATACTCTTTCTACCCAATGTCACTAGTATACTCAATAAAATTAAGTTCTCTCGGTATGGTTGACGAAACATGCAGCAAATCTGTTTCAATGAACCAAAAACGAATAGGAAAAGAAGAACTGTCATGGAACTGAAGGTGCACTACAGGATACTACCAAACACAAGCATCACCATTCACCATTTTCCCGCTTTCAAATCGGGAGTGGAGGAAAGATCTAAGAAACGAAACTATTGCTCGAAAATATCATATATAAAAAAATAATAATAATAAATCACCTGCGCTCGGCGAGCCCTGCCGTCGTGGAAAACTGCATCCGCGCGACGGACCAGAGAACAAGGGAGTTCGAAAATAGACTGAGGGCGGCGTGTGGGGAAGATGCCCAAGGGCATCTGAGAATGATTCGAGCCGCACTGTCTTTTCTCACTTCGGCGCACAGCGTGCCATTGGTAGAGGTGCGCTTGAAGTGTGGGGTGTGCTGCCCCTAGGCGGGGAAGTGAATAGTACCCGAGACATTCAGATCAGAGGAGACCTCGTACGGTACGTGGAGCGAGCTCCCGGCAAAGTGGCAGCCGCAGGGGAGGAATAGAGGAGAAAAGAGGGAACGAAAGTTACCCTAATTTTTCCTTTTCTGATGATATGATATGATATGATTTTATTTATTTTAGGGTAGATTTTTTTTTTTTCTTTTTTGATGTTATTTTTATTATTGTATTATATTTGATCCACACAACTATGCAATCTCTCCCACTAACCCTCTCTTTCCTTTGACTGAGATTGTGACTCTTTTCTTTCATTAAACTAACGATTGATTGAATTTTGTGACTCCGTAGTTCCTTATTTTCTTAAATTTCAAATCGTCGTCAGGCTCGGCCCTCCAATTTTAACTGTCCAATCCTATTCTTATTTAGAAGATCGTTTTTGCTTGCTTTGTAACAGTTCTATTTAGATATAGATTACAGAGAAACATCCCAACATTCAAAAAAATGCATTGAACGTAGTCGTTGGCGGAATGGCGGGTAGGGTTACTGGAATAAATAAACTAAGAAAAAAGGGTGGGGGACCGTACACTCCACAAACAAAGTTGGTCCACTTTGCCTAATTTTTCTGTTTGTTTACTCCTTTTCTCCCTCTGTCTGCATGCTTTCCCACGTACATTGGCTCCTTCTCACTTTGTTTTCTCTAACCTTTTACTGCATGTTTGTTTGTGACTCGTGCTGCGCAAGTGGAGGAGTATTTGTATATTATTACTATTATTTGTGTACTACCAACACTCATTCAACAGTAGCATACTAGCTAGTATAGTAGCATTAGCATGTGTTAAAGTTCTTGCTCGTTTAGGGTTTGGCTCATATGGAGTTAGGGGTTACTCGAACATCTTAATATAACGGAAACTGGGCATTAACCACCCAACCAAAGACAATTTAAGATTGAGAGTCTATTATCACTAGTTCGCTACACTTTTACGAATGACGGCTTTGAGTTCGATATATGACATTCTCCATCCGATCCTTTTAAAAGTCGGGAGTTCCAAGGAATCAAGGATACTAATTCAAAAGAAAGTATTAGATGAACAACCAGGCATTAACCGGTGCGGATCATTGTTCAATTATTTTATTTTTTAAGGAACATATTTTTTGGAAATGATTTATGAATGTCATATGATTGGTGAGATATATGAAATAGGTGATCCGCACTTGGCATTAACCTAACACGTCTTCACACAATCGCCAACAAAGAATCTAGAGATCGAAGGACATTTTGAATAAGAAGTACATACAAATTCGGATTGATACTATAGTCTATAGACACTTTTTTTCAAATTAAAGTATACTGGTATTGCTCAAGAAATTAAATGCTAATTAATGTCACTATAATGACTCGTATAACATATTGCAGATTAATTCCTTATACTCACTTGACTAAAAAAATGTATGTTAGTCAACCGTAGATAATGCTAAAAAACAATTTACACCATCCATTTTTTTAATTAGATATATTTTATAAATTATATTACATATAACAAAAAAAAATAGAAAAAAATGGTTAATTGTATTAATTTAAATTTTCATGCTTACGTGTATATGGTACAAACTATATCTAATATAATTTAATAATTATTTACTTAAAAAAATATTAATTAAGTTATTTCAAAAGGATTTGTTATGGTGCTTTGGGGTAGGCACCCTAGAACTCCTCTCAAATTAAATTAGGTGGAGTAAGATGGATGAGTAGTAATGTCATGATAGAGAGCCTTACCTAACTCTTTTATATAACATTTTTCAGGCAACAAACACAGTAAATGCTCTCCTCCTTTCTGATGATAACTGCTGATGAACATTTTCTTTGGTGTTGGTTCTCAGTTTCTCACTTCATACAAACTACATGATCGTATGAATGCTCTCAAAAATAAATGAAAATTATCAGTGATTTCCATTACATGAATAAATGCTAGTGCATCACAAATTTTACTAAATGCATAATTAATAGTTGACCAATAATAACAATATCTAGTTTTTGGACCCGTGAAATCACGGGTTTAACCTGAGTTAGGCCCTGTATGATAGGACTTAATAAACTGAATATTCAGATCAGATAATATTTATTCAATTCAGACCAGAGTCTTTCAAATCAGATCAGAGGCATTCAAATCAGATCAGATTTAAGTAATTTGATCATAACATAATCAGATCAGATCAGAGTCATTCAAATCACATCAGAGTCAATAAAATCAGATCAGATTTATTCAAATCAAATCAAATCAAATCAGAAAGATACAGTCCTATCATACAGGGCCTTATACATTTTAGTCCCTCGTTGCTCTTGTCGTCTGTGTAACACCCCATACTTTTTGAGAATTTATCTAATTCGGGTGTTACTAATTATATTGAATTTAGGATCTTGCGGTTTAGTTTTGAGAATTTATATAGTGATTTTCGGATTTTAAAAGGGTGAATATTTGTTTTGTTATCCATTAGTGATCTAGGTTGTGGAATTGGATGATACCATTAAGTTTATTGAGGAGCTATTACTTAAGGAATGTTCGGTTACATTCTCAATCCATTGCCGTTTCGATAACTTTCTTAATCGTGAAGAAACGTTTTCTTAGTCGTTAAGTAATCTCTTAACGAAACCCGGAACAAAATTGTGATTATTTCATTATATCATTTGAGGAGCTTTACTTGGTAAATATGAAGTCAAATGTCACAAGTTACAAGTCCATTCTCAACTTACACAATCTCAATCTATACCATTTTAGAAGTTTGTGAGTAGTGTCGGGATTACAAACCGAGTTAGAATGCTAAAGCCCGAGTGGTCGAGACCTAAAGGAAAGCTTGAGATAAACATAAGACACGGCATGCTCCTATAGGACCGAGTCCTTGAGCTGCTTGCCGCTTAAAGAGGACAGGCAGCTGCTTCATTTTCAATCTCCTGTTTCTCCTTCGTTAAGAAATCAATTGGAGTGAAACAAAAGCCAAACTTCAACAACTTTTCGTTATCTACAAGTTTGTAGAAGGCATCGAGTTCATATATTGCCATTTAGGGCATCAAAAATCTAGTTTACTCAAAGGTGTCCTGATGTGTTCTGTTTTGGACCAGTTTTGGTGTATTGGTCATAACGCCTTCATTAGGTATGCTCAATCCTTAATTCTTGTTTATATTTACTCTCAAGATCTTTGGTAACAAACTCCAATTGGTTAATTTCATTTTCATTATGATTTAGTTGCCTAAATCATGTCCTAAAGTGAACCCTTGTTTCGTTGTTCTTCCTGTGAGTATCATGAACATAGGGCCTTCGTAATTTGATCATAAAAGCCTCATTACTTCATGTTTTTGATTGAAACAAAACCCTAAATTGAACTTCAGTTCAAGATCTTGATTTTAGGCTTTTGAAATGCTTGAAAACCTGTCGTTATGATCATGTTATAGTTCCTAGAAGTTGGATGCGCATTTAGTACTCTGTTTTGGAGCAGTTGTGGTATTTGGGCTATAAATCCTTTGATACTTAATGAAAGTTAACGTTTGATGTGTTGAAATACTCCTAAGAGGCAGTGTTACAAGTTACAGTTGGTTTTGTGTCTAAAAGGTTAGGAATTCATTACCAATCATCGTCTAAATATCAGTCCTGTGTTCTGAAACATGAAACAAGGGTAGGCTATTGTTATATTGGATTTTGACAAGTTATACTTTGTTTCTTTGGGAGATTTTTGGTGAGTTGAATACTGATGTATAGTGATGTGATGTACCATGATTATATGATTCGTTGGAGGCTGATTCATGGAGGTTTTGGATGCTTGGTTCGCGGTATGGAGCTGTTGGGGATAGTTAAGAGTTTTGTGAATTCAAAGAGGTTTTGTTTGCCGATTGTGAGAAGGATTATTAAGGAGAAGTTAAGCGTGCGTGGTAAGAACGTTAACCCTCTTGAGCTCGAGCATGTTTTCATATATCTTTTGGTGATCCGACTTTCAGTTCATGTCATCTATATTGCAATTGACATATAGCTTTTGTGATCCGGCAATTCATTTCATATTATATATGTTGCAATATATACTCATATCGTCTCCAAGTTTGATGAAGTCGGATAATTGAAATTCTACCAAATGGGAAGGGGCTTGACCCCTCAGTTATATATTTGATTTTGTACTCGTCTTTGTTTGGTATTCGGCTCAGGCTTACGTTGTTACATGAGATGGATTCTATGAATGAAATAATGTATCTAAGACGGATAAAATGGGTATCTTGAATAATGTTACATCACAATCTGCTAGAGCAGGCGTGACCAATGCTGTCCGTCTGGGAGATACTAAAACACCTCTGATCATGGTGGACTTATAGGCTGGGTTAGCTACCAGTCGCCTATTAGACTTCCTCCTAGAAGGGTTACATCCTACTGGCTCTCTAGTGAGGGGTGTGCACACTCGGGTCTATAGGGAGGTTTGAGGGGAGCTCTAGTAGCGTGTTGGGGTAGGACCCAATCACGAAACCGGAAATATAATTGTTGATATATATATAATGAACTGATTGAATCTCAGCCTTGAACTTTTGTTGTGATTCCGTACTTGGCTTTCTTTGACTAAGCGTTGCTTGATCAGCTACGCGCCATGAAGGCGCGTATCTTCTTTTCCTTATTGTTCTGCATGCTTTTGAGTTCTTACTCAGCCTTTGCTGACGTTCTTTGTTTGGGTTTGTCCCTACCCTATTTTGGGGCCTGTATCATTCTTTGTGATGCAGTTGGCAGGTCTACTTGAAGTGAATTGTTGCATGGACGTTTGTGCATATCATAGGGGCTAGCATGGAATATATGATACTACGGTTGAGTCACTTTGATTAGTTGTACTTGTCATTTCAGTTGGGATTAGGTTTTGTAAACTTGACTTCTGTCAACTCGTTATCATTTATGTAAATAAGTTGGTTTAAATTTTAGCAGGTTTTGAGCCTTGCAGTTGACTCAGTAGTCAATTGCGGCATAACAATCCTAGATTTTTGTATAATTAGATCTGGTCAAAATTTTGGGTTGTTACAGTCTGATCGTTTTTAATATTATTATTTTTGTTTGTTAAAAGCAAGCCTTTCATTTGACGATATTGTTGGACTGTGATTCGGAATTGAATTACTTATCTTTGATGAAGCAATGATGGTGGTACACTCACCCATTATATTATTCAAATCCCATATTCAAATCAAAACCATCATCAACAATTTGCAACATTTTGTTTTTAAATCAAGCTTTGCTTATCAAGAAAGGCAAGTGTGATTAGATTCATATCTTAAAATTGATTTGCCCCTGCCCAGTGCCCTCCGTCCTCCACTGACGACGTCCACACGACAACCCCTTCACAGCAGTTCACACCCTAGCCGACGGCCCATCCACCATCGCCGAGTTACGGATTCAGTTTGTCTACCGGCTTGACCCGACCTGCCCATCGACTTGACCCCAACCATTGACCTGACCTTTGACTTGACGCGACCTACCCCGACCACCGTCGGTCATAAGCATCACATAGAATTTTTGTTGATGAGCCATCGAAACTGTTAAGAGCAGTATAGGTTTTCACTCAATGCAGTACGCGAAATTTTATGCTTTGCACCTTGTATATATTTCTTCGATGAACAACCTGCGAAATTTTGTATATTCGATATAATTTTTTAGGGACTAACTCAAGGGCTAAACGACATTAGTATTTTATAGATATCACATTTGAAGATTTGATAAAGATCAGATTTTGTACATCCATTTTTAACTGCCTCTGAAAATGCTTAATGTCAACATTCAAATTTCTCCCTATGGCTATATCATCTAGAAGAGACAAATTAACAATAACTCCATAAGAACATTCACTCAAGGTGACAAAACGTTTCAAATTCATTGTAGAAGCATAAGATAATATTTGTAGCAGATATTGAAAGATGAGAAAGGATTTTTATTCAAAACTTAAGTCAAAATAGGTGCTAATAACTTGTATATATCTTGTACGACTATAGTTCTACATCATCAGAAAAATACCATTCAGGTCTGCACAATGGAAGACACTATTGTCAGATAACATCAACATACAGTCCCCAATGCAGTAAGATATTTTCGTTAATCACCAAGAAAGGGGGCCAGACCTGTCTTTAATGCTGGTAAGTGGAGACAAAATCTTGCAACCACTGCAACAGTAGTGTCGTGAGATGTGACTAATTGAGCAATTGTGTAATTTACTCTAGTGAATGTTCAAAATGAAGAAACTTTGTTCAAATTCTGTCATACATCTTAGCCAAAGTTCTTTCCTTTATATTTTGCCTTCCAAAGATAGAATTAGCAGAGGCATTTAGAATTCATGCCTACACTGATACATATGATTTTTAGTGACAGCTGAGAATTTTGTTTCATGTATAGGTGGGTAGTGCTTACATTATCGACCTTTAGCAATTTGCTGACACCGAAAATTTCCTGCAACTGTTGTCGAACCGACCATAAGGGATTTGTTTTCCTTCTCTTGACAATTTTACAGCTTTTATCTCTTTTACATCGAAATCATACAAAATAAGAACCAAACTACTAGAAATGAAGAGGACAATGCTTGGGAAGGATGTAGCATTTTGTCCAAGCATTTTGTTAAAAACCTCATCCATAGTTTCTGTTTAATGCTGCTCAGTAGAAGATAGAAGGAACTTTCTGTTCTTGTAGGTAGACGTCTGTGCTGGCTTACTAACATGAAGATTGATGAATGGTTAAGCAACATAAATATTGATAGGGAACTCCTGATCACCCACAACTAGCTAGATAGTGAGTGCCTTCTTCGACCACCATTAGACCATCTTCGTCAGCTCTGCTTAGGTGCTCACAAGGGCTTAGTTCAAACTTCATTTCTGTTCGATCTCCTGCTTTCAGACTTACACTCTGGAATCCAACTAACTTCTTTATTGGACTGCCATAACTCGCTTTCTCCTGCCTTGTGAATAATAGGACCGGATGCTTTCCTTCCACCTCTCCCTCATTTCCAACTCCAACTGTTGCTGAGAATTTCATGGCTGTGCATGAGTCTGACTCCATATCAGATACTACAGCATACCGAATTGAGTTATTCAAATCTTTTACCGTTTTGATAGTGCCTACTGAGTTCATATGGAGATTCGTCTGAGGAACTGACGTAAACTTGTATGAGTAGGATGCATAGCTCAGGCCATGGCCGAACTCGAAGACTTTCCTGCCTCGGTAGAACTTGTAAGTCCGCCCTGGGTACCTTGTCATAGGGTCTGCTCTCATCCTCATGTCTGTCATTGGCACTTTCGCAAATTGTTTTGGATACCAAGTCATCGGTAGTCTTCCACCTGAGAATTAGTATGTGTTAGCCTTTCCTATCTAAGGGCTCTGCACCAAGGAAAATTAAGTCTAATCTTCACCTACCTGGGTTGTGATCTCCGAAAATTACTTGTGCAAGTGCAACACCACCTGCTTGGCCAGGGTAACCAGCCCAGATTATGCTGCCTATATGAGCGTCCACTTTGGCAAAGCTAACATCCACAGGACCCCCACATAGTAGCACCAGCACCACTGGCCTCTTTGCAGCTCTGGCCACCTTTCGGATGAAAATTTGTTGTTTTCCTGGCAGAATTAGGTCTGTGCGGTCGTGGTCCTCCCTTTCCTGTGTTAGATCCAGCGTGCCATGATCAGAACTACATAGTCTGCACCCTTTGCAACTTCCGCTGCTTCTTGGACAGAAGCAGATGAACATGCCACATTATCACATCCTGGGTGGTATCTGCACAATAAGATGAACAGATGAATCGAGTTAGTGCAAGGAACTTAACTTGCAGGTACCTTTGCTAATCCAAAGCCCGCCCATCCGTAAGCTTGGTTGGTAAGTTACTGTACAGAAGACGTTTTACTTTTCCCGGGTAGCAAGTACCTTGTATTCTTTACATAGTTCTCCAATGCTTGAAGTGGGGAAATGGACATGCAAGGAGGACCATGGTAGTTGCCAAGAAGCTTTGTAACATTATTGGCATTAGGGCCTATGACTGCAAGGGACACGGTTTTCCTCTTAGAGAGTGGGAGAAGCTTGTCGTTGTTTTTCAGGAGAACAATGCCGGATTGTGCAGCTTCAAGAGCTAAGGCCTGATTCTCTCTGGTGCACACTTGGTTTGGGCCGATGTTTCCATATTGAAGCTTGTTAGGATTACCGTCAAACAAACACAACCTCATTCTGACAACAAACAAGTTTACAAGTGCCCTGTTAACATCTGCTTCTGCTACTTTCCTTTCTAACACTGCTGATTTTGTGTGTTCTTTCAAGTAGGAACCGCAGTTGACATCCATCCCTGTGCATTTGTAGCAATATTTACATCAATAACATGTTGGATCAAAAATCAAAAGAAAGAATAGCAGGTGGTAAGTGGAGTACGCTATTAATACCAGCTTTTAGGACATCGGCTACTGCATCTTCAGGTACTTTTGCATAACCTTGAGCGTCATGGATGATGGATACTGCATCACAGTCTGATGTAATGTACCTGATGCAGTGCTATAACTGTTAGGCTGACATCTAATACTGCGATATTTGTGCTGAGAAAAGAGGGGGAGTCATTAACATGTATCTTGCTGTTCTGAGAAAAAAGGCCCTTGCTAATATTCTGATTAAGATGATGGAAGTGGAATGTACCCATCAAAAGCCCATCTTCCTCGCGCTGTTCTGGTTAAGAGATTGTAATCAGCACAATTAGGAACGCCATTGACACGGTTATATGCACACATGATTCCACTAGCTCTTCCTTTGTGTATGCAGCTCTCAAATGGAGGCTGGTATGTATCTGCCAGATCTTGTGCAGTCACCTACAGTTAATAGTTCCCCATGAAAGTAGAAAGGCTAAGCTCTTTGTTACGAAACACGAAGAACAACAAAGTGTGGTGCATGTATAAAATATATAGCAAATTCCATAACTGGTCATTCAGATATTGAAATCGTCTAATATAGTTTGTTTTGTACATGTCTGCACCCCATCAGTGCACCTGGCCATATGTGAATGCTCTTATTTCTGGAACTCCTGAAGTTCAGCAGATATATTTCTATTTCTGTTTTTCTCTTTCTTTTTTTCTCTCTTTTTTTTTTCGTTTCAGGAGGCTTTACACGACAATACCGATGCAAACGTGTGAGGTATGCTAGATTGCTAGCCACTTCACGATGCTTTGCATCATGCACACAAAAAAACAGATGAAATGGTGGAGTTAAGGGTGATCTTGTCACTATTTCAACTATCCTTGTATGTGCTATGACAAATCATCGTGCAACGGCTAACAATTCTGCAAGCGGCAGAAACGGGTATGGTTAGGTTTCCAACCCTGGTCATGAACAGCCCCAACCATCTTATCAATTGGAAAATTAATCTGTAAGAGTTTTGCAGTGTGTACAGTTCACTGTAGTCCTGCCTGAGTTTGTTTTGCTTCACGTCGGTGGATTATAAATTTATAATATAACCGAAGTAGTATATAATACTGAACATGTCCCTAGATATGCTGTTAAAAAGCACTAATGAGACGCTATTTTGAGTCAAGAAAGAATCTTTGGACTACGTCCTCCCCAAAAATCATGCGAGTGTTAGTACCACTAATCACAAAGTTACAAGAATAGATGGATGGATTATTATGGCGTGGGTGAGCTATTATTACATGGCCCACGCTCCATACTCCATAGTGCATGGTTCATTTTCGGATTGTTACGGACACTTAACACTTCAATTTAGGTCAAGACGTAGAATTTGAAAACTAGTTGAGACCCGTGTCAGATACTTGTACCCGAGTTTGAGCAACATAGGTCACAACTCACAACCACGCAAGCACACAAAAGGAGTGAGGAGGATAGTAAGATTTGAAGAGAATGTAGAGAGGAGAGGGAGGAGAGAAATATAACATGAAAGCTTGAGTATTTCCATTGATATGAATCGGTTTATATACAAGTACAAGAGAATCAAAACATAATCATAACTCCTATAATTATGCTACTAACTTAGGTAAGAATTGATCATTACTCATAATACAAGGCTAAGCTAGGAAGGTAAATATATCACAAATCAATTACAATCAATCACAATATGAACATATAACTTTATACTAATCATTCCCTAATAAGATTTACACGGGCATCAAAGGCGTAACGAGTGACATTATTCCAGCGGTCCAAGTTGTAGGCAGTGAAGTGTTTACAGCACGCCGAGGCCTGGAGGTGACCGCGCAACTGCCCTCCGACGAAGGTGTCCCCTTGTATACCTCTAACGTAGTACATTGCGTATTTGCCAGTCACCAAAGGGTCTTCCCCTGGAGTTTCCTGGCCTCTTCCCCATCTTGGGTCCCTAAATATGTTTATGTTTGGTGCCCAAAATGTCATTCTTTTTGCTTGTCCTTGATTGTATACCGCTCTTGCTTCCTTTCCTATCACCTTTATTCATTCCACATAATAAATTTTGTCACCATTTCAATCTTAACTAGGCACATTTCCCAAATATAACAACATTCCCCTGTGTCTTTAAAGTTTTCGCCTTTTCTGAGAGTACTAGATTAAATTTTGGATTTCGATAATCTTTATCCAGTATATGCTAAAATACACCTAAGGTAGTTTTCGAGTAGTTATAGTGAAAATTGCGTCGAGAATGGAACTCGTAGTACTAGACCAAAATAACTAAATCATACACTCCACTTATTATTTTCTTGTACACTAGAGCCTAATAAATTCATTCACCAATCAACCGCCAAAATCACTACTAAAACATCCAATTATTGACTATGTTATCTACTAAGCTTCTATCAGAAGATACAATAATAGAGAGCAATAATGAATGTAGATAGACAAACCTGGCCTATGCGGTACCAAAGGTTGGCATCAAAAGAAGCAGCAGTAAGAATAACTTGAGGGAAGCTAGTAGCACCATGGATGGTTCCCTGAAAAGAAACACCGGGCCCGGCGTCCGCAACACCGTGCAACGCTTCGGACCACCACTCGTAAGCCGGTACGCCGAGCCGAGAGATAGCAGGGGCAGTATTGACCAGCTGCTGCGCTTTTTCATCCAATGTGAGCCGTGCAACTAAGTCCTGAGCTCTTTGCCTTACTGGTAGGTCTGCTCTGCAAAATGCGTAATTTCTGGTGGCTGAATTTGAGGAGTCGCATGCGTATGGTGGTGTCGCTGCGGCGGCGATGTAGGTTAGTGTTAGACTGTTAGTAGTAGTGTGGCGGCGTAAACGGTTGCCGGAAAAGTGGGAGGTTTATTGTGGTGGCGCATTTTTTGTTATGTTGGTGTTTTTTAGTGGAGTGAGTGTTAATGCTAATAAAGAGAGTTATATAGAGTGTGGAACTGTGGATTGTGGTAGAAGCTATAGTGTGAGCTCTATTTGGTCCATCTTTTGTCGATGGTCCCTCTAAAGCAAAAAAAAAAAAAAATCGCCAAATTGTTTTGTAACAACTACGAATTTTAATTCTTATAAATAAATACAGTATACGTCCTACATTTTTTCAGGTTCTTTTAAGTTTGGTGTCAAATCTCAAATTACTACTCCGTATCATATAATTTCTAATCACGTAAAGAATTAATATAAAGCGAGAGAGTTATAATAACAGTTGGATCAAGAGGCAAGTTGGTTGACTCCGTTTCTTGAAGTCTCGAGTTGGAGCCTTGTTGTATGCGCGAGTGGGTTATATATCCGGATAATACAGTTAGTCACCACTCTTCCCCTTCACTCCTCCCTTCACCAATCCACCGCCACCACTTACCTCATTTTTTCCCCCTTTGTATTGCCTATATTACCCCAGAAGTACATCAAACAAACAAAGGCTAATATGGATATTAATGGGGAGGTGGATAGTCTGACGAATGTTGAAGAGAACGCCCCTAAATCCTAATGAGAATTGCTTTCCCAACATTAAGTCTTCACCAGCTTACTCTTATTTTACAACTCAAACAGTTAACATCCATGTTCAGGTTTTCACCAAGTCCAGGCAAAAGCGAGGTACTACAAACCTTCATACACGCAGTCAGACACATAAGATCGGATTACATAAAGCTTATGACGGTCTTTCATTTGTCCATAAAGCATATGCATTTTCTCGCCTCTCAACGGAGTCTGATCCATCTCTTGCTGGCCAAAGAAAACAAACCCAATCCTCTGAGAGACCACACAGGTACTGGAACAGCCGGCGGTCGTGGGGTATTTTCCTTCATGCAACCAAAACATTCCAAAGTTGCTCCGCCTCCAGCCTCTTTCAAGTTACCAGCACTGTAACTCCGAGTTGGCAGAGATTGCTGTCTCAGTACATGCCAATCTGGGCGTATGTGTATACCTCCACCACTCCAAGCAAAATCAGGCTTCTGAAAAAAAAAAAAGAGAACTAAATAAGTTGAAATGAAACCAAATTTCATATAATGAATGACCTTTGAAAAAAATGAAAAGAATATACTCCATATCTCCTACACAAAATGCAAATAATACCCCCATGAAAATTAGGTTTAAAGGCCTAATCTAGGAAGTATCAATCTCACATTTTTAACTGAGTCAAGAAACTCACAGGTAAGAAAAAAGAACACACAAGGAACACATTAGCAACACAAGTACAAAGCTCGCTTTTGAAAGTTCACAGTTCTTAACCAATGGTTGAACATTCTCTAGAAAACATCGGATGGTCTACTAAAGGGACAGCCATCCAGTGTTTCCTCTGGTGGAGACAAATAATTCCACAAGAAGATTTCAGACATTAAACATTCTTTGCAAACATTTCCAAATTCCAAAGCGGCACTGAGGCCTATCACGGCTACACAATCTGTAATGCAAACAACTACATAAAGAGACTCTGAAACTATTAACACATTACAACTCCATCTAGCCAGTCTTCAGGGATATTGATTGAAGACATCAAATGTAAAAAAGTAAAATCAAGTTAAGAATTTAGCAAGAAAAAGAAGGGTTTTTTCTCGGAAAGAATAAATAGGACCTAAGACCATATGGAAAATAAAGGAAAATTTCACTTGACACGGATCAGATGTCACTCAATGACTGTAACTTCAGAATAATCCCTCTATTTGGTTTCAATGTCCAGAAGTCACAAGTATCTCTAGTTAAGTGGTTGGCCAGTCAACTGCATAGCACGAACCTCTTACACACAAAGACGAAATAAGAAATATATACAAAATATCTTACCTTGTCTTTCCCCCAAGGCATGAGAGCACCCGTCAGCAAATCTGTACAAAGTAACACAAACATCAAACAAAATCTCAAAAGCAGGATTGAAGTATCCCTATTTTATTCGCATGCCCCCTCATACTAGAAGGCGAGCATTCTCATCACTACAAATGCCCCCTTAATCCACAATCCCTGACATTTTCAGGACTGCCAAACATTTGGATGTTGAAAAGGAGCATGGTTTTCTTTCCACTGTCGTTCCAAACTCTTGTTCCCTTATTTCTTTGTCTAAACACTCATGTGTTCTCTGTTGTCACATGGAATCAACTTTGAAGACAGCTGTAGCTTGTACAATTTACTTTCCCTCTTGATTCTCACTCTTACTCCTAGTCTAGAATATAAAGCTACAAGAAGTAAGATGGGGAGTATGATTTACTTACTGTTCGAAGCAGGTTTCTTTTCCGGTTGCAAACTAGTTTAAGAATGCAAAAGAACACATGTAAGCAGAAAGATACATTTATGACAACCCATCTAGAACCAACAAACAGGTGATACTTACCAGTTTATATCATCAACATTTACATCTTCGCTTTGCAAACTAAATCCCAAATCCTTCAGCATATTAGAAATAATTGAAGGGACCATATGATTTGGCACATCCTGGTCAAAAGAATAATATACACAGTTTAGAAGGTATTTGATTCATAAGAGTAGTAACAAAACCATCACCCTAGCTGAAAGCCACAAATAACTAACAAATAGTTTCTCTTAGAACTTGGCTGCAAATGTTGGACATGGGTGTGTTTGGCCTAGATTGAAGTGTCATGTCGGACATGCGACATGCAAGATATATGAAGTGCCGAAGTAACAGACTTTCTCAGACAGACAATCCTAGAACATTAGTACAGACCTCACCCACATATACAATGTCAAAGTTTCATAGCTAATATCCCCTCGCTACCTCACACAAAATACTTCAGTGTTTATCCAGATTCATCATAAGTATGGAAAGGACATAGAGACACAGCATTGCCAAAGCAAATCTCTGCGACAAAAAAATCATTAAGCATGGAGCATACACAACAAGAGTATGTTAAAGTTTGTATTATCCCACAGCGACCAACTGTACACTGCCTGAAACCTTTTCGTTCCTAATTGGGATGAGTTTCAGAACACAGCAGCACTAAGAGAAATATTTGAACTTTCGTATATACGCCTATACCACCTACCTCCATCAGTAGGGACAAACGGTAATTCTCTATAGCTGGACGAGCCCTCTCAAAAATTTTGAGCATCACGGCGGCAAACAGCAATGTGCCTTTCTTAAGCTTAAGATCCTGATGTTGCTGAGAATTTGGACTGTTAAACAACTGTAGCTCAGACCTTAACACCTCACATAGCATACTCACAACGCAATGACTAATAGAAAAATCGTCTCTGTTTCTTTCAGTATGTGGTTTCACCAATTTATCCCAAGAAACCATGAGCAAAGCAGCCAACTCCACAAGCTTTCCTTCTTGTAAACAACGCTGAGCCACCATCCGAGTCACTGATGCATCTGATGCAAGCAACTCGACAGTCTTCAATGGTTCCATCTGCCCATTAGATGGAGAAAAATGAGCAAGTATAAAAAAATATCATTAGAATAACTTGCAAAATTCAAGATAACTCACCAATTCAGGGAGGCAGAAAATGTACACCAACTTGAACATGGACTTCGTCGGACTCCAATCACTCACGTAATGATGATGGCTTCAAGTAAAAACAACAATTAGGATGTCAAAAACATCCCAGAAAAAAAATATGGATTATGGACATTAGATCAAAGTGAACTACCTTAAAGCCGACAGTGCAAGATCAAGAGGATACAAGTCACGGTAGTTGGACTGATCATTATTGCACTGCAATTCGGGGCATGCTCCAAGCCGCAGGAACAGTCTTGTTAAACCAGAAGAGAGACTATTGGCTGCAAGGTGCAATGGAAACAATCCATTTTCCAGTGGCTGATTGAGTTGGCTGCTTAAGCCAGGCATTCCTTCCAGAAGCACGGAAGCATCGATCTGTTGCATAGACTTCAGCAGTTTAAATGGGTTAGAAAACCTGATATAAGTAGATTTTTCTCCTTTCGAAATGCTTCCGAGAGAGAATACAGCTTTGTCAGCACGAGTTACGTCTACAAGCTCTTCCTTGACCACATCACCGCCAATATTCTTGCTTACAGCATCCTGCACGTAAATTTTTGTGTCCAACAGAAGCAAAGTTACAGGCACTAAGAGACAAATGGATCTGCACCCCTCTCCACTGATATAACAAAGATCCACTTTATTGTAAAAAAAACACAAATAACAAGCAGTCTAAGAAACCTACTATTGCCTTAGAGGGGAAAATAAATAAATAAAAATTGCGATGTGTCATGTTTCCTATAAAAAATATAGTGAAATATTCAAGAGGGTGGTGATAAACTCTTGAACGATATGAGGATGACAAATGAAGAAGAATTGCAATGGATGTATCAATATGGTGTATCTAATAGTTCAAATAGCGCAAAATAGCTATTTAAGGCTTTGAGGACAGATCAACAAAACTTGGAGCTGATGGAAACACACAATATTAAGTCTCTTATGATGCCCAAGCGACATAATTGGAGCAAAGAGAGCAAGTAGCCAATCTTCTTGTTATTGTGAAGAATGAAACTTACAAACCTATACAAGAAAGAAAAGATGGAATTAAGAAGTCGAGATCAGGAAAAGCAGTCTTCAGAGGTCTTAATGTCTCAGTTACATCATTCTTGTTTCCCCTTCCCTCTTAGTTTCCTTTGAGAAATGTTTGCCTTCTATTGTAGTTTCATACTCTTTTCCCTTCATACATGAATTTTCTACTTATTCAAACAAAAGAATACAGAAGGTTATATCGGAATAAACTATTAAGGGCAAACTCTTGCAAGATGTTTGCTTATATAGATCATTATGTTCGTGTTATGTAATTGTTTGTTCTCTTCTGGTATTCTTACCTTTAAATTGCACTATGCTGCTTTGTTCTAGTGATCTAATACTATCTAATATATTATTATTGTTATCTAATATAAAAGTCGAGTACAGCCCTTCCTTGATGGACACTTGGCACAATTCTATTGGATGAAAATAAATATTATCAAAATATTAGAATATGGAAATTCTATGTAAAATATTAAATAATATGGTAGTTATCAACTAATATATGGAAAACCGGATATGGTAACGATGTGATATAAAGGGTGATGCGATACCGAAAAAAAAATGAAATAGCAACACCGATGACGTGATAGTGGAATGAGAATGAAAAGAAAAAAAAGGGTCACGGGATATGGAATGAATGTAACAATATAACGGGTGGCGTACAAGTAGAAAGGAAATAAAATTACGATGAATTAGTAGACATGATCACATAAATAATAATATAATATGACGGGTGACCAAAGTTGAAAGGAAAAAAATCATGTAAAGCTTCGTTTCAAATAATATTATAATAAAAATAAACCTACATTTGAATGAAACGTATATAAACAATATAAGTAGGTAGCCCGGGTGCGGGCCGGGCACGTAATCTATCTATCTAGTATATTAAAACCTGAAACCAAGTCTTTCCTAGGTTGACACTTGGCGGACATTAATTTAATTTAATAGAACATAAAAATAGCATTAAATACAATTATCGGTTATGATATAGTAATAAATTATCATAGAGTAGTATAATATTTGCTAATTTATGGAAAATAATCATTATGATAATTTATTTGAACAAAAATAAGCCAACATTTTTCTTATAAAACAAGTATAAATAATATAAATATATAGCCCGGGCGTGGCACGAGCATGCAAACTAGTAATAATATGAAACAATAACCTTACCAAGAATATAAAAAGATGGACCTCGAAGAATCAACACTTACCTTTATCATCCACCAAAACATCCCTAGAGCGCCTTCAAATGGTCTTTCGTACACATTCACATATTCCATTGGCAAACCATGGACAGGTGACATCTTGTTTCCCAAAAGGTCTGACATAGATCTACCAATATTTTCAAGTTATATTCAACTTTTTATACAGTAATCATGGCATAATGCAAATACCAAAAATCATTAAAAAGAAGGCAAACCTGTAAGAATGTTCAGCTAGATAATTGTCCAAATAATTCTCAGAAAACCCCGCTATATTGATAATTTCTTCAATTTCTTCATCGAGTGATTCCTGTCAAGTAGCAGAAATAAACAATAAACATAACAATAAATCAACAATCTAGGATTATTGTTCATTAAACGATACATTATCTTAGTGATGAAATCAATAGAAGATGATATTACAAAACAATTTCATATAAAATCCACGTATGAGCACCCAGCGATCTCCTCTTTTTTTTTTTTTTTGATAAGTGAGCACCCAGCTCTCTCTTTTTTCTTTTTTGATAAAAGTTAATGTCCATATGTCCTATATATGTTGGAGTAGCGTGTCTAAAGGTAGTTGAATACATACCCACTTTACGTCTCGTCTAAGCAGAGCTAAAAACTCATCACCAATATGCCCGAAAAGCTCGAGCAACGCCAAGAGAGCATGAAACTTCAACCTATTTTCCGTCCAATCATTGCTTTGGTATAACCAAGTAGATCTAGCATCATGAACAGCAAGAGATGCTGTTTCTTCCAATAGAATGTTGACAACCTTTTCATATCCATCCATAATTACCTTATCCCGAGCAACAGTCAGTAAAGTGATTGCCTGGTTCAAGTTTCCTTCTCTAGCATACTTAACAAACTCTTGCTGGATATCCACATCAGTATGTAGCAGAAGAATTCTCACAGTCTCTAAGCGATCCCTCTAACAGCCAAAAACAAGTACATTCTGTTAGCCAGTGCACGAATATTACATGTATGTATACATATAGGCGTGTGGGCATGACAAATTGTGCAGCCACATCACCTTCCACTAACGACCACAAAATCATGGACACCGCACCATATACCCACACAAAAATTATACTGAGTAGTAGTTAAGATTCGGACTCAATAATTCTTTGTTACACTAATGACAATTCTACCACTAGACCAATAACCACATTTGTTATTACTTGCTAAATAAGTTTCAAAAAAAATTCAGACAAACACACATGAGCCTTATTCCCAAAATGATTTGGGGTCGGCTAACATGAATCGTCCTCTGTAACCGACATTACAAATTCAGAATCCCAAAGAATGCTACCACTACCAGTGTCACTTGCACTAGGTTAAGGCGGTTTTCCCAGTATCTAAATGCAAATCAACAACAACAACCAAACCTTACTCCCAAAATGATTTGGGGCTTAATGCTAATAACAGCAAAGTTAGAAAAAATAAGACACATTATAAGACTTCATCCACCAGTATAACAAGGCTTTAGCAAATAAAATAAAACGTTGCTTCAGTCCGTTCCATTCATCACAATCTACAACTCGGCGACAACACACATTTGGGCGCAAGAAGATAGAATATACTATATAGTGTCCTAAACTATACTCAGGGAGTGGGAGTTGCCACAACCCATAATTGGTCGGACCGTTACCTGATCTGGAAAATTGAGTATACGTAATAGCACGAAAAGTGAATCACAAGGAGACCATGGATGAGCAAAGAACCTGCAAAACGACGAGAGAAATCGCCGTCAACGAAAATGAAGGATAATAAGAATAATTGTAAACAGTTATTAACTCCACTCAGGAATATAATCAGTTACTAAATTACATCAACGACTTCTTTCAAAAAATCATCATCATAAACAACTGTTCTATTATCAGATTTTGCGAAAGCACCTCATGATAACTTTGCATGTTCAACATCATATTTCAACATCATATATCAACATCATTATCTACTGACGTTACACCACTAAACAGGTAAACAAATATAACAAACTATAAAGGAGAGGTATATAGATAGAAAGACAAACCCGGCGTCAACAGCTTCATGGAGAGGTAACTTGCCATTGACTTCCCTATGGTTAGGATCACCAACACCACGACTAAGAAAAAGACTGGCAATCTTGTGAGAACATAATCGAGCAGCTAGTCCAAGAGGAGTTATGGGAGGTTCACCACAAATGTCGAGAATAAGAGGAAGATCAAGGACACCCTTAGTTTCGCCATCAAGGATAGCAGATACACAGTTTACAGAATCACATACGAATAAGCCCACCCACAAGCAATCGACAGAATCCTTGTCTTTGAGATAATTATTACTGTTGATGAGCTCAACAAATTTAGTTCTGTCATCGAATACAGAGGCATACTTCAACTTCTTCTGACAAGATAGAGTATCAAAGTCTGGCATGTGTTCGGGTTTAGGGTAGTCATATATGTTACGATCATTTCGGTCCAAAATAAACAGGGTACTGTGATCATCCCTCCGCCATCCCGGGTACGTCCAGATACCCTCCTGACCACAAATAACAACAATGCAATGAAACAACAAAAACAACACAACAACCAACAAACAACAACAACAAGAAGAACAACACAACAACCAACAAACAACAACAAGAACAACAACAACAACAACAACAACAACAACAACAACAACAACAACAACGATAGGGATTTGGATTTGGTTTGGCTCACAATTCACATAGATAGATCCATTCAATAGAATAGAATAGGATATCAAATTTTGAACGCGACAAGTAAATGGACTCACCGATTCGGCTGCCGACATCTGAAATATGGCTGCTACTAGTATCAGCAAGGGTTTCGGAAATGATTGATGATAGTGCTATGTGAATTCTGGGTATATTGTGTCTTTAGGGCGAGTTAGGGTGTAATGAACTCTCTTTTATTCTCTTTCTTCTTTTGCCCCTCACAAAAACCCCCAAACCCCATTCCCCTAAAAGAAAAAAAGATAAATATTATCCCATGGTTTGCGACAATCTCCACGGTACGCTTGAGTTTCCGATTTGCCCTTAATGCCCTTGGACACGTTATTAACTTATTATGAAGGATATAGGAGATCGGAATAGGTGGGTTTGAGGGGTTAACGAAGTTAGAAGACTTGATAGGACTGCATCTTTCTGAACTGATCTGATTTGAATGTGTTGAAAATTTGATTGAATTTCAACGAATTAGGCTCTGTTGATAGGGCTTATTATAAGTAGTATTTAGATCAGGTCAGAGTCATTCAAATCAGATCAGATTGGATCAAAGTCATTCAAATCAGATCAGATCAAATCAGAGTTGTTCAAATAACTATCAATATATATTTGGTCCATAATCAATATATATCTTATCTTATCTTATCTTATCTTATATATCAATCAATATCAATCAATACCAATCAATATCAATATCAATCAATATCAAGAGAAATTCTATATCAATCAATCAATCTATATACTCCCTCCGTTTCTTTTGTTTCTTTATGTTTCCCTCCGTTTCTTTTGTTTCTTTACGTAAACGTAAAGAAACAAAAGAAACGGAGGGAGTATATAAAAGAGGCATTTTTCAAGAGCATACAAACCTTTTATAAATCCCAAAATCACCACAAAATTTCATTTGGCAATAGAATTTTCTCATAATTTTAAGAAAGATAACGTTAAAAATTATTTTGAAATTAATTGAAAATGTTTTGTTTTGCAAAAGATAATGAAAACATATCCTATCTTTTACATTTGGATGAAAGTTGATCTTAAGGGCTAAAATTATCTTTTCATTTTATTAATTAATTAATGTATACTAGCTATATGCATGTTAACTACATCTATCTATATACTCTAACTACCACTATAAATTGTATTCCCGTACAAATTTATTTCCTTCCTCCATCCTTCTATTCTTTTCTTTTTGTTGCGTTTTTGTTGTGCATTAGTCACGGCTTATCACATATTGATTCTAACGTGCGTTTGTTTCTACTTTGAAGATCTCAAGAGGTTAGATGAATCGGATAGTAAAAAAATAATAAAAACTACACTCGCCAGAAATTTCGTAAAGTTTTGGTATGTTTCTACAACTTGGCTGAAATACTACTGTTAAAATTGTTGGAGGTCATGTTTATTGGAGGACATGGGTCGTGTTTATTTGTTGGAAAGAGTGTACGCTCGAGTATCTTTTCTTTAAGCCACAAGAGAAGCAATTACCAAAATTTCGACGTATTTGTCACATTTACCTTGCTTGGAGGTGCAAGCAATAGCCGTGGACTTATGCGCAACAATCATGCTTATAATTTCGGATTGATGGGTTATTCTTATATCGAGTGATGATACGCCCAAATTGAGTGGCTCCATAAGTTGTCGAAAGTGACGAAAAAACCTTTACAAAACAGGTGGTCTCAAAGCATTTCCATGTAATACATACTATACAGCCAATGTATATATGTTATATTCTTTTGCACCCCATTGTTTTGTAAACTTGATCGAGCATCAAAGGGAATTCTAACTAAGTAAGTTTTGTTTCGGTACGGTGCCAACATGAATTCAGTTGTTCACCATGAATTGTACATGTGCATATATTGATGTATTAACAATTTAAGCGACATTTGACTCTTTTTTTTTTTTGATGTTAAGTGACATTTGACAAAGACCATTGGTGTATAATATATACTCCGTATAATTAACCATGATATGTATGGTACATCAGTACATACGTGCATATATTGATTTGTTTACAATTAGCATAATTATTGAAAGCCAAAACTTCCTTTCTTCGGCTGTGTTAAGTTTAGATTGACACATTATTGCTACTTAGCTTTCGCTATCTGTAGGTGCCATTGGAAGAACAAGTCGATGGGCCCAATACAAAGGCCATTCTCATTGGGATTCAGGGCCGTTCTCTTCAACATTCCTCAGACTATCCACCTTTCCATTAATTAATTTAATATCCATATTAGCCTTTGTTTGATGTATTCTTGGGGTAATATAGGCAATACAAAGGGGAAAAAATGAGGTAAGTGGTGGCGGTGGATTGGTGAAGGGAGGAGTGAAGGGGAAGAGTGGTGACTAACCGACTGTTATCTGGATATATAACCCACCCGCGCGTACAAAAGGCTCCAACTCGAGACTTCAATAAAAGGAGTCAACTAACTTGCCTCTTGATCCAACCGCCCTTATAACACTCCCTTTATTTGAAACCAAACTTAAAAGAATTTGAAGAAATGAAGGAGGTATATCGTAGTATTCATTTATAAGAGTTAAAATCAGTAGTTGTTACAAAACAATTTGGCATTTTTTTTTTTCCTTTAGAGGGACCAATTGACAAAAGATGACCAAAATTGAGCTCACACTACTTTAGCTTCTACCACAATCCACACTCTATATAACTCTCCTTTTTAGCATCAACACTCACTCCACTAAAAAACACTAACATAACCAAAAATGCGCCACCACAACAAACCTTCCACTTTTCCGGCAACCGTCTACGCCGCCACACTACTACTAACACTAACCTACATCGCCGCCGCAGCGACACCACCATATGCATGCGACTCATCAAATCCAGCCACCAAAACTTACGGATTCTGCAGAGCAAACCTGCCTGTAAGGCAAAGAGCTCAAGACTTGGTTGCACGGCTCACATTGGATGAAAAAGTGCAGCAGCTGGTCAATACTGCCCCTGCCATTTCTCGGCTCGGCGTACCGGCTTACGAGTGGTGGTCCGAGGCGTTGCACGGTGTTGCGGACGCCGGGCCCGGTGTTTCTTTTCAGGGAACCATCCATGGTGCTACTAGCTTCCCTCAAGTTATTCTTACTGCTGCTTCTTTTGATGCCAACCTTTGGTATCGCATAGGCCAGGTTTGTCTATCTACATTTATTATACTGGAGTATTATTGTAGCTTCTGCTAGAAGCTTAGTAGATAACATAGTCAATAATTGGATATTTTAGTAGTGATTTTGGTAGTTGATTGTTAAATGAATTTATTAGGTACTAGTGTACGAGAAAATAGCAAGTGGAGTATATGATTTAGTTATTTTGTTCGAGTATTACGAATTCGATTCTCGACGCAATTTTCACTATAACTACTCGAAAACTACTTACGTGTATTTTAGCATACTGGATAAAGATTATCGAAATCCAAATTTTAATCCAGTACTCTCAGAATAGGCGAAAACCTTAAAGACACGGAGAATGTTGTTATATTTGCGAAATGTGCCTAGTTAAGATTTGAAATGGTGACAAAATTTATTGTGTGGAAATGAATTGAAGGTGATAGGAAAGGAAGCAAGAGCGGTATACAATCAAGGACAAGCAAAGGGAATGACATTTTGGGCACCAAACATAAACATATTTAGGGACCCAAGATGGGGAAGAGGCCAGGAAACTCCAGGGGAAGACCCTTTGGTGACTGGCAAATACGCAATGTACTACGTTAGAGGTATACAAGGGGACACCTTCGTCGGAGGGCAGTTGCGCGGTCACCTCCAGGCCTCGGCGTGCTGTAAACACTTCACTGCCTACGACTTGGACCGGTGGAATAATGTCACTCGTTACGCCTTTGATGCCCGTGTAAGTCTTACTATCCTCCTCCTCACTCCTTTTGTGTGCTTGCGTGGTTGTGAGTCGTGACCTATGTTGCTCAAATTCGGGTACAAGTATCTGACACGGGTCTCAACTAGTTTTCAAATTCTACGTCTCGGCCTAAAATGAAGTGTTAAGTGTCCGTAACTATCCGATAATGTAACCATGAACTATGGAGTATGGAGTGTGGACCATGTAATAATAGCTCACCCACGCCATAATAATCCATCCATCTATTCTTGTAACTTTGTGACAAGTGGTACTAACACAAGCATGATTTTTCGGGAAAGAGGGCGAGAATTGGGACGTAGTCCAAAGATTCTTTCTTGACTCAAAATAGCGTCTCATTGGTGCTTTTTAACAGCATATCTAGGGACATGTTCAGTATTATATACTTCTTCAGTTATATTATAAATTTATAATCCACCGACCTGAAGAAAAACAAACTCAGCCAGGACTGCAGTAAACACTGTACACTCTGCAAAATTCTTGCACAGATTAATTTTCCAATTGATAAGATGGTTGGGGGCTTGGGGCTGTTCATGACCAGGGTTCGAAACCTAACCATACCCATTTGCGAGAATTGTTAGCCGTTGCACGATGTTTTGTCATAGCACGTAAAAGAACAGCTGAAAATAGTGACAAGATCACCCTTAACTCCACCATTTCATCTGTTCTTTTGTGGGCATGGTGCAAAGCATCGTGAAGTGGCTAACATACCTCCATGTCTGCATCGGTATTGTCGTGTAAATCCCCCTGAAACGAAAAAAGGGGGAAAAAAAGAGAAACAGAAATAAAAATATATCTGCTGAACTTCAGGAGTTTCAGAAATCAGGTCATTCACATATGGCTAGGTGCACTAATGAATTTTGCTAGGAATTTTATCCCTGCACTACACTTGGTTTTTCTTCGTGTTTCGTAATAAAGAGCTTAACCTTTCTAATTAAATGGAGAACTGTTAACTGTAGGTGACTGCACAAGATCTGGCAGATACATACCAGCCTCCATTTGAGAGCTGCATACACAAAGGAAGAGCTAGTGGAATTATGTGTGCCTATAACCGTGTCAATGGCGTTCCTAATTGTGCTGATTACAATCTCTTAACCAGAACAGCGCGAGGAAGATGGGCTTTTGATGGGTACATTTCACTTCATCATCTTCATCAGAATATTAGCAAGGGCGCCTAAAAAAAAAAAAAAAAAAAAAAAAATAATAATAATAATAATACTAAGAACCAGGACAGCATGATACATATTAATGACTCCCATCTTTTCTCAGCACAAATGTCGCAGTACTATGGCCTGAGCTTAACAGTTATAGCAATGCATCAGGTACATTACATCAGACTGTGATGCAGTATCCATCATCCATGACGCTCAAGGTTATGCAAAAGTACCTGAAGATGCAGTAGCTGATGTCCTCAAAGCTGGTATTAATAGCGTACTCCACTTACCTCCTGCTATTCTTGCTTGTGATTTCTGATCCAACACATTATTGATGTAACTATGCCTACAAATGCGCAGGGATGGATGTCAACTGCGGTTCCTACTTGAAAGAACACACGAAATCAGCAGTGTTAGAAAGGAAAGTAGCAGAAGCAGATGTTAACAGGGCACTTGTAAACTTGTTTGTTGTCAGAATGAGGTTGGGTTTGTTTGACGGTAATCCTAACAAGCTTCAATATGGAAACATCGGCCCAAACCAAGTGTGCACCCGAGAGAATCAGGCGTTAGCTCTTGAAGCTGCACAATCCGGCATTGTTCTCCTGAAAAACAACGACAAGCTTCTCCCACTCTCTAAGAGGAAGACCCTGTCCCTTGCAGTCATAGGCCCTAATGCCAATAATGTTACAAAGCTTCTTGGCAACTACCACGGTCCTCCTTGCATGTCCATTTCCCCACTTCAAGCATTGGAGAACTATGTAAAGAATACAAGGTACTTGCTACCCGGAAAAAGTAAAAGGTCTTCTGTACAGTAACTTACCAACCAAGCTTACGGATGGGCGGGCTTTGGATTAGCAAAGGTACCTGCAAGATAAGTTCCTTGCACTAACTCGATTTATTTGCTCATCTTATTGTGCAGATACCACCCAGGATGTGATAATGTGGCATGTTCATCTGCTTCTGTCCAAGAAGCAGCGGAAGTTGCAAAGGGTGCAGACTATGTAGTTCTGATCATGGGGCTGGATCTAACACAGGAAAGGGAGGACCACGACCGCACAGACCTAATTCTGCCAGGAAAACAACAAATTCTCATCCGAAAGGTGGCCAGAGCTGCAAAGAGGCCAGTGGTGCTGGTGCTACTATGTGGGGGTCCTGTGGATGTTAGCTTTGCCAAAGTGGACGCTCATATAGGCAGCATAATCTGGGCTGGTTACCCTGGCCAAGCAGGTGGTGTTGCACTTGCACAAGTAATTTTCGGAGATCACAACCCAGGTAGGTGAAGATTAGACTTAATTTTCCTTGGTGCAGAGCCCTTAGATAGGAAAGGCTAACACATACAATTCTCAGGTGGACGACTACCGATGACTTGGTATCCAAAACAATTTGCCAAAGTGCCAATGACAGACATGAGGATGAGAGCAGACCCTATGACAAGATACCCAGGGCGGACTTACAAGTTCTACCGAGGCAGGAAAGTCTTCGAGTTCGGCCATGGCCTGAGCTATACATCCTACTCATACAAGTTTACGTCAGTTCCTCAGACGAATCTCCATATGAACTCAGTAGGCACTATCAAAACGGTAAAAGATTTGGATAACTCAATTCGGTATGCTGTAGTATCTGATATGGAGTCAGACTCATGCACAGCCATGAAATTCTCAGCAACAGTTGGAGTTGGAAATGAGGGAGAGGTTGAAGGAAAGCATCCGGTCCTATTATTCATAAGGCAGGAGAAAGCGAGTTATGGCAGTCCAATAAAGAAGTTAGTTGGATTCCAGAGTGTAAGTCTGAAAGCAGGAGATCGAACAGAAATGAAGTTTGAACTAAGCCCTTGTGAGCACCTAAGCAGAGCTGACGAAGATGGTCTAATGGTGGTCGAAGAAGGCACTCACTATCTAGTTGTGGGTGATCAGGAGTTCCCTATCAATGTTCATGTTGCTTAACCATTCATCAATCTTCATGTTAGTAAGCCAGCACAGACCTCTACCTACAAGAACAGAAAGTTCCTTCTATCTTCTACTGAGCAGCATTAAGCAGAAACTATGGCTGAGGTTTTTAACAAAATGCTACATCCTTCCCAAGCATTGTCCTCTTCATTTCTAGTAGATTGGTTCTTATTTTGTATGATTTCGATGTAAAAGAGATAAAAGCTGTAAAATTGTCAAGAGAAGGAAAACAAATCCCTTATGGTCAGTTCGACAACAGTTGCAGGAAATTTTCGGTGTCAGCAGATTGCTAAAGGTCGATAATGTAAGCACTACCCACCTATACATGAAGGTGATGAAAACAAAATTCTCAGCTGTCACTACAAATCATATGTATCAGTGTAGGCATGAATTCTAAATGCCTATGCTAATTCTATCTTTAGAAGGCAAAATATAAAGGAAAGAACTTTGGCTAAGATGTACGGAGTATGACAGAATTTGAACAAAGTTTCTTCATTTTGAACATTCACTAGAGTAAATTACACAATTGCTCAATTAGTCACATCTCACTACAGTACTGTTGCAAGATTTTGTCTCCACTTACCAGCATTAAAGACAAGTCTGGCCCCCTTTTTCCCTAAAAAGCTTTTCAAGGGTAACAAAGCACAAGGTTAAGCACACAAACTCATCTAGTCAGCAGTAAGGTAAGTAGTCACTAGTCAGTATTTCTGTGTTGTGTCATTAATTAAGTGCTAATCTATGTGGCGCATTGATGGTAGAATACCTAGGATTTTCCAAAAACGGTAAAAGTTCGAAAATAATAGAAATTTTATATCAAACAAAAATTCAAATTAGTACTTTTCTCTTTTAAAGGAGGATACCCCAATTTCACAGAATCACAGGGCTAAAATCACCCCTGCTAATCTGTACTATAAATTGTATAAAACCCACTAATCTCTTCATCTCCCAGCATCAGCCAAACCCTTCCGTTTTCAGGATGAGTACTCCTACTCCACTTCATGTTAGTAGCTTATGGCTTACATTTCTGATGCTTTCACTGCTAATAGTTTCATCATCTCAGACTCCAATAGCATGTGATCCTTCTAACCCAGCTACAAAAACATTCCGCTTTTGCAATGACAAGTTACCCATAAGCGAACGAGTTTGGGACCTGGTGTCCCGGCTCACCTTGGATGAGAAGATACCCCAGCTCGTGAACTCGGCCCCATCCATTCCTAGGCTTGGCATTCCGGCCTATCAGTGGTGGTCTGAGTCACTACATGGGCTGGTGGGCTGGAAGGGATTACGGTTCAATGGGACCATTCAGGCTGCAACAAGCTTTCCACAAGTCATTCTGCTTGCTGCTTCTTTTGATCGTAAACTGTGGTACCGCATTGGAAAGGTTAGCCAACACCCCCTTTTCATATTACTTTCGTATGGAAAATAAGAGTTCTGCTGTCAGGATTTCAATGACGATGACTCTGAAAACTAACTAGTCTGATACATTCACCACTGGGGTCTGGGGAAGTCTGGATGTATTCCAGTTGACTAAGTAGAAGTTGTTTAATGATTGTTAGATGTAAAAGACAAGGAGCTGAATCTTTCATAAGAGTTAACAGGAGGAAATCATGAAGTATAACATATAAATATAAAAAACTAAGACATGATTCCAGAAATAGACAAAGGTAGGAAACTCAGAGTATTACATGCTTAAACCTTAGCAAGAACCTAAAAAAGCACGTGACCTAGTGTAATCTTTTTTCACTGAAGATATGCCTGAATAGTGAATATGTTTCAAGATGAAATAGAGCACAGCAAAAAAAAAAAAAAAAAAAAAAAAAAAAAGAACAGGGGAAGAGATTGTAAAAGATGACTTACGAATTTGTGCGATGAAGGCCATAGGAAGAGAAGCAAGGGCAATGTACAATGCGGGGCAAGCCACAGGGTTGACATTTTGGGCACCAAATATTAACATATTCAGGGATCCAAGATGGGGAAGAGGACAGGAGACTCCTGGAGAAGACCCATGGATCGCCGGGGAGTATGCAGTGGCCTATGTCAGAGGGATACAGGGGGACTCTTTCAAAGGAAGAAAGTTACACAAACATCTTCAAGCCTCAGCCTGCTGCAAGCATTTCACTGCCTATGATCTTGATAACTGGAACGGCACCACCCGCTACGTTTTCGACGCTCATGTAAGTATTTTCCCTCCCCTTTGACTGAGTGCATAATTTATTTCCTATGTAGCAGCATGTCTTCCATAATTTCTCAAAAGGCCCAAAGGGAAATCATTGAGTACAAAGTATAGCTATGAAAGAAGCATGTCTCTCTCTACCAGGTGACAGCACAGGATCTGGCAGATACTTATCAACCACCATTTAAAAGCTGCATAGTGGAAGGGAGAGCAAGCGGCATAATGTGCGCATATAACCGTGTCAATGGAGTCCCTAACTGTGCTGACTACAATCTCTTATCTAGAACTGCAAGAGGACAGTGGGGCTTCCATGGGTATATCCATTTTCACCTACTTATGTGATTATCTGATAACATATGTTTCTTCATCTTCATGCTCACATCCGAGTTAGTTGCAAATGATCAGATACATCACTTCAGACTGTGAAGCTGTTAAAATCATTTATGACAAACAAGGATATGCCAAATCCCCAGAAGATGCAACAGCTGATGTCTTAAACGCAGGTAAAAAGCAATGTCATTATACCCTTTCCCATCTCCTTTTCTAACGAAACAGTAGTGGGTCCTAATACAGTAGCTCTTTCTAACGAATCAGCTCTTTTCTCATGGTATTAACTCTAATGCTCAATATTGAACGTGGTAAATCTGTAGGCATGGATGTCAACTGTGGAAGTTACCTACAACAGCACACAAAAGCAGCCGTTCAACAGAAAATACTGAGCGAACAAGGGATCGACAGGGCCCTCCATAACCTGTTTTCAGTAAGGATGAGATTAGGCCTTTTTGATGGCAATAAAAAAGGAAAACCATATGGCAAGATCAGAGGAAAACAAGTTTGCAGTGAAGAGCACAAGAATCTGGCACTTGAGGCAGCAAGACACAGCATAGTCCTTTTAAAAAATTCCAACAGTCTTCTGCCACTGTCAAAAGACAAAACCAAAACACTCGGTGTTATTGGCCCAAATGCCGATTCCCAAAGAACTCTTCTTGGAAACTACGCGGGCCCTCCTTGTGAATCCATCACTCCGCTGGAAGCATTAGATAAATATGCTAGCTTGATACAGTATCATTCCGGATGCGACACAGTTAAATGCTCATCAATTTCGGTCGACGAAGCAGTGAAAATAGCTAAATAAGTTGATTATGTGGTTATGGTGATGGGGCTGGACCTAGAACAAGAGACGGAAGAAAAAGATCGATCAGACTTGGTTCTCCCAGGAAAGCAACAGGAATTAATATCAATTGTTGCACAGGCTGCAAAAAATCCAGTTATCCTTGTACTTCTCTGTGGGGGGCCGGTGGACATCACCTTTGCAAAAGATGATGCCAAAGTTGGGGGTATACTATGGGTTGGCTATCCT